>CM053404.1:84485932-84508703 GCA_028644305.1 Xerus rutilus
TTGAAAAAAATGCATTTGTACTTAACATGGATAGACTTTTATTTTTTTGTCATTATTCTCTAGATAATACAGTACAGAAGCAATTTACAAAGCATTTGCTTTGCATAATATATGTTCAGTAATCTAGAGACAAAGTATTCAGGAGAATGTGTATAGATTATATGCAATTGCTATGCCATTTTATATAGGCACTTTGATCATTTGAGAATTTTGGTGTCTGTAGGGGTTGGCAGCAGGGAGAGGGTCTTAGATCCAATTCCCTGTGGACACTAAGGGACAATTGTATTATTCTTCAAATTGCTAACATTTAGTTTACTTTGTGTACATTTTTGTTATAGCATTTCTATTTCTTGAACTTTGAAGGATTTGTACCTTTACTCCAATATATGTGAGCACTTGTTCAACTTGAGGTGTGCCTTCAGGATATTAAGCATGTACCTTGTGTCTCTTCCTTATTGACAATTTCTAAAATCATGTCTCCTAAAACACAATCTGTATTTGCCCAACATGATGGTAGATTTCATGCCTAGGAATGTATGAAAGAAAACAATTGTGTCTTCCTCTGAATAGCTTCAGATCCACATTGAGGGCACAGATTAGCCTCCTGGTGTGTGTGTGTGTGTGTGTGTGTGTAGGGGTTTGTTTCACAACTAGTGTTCTAAAGGCATAAGGGTGGCTGCTTTTGTAGCAGTCAAATGTCATTTCCATTCTCCTCACTTGAATACGCCCATTGAGCAATCTTCTTAGGGGTTCAAGGAATTTTGGGACATTTCTATATAAACCCAGTATTTATTTTGTAATAAAAAAATAGTACCAAAAGAAACACATTGGAAATGTATTTTGGGTTAAGTGGAAACTATTGATTTGGGTCAGAATAATTTGTAAATAGTTTACAATTAAACAAACATCAATTAATGGATTTTTTAAGCCTCATAAGGAATTTTATAATTTTCATAGATTCTTAAATACAAAAATTCACATGTGTCTGGTGAAACAGATACTCAAGGTCAATCAGCCTCAGAGTTTCATAGCTTTTGGGAGCAGGAATTGAATTCTCTACAGAGCTCTTAGCCTAGCACTAACACTGATTCAGTCCTGGGTATAGGCAAGATGATGCCTGGTCTTAAGGTTGATGAAACCAAGTTTTGCTGTCCCTGAGTACATCTTCCTCAATTTCATACTGAATATCTCTAGAAAATAAAGAGGCGGCTCTAAATACTGTGTTGATTTTTATGATAAAATCAACTCAATCCAAGGTGAGAAGAATTTTGTGGTTCTTCGTACCAAATTAAATCTAATCCATTCTTTTGTTTGTAATCTACAAACTATGAATTGAAAAACCTGGCTAAGATCCCCAAACCTCTGCATGCATCTTGCGGCACTAAAATCTGGTTGAGTCTGTAGGTCTTCTTTCTTCACGCCTAGGATAGTCTCCTAGTCTTCAAGATGAGCTTTTATAGTGGAATCAGAATTGAACATCCCTTCTCTGAAGTCAGGCTGCTTGGTGGGGATGTTGTTAGTCCTGGTCATCTGGTTCATTTCTCCCTAGTCCCTTGCTGAAGTCCTCCTTCCCACACATGTTCTTAGAACCACCGTCAGCATCCTCCCAATACACATGTTCATGAGTATTTCCCATTTGATTCCTCAGATCCACCCTTGCCTTCTCAACTGTCCTCAGGCCCTAAAAGGCTTTCATTTATGGAAGGCATTGTCCCATAAATGCCTTCCTTGCCCTCTTATTTCCATTTGGATTTGGCTGATGGTGTTAATCGTTATTTTTCTTGCTTTCTGTCTTCTGGAAAGAAAAGAAAGGTTTTTTGTCAAGAGACAGATTGAAAAAAGCATAAAGGGCTTATTTAATGAAGAGAACATATGGTCCAGGGAGAATGTGGAATGGGGCCATCCCAAGAGAGGAAGCAATCCTGGGTTTCCCATTTGGTGAGTTTTTACGTTTGGTCTGGAAGTCTCCTTCATGCTTTATGTATTTGGGGTGGTTGTGGTGGTTTCTTGCCATGGCTTAGTGCCTCAGGGCTCTGCTGGTACCCCAAGATTGGAAAGTCTCTTAGTTTGGGTACAGCTGTTTCTTTTTAGTTTTAAGAACTAAAGAAGGTAGCATCTGGCTGGGCATGGTGGTGCAAGGCTGTAATCCTGGCAGTTTGGGAGGCTGAGGCAGGAAGATCACAAGTTCAAAGCCAGCCTCAGCAAAAGGGAAGCACTGAGCAACTCAGTGAGACCCTGTCTCTAAATAAAATACAAAATAGGGCTGAGGATGTGGCTCAGTGGTCGAGTGACCTGAGTTCAATCCCCGGAACCCCCTTCCCCCCAACAAAGAAGGTAGCATCTGACAATGAAGGAAGTGGTTTCTGATTAGAGTCCTTTGTCACCTGAGATGATGTGATCTATTGTCATTCAGGACGCAGTGATTCTTATTCTCCTTGACCCCATCCCCTCGCTGGTATCTATCTACCTACTTGAACAGTGGTAGACACTGGCAGAATTTGGAGGATGGGACAAGAGAGAGGTTGAAGTACCTGTTTCCCAAACTCTCTTCTTGTCTAGCCATCTCTTGGTAGTGACTATGCTCTTCTGCCACAGACCACATTTTCTATTCAGCAGTCTTTTCCTACTGGACTGGGTCTCCCTGGGTTCCAGGGACAGATCCAGCTCTCTCCATGTGGTAGGCTGAATAATGGCTCCTGATATATATCTATGTCCTAGTACCTGAAACCTTGAATATCACCCTATATTTTAAGAGTCTTTGTGGATATGGTTAAGAATCTTGAGATGGAGAGTTTATCCTGGAATATCTAGGTGGGCCCTTTCCTTACAAAAGGGAGATAACGGGGCATTTGATTACACATAAATGAGATAAAAGTCACGTGAGGGAATCAGAGTCAGAGAAAGGAGATGCTGCACAGCTGGCTTGGAAAATGGAGGAAGGCACCATGAGTCCAGGAATGCCAGGAATGCAGCCCTGGATGCTGCAAAATGCCAGGAATCCAACTGTCTCCTAGGATTTCCCCCTGGTGCTCCAGAGGGAAATCAGCCCTGCTGACATTTTTGCTTTAGCCCCAAAGGATTCACACTTTGGATTTCCATCCTCCATAATTATAAGAAAAAAACTTTTCTGATGCTTTAGGCCACTAAGTTTGTGGTAATTTTTTCTCCCAGTAGCAACAGAAAACTAATATATTCCCCTTGCCTTTTCCAGCCTAGTGGACATTGTTCTTTGCTATTGCCAGATCCCGGTGTTGTATGGCTCCCCTTATTCTGTGGGTCTCCCTTAATCTGCCCCTGCCTTTGTAAGACATCTCATTTATCATCAGCTGTGGAATCACCTTTTAGAGTGTGCCACTTGCATCCCTCAGGGACCTGGACTCACAGACCTCTGTTCTTCTGTCAGGGCCAGGGGAATTGTGGCCAGGAGTTCTCATTTAAATTTCAGTGAGTTCCATGAGGTCAAGGAAGATCGGTTTTATTTGTTGCACCGTTTCTTTTTTTGAGTATGTTTTTAGTTGTAGATGGACACAGTATCTTTATTTTATTTATTTTTATGTGGTGCTGAGGATGAATCCAATGCCTCCTGCATGCGAGGCAAGCGCTCTACCACTGAGCTACAATCCCAGCCCTGTGCCTGTTTTTATAGATACATTAATTGGTATAGGAACATATATTTTGGGAAAGTACTACTGGAACAAGAAACAAAAGGATCCTAAACTCTGTAATTTATGATTTTGCAAATACACTATATAATTGGTGCTACATATGATCTCACAAGTCTTATATTGTCAAAACAAGAGTTTACTTTGCTATCATATAAAAATATGGAAAGAATCATTCTTAAAATAGCAAAAATAGTATGTGTACTTTTGAGCATGAGATTTTTGCAAGTATTTTCTTTATTGCTGTTTTTTAAGTCATCAGTCTGGTGGTTGATCATACATACACACATACACACTCATATACACTCACACAAAAGATTTAACAGCTTATCACATGGTATTTTAGTTCCACTAAAGAAATTAAAAGTCAGTTTGTGGTTTTGAAATTGTAGAACATAAATATATTAAATGATAGTATGCTGAGATCCAGCAGAAGTCCATAAACTGGAGAACTTCTACCCTCATGCCCTTATGGGATAACAAAATGCAGTATCCTCTGTAGAATTGATTTAATAGCTTTTTATAGATCTGAACTAAGCAATTATTTCTAAACCCAGCTATTCTGACCTTACTCATCATTGTTTTTACTACTATAAAAAGTGTTTTGTACATAGTGCTGAGGACTGAGCAAGTATATTAAGTACACACTATCTCTTAACACTAAGCTTTAATCTTTTGCTATTGCTCTTCTGTTCTTAATGGAAAGGTTTTCCTAAGAGAAACTAAAAAGCAGAGGATAGGACTTTGAAAGTATCTAAAAGGGTGTCTTATATATGTTTAGTGAAATAATTTGTTTTTCTTTTCCCTTATGGGTTCTTTGATTGATTGATTTTCTACTATCTTCCAAATAACAAAATTTTTACTCCTTACACTAGCAGTTGTCTTTAAGCCAACCATTCTTCTTGAGAATTGTCTTAGTTAGCTTTTTGTGATCAAAATACCTTACAAGAACAACTTGGAGGAGAAACAGTTTATTTGGGCGCATGGTTTTAAGAGTTCTCAGCCCATGTTCAGCTGACTCTGTTGCACTGGGTCAGGGGTGAGGTAGAACAGCATGGCAGAAGAGCATAGAAGAGGAAAGCTTCTCAACTCATGGCAGTCAGGAAGAGAGAGACAGAGGAAAAGAGGAAAAGAGGAGCCAGGGACAAGATATATTCCAAGGACATACCCCGAGTGACATGCCTTCTCTAGTAATGCTCATCTACTTAGAGTTATCATCCAATAGTCCATTCAAATTATAAATCCATCAATGGATTAATCCACTGATGAGGTTATGGCTCTTATCATTGCCTAATAAACCCCACCTCTGATACCTTGGTTATCATGCTTTCAACACTTGAGCTTTGCAGGGAGACATTTCTAAATCCAAACTACAATAATCATATTTTATTTTTCTTTTAATGATACTACCTGCAAGACTATTTTGCTTCATATATTTATTTGTTTTTGAAATATATCTTCTCCACAAACATGCAAACCTTAGGAGGAGTGGTACCTGCTATATCCCTAGGTGAAAGTTTGAAAATGCTGGGAATGGAGAAAAACACAAAGTATTATAATATAACTCATAATATGATCAGCTTTGAGCACGGAAGTGATCAAATTGCTCATGTCACAAGTAAATATGTTTATAACACTACATGTTTTCTCTGAGAAAAATATTTGCCAGGGGGGAAAAAACCCAAACCTTAGTACATTGGACCAATAAGCATGTTCTAGGCAGACTTCATCATTGAAGGAAATCGAGAGTCAAGGCCATGCATCATCTGTCCAGAAAGTTCCATTGTTCAGGAGAGAGGGATAAGTGCTTGTTGCCACCGATGTTTTACTTTAAACAATTTAAAAACATGTTGGAACTCCCATGCCTATACTCCCAGAGTGAGATCAAGGATTAAAAAGCTCCAAGACTTTCCAATCTCAGTGGAAAATTGGCTGTCACATGGAACGAGATATATACTAACTGATTTTGCCGTGCAATTGGGTTCTTAATGAAAGCAGCATAAAACAAAACTGCACCCCTCTGTATTTCATTTGTGCATCTTGTACCTGGAATAAAATGTAACTGCTGTAAATCTTTAAGTTGGGTTCAATACAGCAATAATACTGTACTGTGCAAACTGACCATTTAGCTTAACGACTGATTTGTTACACCATTAACTTGTCCCCTACCTTGTCTTATGGCTCTTTGCTAACTGAGTGGTTGTTAACTACTGTAATGAACAGATTCTTCCAAGGGGAAAAACATCTTAAACTGGGAGGTTAGTGATGTTGCTGACTAGAATCTTTAAAGGTGGCCATGAAATAATGAATAAAGTTATTAATGTTTAATCGTAGAGGCCTTGTAGGACCTCGAAAAATAGCTTTAGGAATGAAATCAGAGAAAAATGTGTGTAGAGTCTTGTATAGACATTGCAATTTGCACATAAGATGTCATATTTTTTAGCTGCTACTTAAAAAAACCCTCCATAGTCAAATTCCATGGTTTGGAAATTAGTGCTATCATTAACAGTAGCAGTCAGGACGTTTATTTTCCCTGTTTTGATCAGTATACTCTCTGTTGTAAGAGTATCATTCACATCCTCTGAAGAAATATATGAAGGGATAGAGATGGTCAGTTCAGAAGTAGAATAAGTCAGTGGGAAGGTACAGTGTCCTCTGAGGCACCCTGGGTACAGGACAGAAAATGGATGACTTGAAGCCAGTGCTCACATCTGGAGAAGGGATGAGTATGTTTGTGAGTCACAGGTTATCCAGCTTGGACATCAATACCAGAGTTCACATTTCAGGTTTTTATATATTATAATTGTATTGATTTCTAGAGAAATGTAATCCAAACTCTTCATTTTATAGAAAAAGCTCCAATGTATTCTACTTTGAGTTCTTGTAATATTCAATGGCCATTTTTTCTCTTGTAAAGCAGATTCATCTCAGCATTCTTTTAGAACAACTATCTGACAGTTTTTGATGCATAATTTGCCAAGATTGTATTAGTCTACTCTTTCAAAAATATATTTAATGAAAAAAAATAAAATCACAAAGATGTTAGAGGAAGATGCTCACAAATATTTATATAATTCTGAGGTGTGGGGTATTCTTGAAAAGCTTTCTCACCATGGTACTAAATGAAGAATTCACAGTCATAATGTTCATGCAGTTGTACCACATAAAAATTAAAAACAAATTTCTGAGTGCAAAGCTACAATAAAGTCACAAGAAAACCCAAAAGTGGATAGCAATATATATAACAGGATAAAAGATAATATGCTAAATGTAAGACAGTTTTATAAATAACTAATGAAAATTGGAAATTACCTAGATATCCAACAATAGAGGATTTATGAAATAAATTACAGGCACACATAAAACAAAATAAAAATATGCAACCATTAAAATATAGTTCTATATAGAACAAGGGAAAATATTAATGATACTGCTAAATGAGAAAGTCAGTTACACAGAACACTGTACGATATGATAAATATATTTCGATTTTTATTAAAAGCTAAAAGACTACTAGGACACCATTCTGGAAGGCTAAACAATAATATATTTATATGATCATGTCTGATTGATAATATTTTCAAATGTTCTGATTTATGTTAATTTGCATGAATTCTTTATATAAAAGTTCCTCTTCCTCCTCCTCTTTTTTTTTTTTTTTTTTTTTTTCCTGTACTAGGGATTGAACCCAGGGACATTCTACCTCTGGGCTACATCCCAGCCCTCTTATTTTTTATTTTGAGACAGGATCTCACTGAGTTGCCCAGGCTGGCCTTGAACTTGAGAGCTTGCCTCAGCTACCCAAGTTCCTGGGACTATAGGTGTGGACTGCTATGCATATACTTATGTAAAACTAAAAAGCATTACATTAAAGTGAATTAAATACACTTTAAATATATCATGGAAGTGAGGACGGGCTGCTGCTTGTTTTTCCTCCATTTGTTTTGTTTTTGATGAATTAGCATGGAAAATATTTTCAAGTAGATATCTTTGGAAATATTAGATCTTCCAGATCCCTCAGAGAACAAGTTGATGCTCAGAGTTTCTATGGATGGGTTATAAGATCATTAAATACTTAGAATTCTGCCACCCTGGGATTTATAGACTGGGGGAAGGGTGGAGCTGCTGCTTGTTTCTGTACCACAGGGGGCCACAACTCAGAAGCAAGGCTGGCCATTTATCACCACTGTCCTGCTGGTGATGAATGGTGACCTCTGGTCCTAAACTTCCTGGTCCTGCCATGGCTGTGTTGACAGAGCTCCATGCCAGGAGCATTGTGTGGGAAATGACTACGAGAAACAATTATACAAGATATGTGCCACTAGTGTTTGACCACCTTTTTTATGTGTTTCATTTTGGTCTACCACCAATGTTCCAAAGAGGCATTGAATGGACTAATTCTTGCTTTTACATGGCTTTCTCTAGGTTTTTATTTTTCCCGTAGAGGAAGTATGGCATTATGTTTAATTAAATTATCAGTGTGGGCTCCCAAATCTGTGCTCAAATACTGGTCCTGCCATTAGTTAATATATAACTTTGATCAGGTCATTGAACTCCTCTGTTTTTTAGCTTCCATATCTGTAAGATGGGATCGATACTACTATCTTCCTCAGAGGGTTGAGAAGATTAAATGAGAAAATGTGTAAAAAGTTAAAAAGAGTGATTGATCCATAAGAAGTACTCAAGTATAAAGAGTACATAACACAAATTAACAGGGGTTCTGCTCTAGCCTTTTACAAAGTTGTAGTGAATAGATTTTAATCTAGGTAAACAAGTCCTGTTTAGAATGTCATTTCCTCTTGATTTTGGGTACTACTTTCTGTTCATCTCAGGACAGAAGTATTGCTAAGCTCTAGCTTCTGCATCTTGCTGGCATACATGTCTGACTGCCTGCCCTGATGTCTACCTGTTGTGTTCCTACCACCTTCTCCTCCACACCCATGCT
This sequence comes from Xerus rutilus, assembly GCA_028644305.1. Taxonomy (NCBI): domain Eukaryota; kingdom Metazoa; phylum Chordata; class Mammalia; order Rodentia; family Sciuridae; genus Xerus; species Xerus rutilus. The sequence goes on from CM053404.1 coordinate 84,494,540, forward strand.
CTGCTATGTCCATTTCTCAGCCATCCATTGACAAAAGCCACTTGTTTACTTGAGCTTCTGCCTAATCGCAGTTGGCTCCTTCAGTATGTCACTGACTAAGGCAGATTTTGTCCCTGCTGTAGTATCATTGAATCAACAGCCTGCTCCCTTTAATATTACCTCTGTCAGACCTATGGACCCTTCCAAATCTGTGTATCTTGCCAAAAACAAAGCTTCTGCTCTAAGATCTGCTGTCTGTTCATGTCAGAGCCCTCTTAACTCCTTTAGTGGTCATGGCACCAGGTGATAAAGGAATTCGTCATCCTCACCCTATGAAGGCAGATGTAGGTTCCATCATGGACCTGACTTCCATTATCACAGGAGCATTTTCACATCTGCCCATATGGGTGAGTCTGAGAATTTATCCATATGGAGGAAGAGATTGAAGTAACCATTTCAACTCATGTTCAAAAAGCCAAGATGAACACATTTCACTGTAAAATAATATCACTTATAAAATTGAACTGATTTCTCAAAACTTTAATGCTTAAATATTGTTCATCAGCTGTCAGGAGAAAGATGCCCACAGCAGGCAAAATGAACTAAATAAAAAAGTAAGTTCTCTAAACATGGTGGAATATGGCATTATTTGAAATTCTCTGGCCCGTCTCCTATAAAACTGAAAACATGCACAAATAAAACCTGAAAACATGCAAAAATAACTTCATATTTGCATTTAAAATAGCTACATAAAGTTGGCCTACAGCTTATCTCATGCTGGAAACACAAGGGAAAGAGAAAACATGCATTTGTATGTACAGCTTGTGTTGAAAAGTTTTATTAAACCCAAATTGTGCCTTTCCATTCAGGAAAAACTTCTTCACTAATGGAAAACTGTAGCTATTTGTTTGGCAAAATGTTCTAAAAGTTCATGTGGCAGGCAGTACTTCTCTATGTTTATACAAGCTGTGGGTTACATTGCAAAGTATTTGATTAAAATACTATTTCTTAGCCTCTTGAGAAATGTGGTTGCACAACTGAGAAAGGGTCATCATTTTGGGGGTTGGTAATGTGAATTTTGGGCAAAACCTTCAAATCAGGATCTCAGGCATGACTGACCAATATTTTTAAAGGACAATTAAAAGGTATTTATTGGTTATCAGAGTATATGCTGAGTTTTATATTTTTGTTTTAAAAATCACCCCTTTATTTGAGTTATACAATCCATATAGAAAATTGTACTAACATAGAAGTATATAGCATAATAAATTTCAAACTGAAAACATGAAACATCAACCCAGAATAAAAAGAAAAAAAAAATTGAACATTATTATGACTCCCAAAGTAGCCAACTTACTCTTTCCTCACAGAAACTCCCATCTGCCAAATGCAACCATTATCATAGCTTTAAACTCAGTAAGTTTTCCCTATTTGTGATGTTAATATAAACAACATTTACATATAAAACAATATGTACCTTTTTGTTTCTGACTCTTTGTTTTGGTGCTGGAATTAAACTTTTTAAAAACTCAGTATTTGTGAGATTCAATCATATAGTTATTTTTAGAAAAAGCCTTTGTGTTTTATTTTTATTCTATCATATTCTACTGTATGAATTTATTAGAACTGATTTTTACATGTTATTTTTGACACTTGAGTTTCTAATTTTTTTGCTATTATATTGCATTGGGAATACACATCTATGCATTTATTTTAGGTACTATACCCAGAGAGAAATGATTGAATCCCAAATCATCACACTGCTAAGGTGGCACTCACCACTAGGACATGTCCCCAGGTTTCCACAGGTGAATTCATTAGCAATTGGACAACTACTACTGTCCTGTGCCAGGGGTTCACGTGCCACCTAGGAAGGGGTCCTCTTCCTGGCAGGTGGTGAATGATCCAATCCTCTAACCTTATTTTACTGTGAAGTTTTACTGTGTTTTCTTTGACCACTCTTAGTGTAATCTGTGTCAGTTTCAGGCTTCTGGGAAGCTGACTCCTAAGACAGATTTGAAGTTTAAGGGATACATTGGTGAACCACTGATGAAAGATATGGGGAAGGGATAGAAAGAGACTGTGACACAGATCTGATGCTTTTGAGAGCAGAGGAGAAAAGGAGGGTGAGTTGAAAGAGACTCAGACCTCTGCAGCTCCAGGATGGGCTCAGCTAGGCTGATGAGCAGCAGCGAGTAGCATGCTCACTGGAAGAGTTCCACATTGGGAGGCAATCTGGAGGAATGGATGGCCTCTGCCTGTGTACTTCAATAGATCCCAAAGTGTGGCATTTGGAGGATGTTAGCTAACTGCCTCTTTGTATGTCATTCTTGAAATCAAACTAAGGTGCATACTTCCATGGCTGTCCCTACAGTCATAGTTGCCATTGGCTGCCTTCAAACAGATGCTCCTTTATTTTATTCAGTTTTTCTAGTTGGTCCTAGTGGGAAGATTGACCTAATATATGGTAGTCTGTCATAAGCCAAATCAGACTCATTAATCTTATTTGTTTTAATTAAATTTTAATATACTTTGATATCAAAGATACTTTGAACCATTTGTATCTGTAATTTTTCTGCAAATGACAAATTCAGTAAAAAAGAAGAAAACCAGTTTTTTAGCTGTTAAGTTGTTTTTCTTTTCATCTCTGACCAAACACATCCTAGTAATACACTAGGAAAGAAACTTCTTTGTGGAGAAATACTACTAGCTCACCAAGTCTTTTGTCTTCAAATGTATTTGCTATTAGTCTTTCCTAGTTCTATTCTCCCTATTCCACATTGATTTCTACCCTATTGACATTACTAATGGCTTTGTAATGACTTGATGAGGAGTGGAGTCACTAGAAGTCAGGAATTATTTCTTAAAATTTATTTTTATTTATATATTGAATTACAACATGTACTCAATTTTTGAGTGATTGTAAATGTAGAAGAATGTAGTTGTTGGACACAAATAGAGCACAGTTCACTGGTAGTAATAGGAGAAACTGTGTTGTACTCTAGACTCTAGTTCTTTTCTTCTCAGGAGTTTCTAGGCAGGGAAATTTGTATTATGGGAGCTAGTTGCTACCTGAAAGAATGCAGAAAGCCTAACTTTAAAGCAATACAAATTAATGAGTTAAATTTTGATGAGATGCACAATTCTAAAAATTATAGAGTCAGTGAGTAGAGCATGGAGAAGGAGATTTAATGGTGCTTCACGTGATGGGATGAGGGTTGGCGGAAAGTATTGGAAGGACCAGTATCATATAGTAAGATTGGTGTGGATGGTTAGCCAAATCAGGCCTCTTGCCTGTTTGTGTAAATAAAGCTTTATTGGAACACAATCATGCCTATATGAATTCATATTATTTATGACTGCATGCCACAAGAGCAGGGTTGAGAAGTTGTAAAAACAGAGGGCATTTACTATCAGGCTTTTTCCAGAAAATATTTATAATACCTGAAATACAGGTTTAGAGTGGGTATAAGGAAGACCATCGTTCATTTCCTGTCTTGTCTAGAAGCAGGAAGACTTGTTTGCATATTTCTGTTAACCTAATTCCAACATTTCGTCTACACTGGTTCTTACTTCTTTAGCCCATCTCCTAGATCTCCACTTCCAGAGTGTTTATTCCCCCCCCCCCTGCTTCTCCTCATCTCCCCCTCCCGCTGCTTCCTCTTCATCTCGTTTTCTCTTTTCCCTGCCATCTTCTTCTTATCTTTCTGTATGAAGAATCTTAATGACCAAATCTTTCTGCCCAATTGTTAATAACTTATAAACAGGGTTGAAATTATAGATTCAATACACTTAGATTTTAATGTCTTCTTTCAAGGTTAGACTTTTTAGTACCATGTTCCTAAGGCAGAGTCCAGCCCTGCCCTCCCTTGAAGTACAGAATCCCACTGTGGATTTCACACTAAATCCATTCTTGCCACTCACTCTGGCTGCATCTTGCTACACCAGTTTATGTGAGTGTCACCACCTGCAGTTTAAATAATGGACAATTTCACCAGCTCAGCACAGCCTCTGGCTTTTATGTCATATTTCTTCCCTGCCTCCTATGAAGAAATGCCTATTTTTTTCCTTCTGTATGTTATTACAAATCTAGTCACTATTACAGAAGCACAATTTTCTAGTCCCTTCGGTTTCGCTTGTATTGATTTTCAGCTCTATTTTACTTATGTTGCCTTTAAAGTAATATGTGAGCATTTTCATTCATATAGGCAACTTGATGAAAGAACATTGTGCTTTTATACTCAACAAACAGGTCTTTTTCTCATTTGAGACTCCTATTTTTAATTAAGTAGTATGATATTTTAAATTTTAAGTAGTAAGTGATTCCTGTAAGAGATTTTATTATTACATGATTCCCACCATGATTACTAGCATTTGTCATGAGAAACCAAAATAAAGAGATTTGTGTTTAAGTTAACCTAAATTCAGTCCTACATAATACAGCTATATTCCTGCATACCTTGGACTCACATTCTATTCAATAGTTACCTACATTTTGCTTCACAGATTGAAAGCTTTCCTTAAATAATACTTTAAGAAAGGTTAAATTGTGAATAAAAAAGTAAAATACACAGTACAAGCAATTAAGAATTTTAATGCAATTCAAAGTAATAAAATTACTACCTCCAGAAGTGTATACCTGTTAAAATTGCATGGCAGGCCACATTAAATTGTTAAAGGGGATTTCAACTATAAAGGTAACAATAATATGCAAGTTGTCTAAATTGTTTGTTCTAATGAAAATTAATTTTGGAGATGTTCACGAAGAATCTTAAATGATAATGGCTTTGGTGCGTAAGAAGGACTTGGTAGTTTAGGATTGCTGCTATTGAAAGAATACAAATTTCATAGACTCCAGTTTGGAGAAGGATAATCCAGAATGGCCATTTGGGATTTCTTACTTCCTTCTGTGAATTTCTGGAACTGTTTTGACTAATTCCACAAAAGCAATTTTTGGAAACTAATAGGAGACCTTCAGGCGTCTAGTATAAACCAACATTGACCCTGAGAACCCCTTGAACTCTCTTGAATCAAGCAAAGTTGCAGAAAATATTATTCATATATATCTGTATGTATGATTTCTAATTTTATAGTTAGTGCTTTACTGAACATCCTTTTACGTAATTTTTTCCTTAGAGTTAATTCATAGAAATGGAACTTTAAGGTTAAAAGATATACATTATGCTAAAACTTTTACTGCTTTTTGCAAAAATGCACATTAGAAAATATAACAACTTCTAAGCCACTGGCATTGTATGGGATATTATTTCCTATTCAACACGCTTCACTCAACCTCCAACATTCATTACTTTTTAAAAGTATTGGTCAGTTTGATTGATGAAAATGGTGATTTGGTTCATTAATTCACATCTCTTTGATAATAGAATTGTAGAAATTTTTCACATTTTTATAGTACATAAATCGTCCCTACCTCTCCTAAGGCATTTGTTCCACTTCTATTACTCTGTCATCACTCGTATGTATCTACCTGTTCCCAATCTATGCTTAGAGGAAGGAATTTTCCCAACAGATAAGAAAGACAGAGTTAGTCAGACCAATAAAGAACTCATAGAATTATTCACAAGTAAAATAGATTTTTTGTTGTTGTTGCTTTTGCTGTTAAACACAGTAGTTTTTTTTTGCTGAAAGCTCTGTCTTTAGAGATTCCTCCAGTTCTAGTTCCTGGTGATTTGGAATAGATGATATCATATGTCCATTTTACCCGTGAAACTACAATCCCTTGGGATTTTTGTGCAAAACATTTTACAGGATGGGTTTTCATTAGTTCTCTAGAGAAAAAAAATTTTGTCACACAGTTTTTCATACATTTGAAAACACCTATCCCTTGTAGGAAATAGGTGCTAGGAAGATGACTTTTGACAACTTATTGTGCCTGGACTAACACTCCCACCCTTATGCCCAGTAGGGGTGGTGGTGCTCTTCTTAGAGGGAGACTCAGACACTGACACAGTGCATGTGCAGCTTCGCTTCATTCGTGCACCCATTTGAAGTAATACAGGAAGGTGACACCAAAAGCAATAATCATTTTGATACAAAATGTAACATTAGCTTTTTCTACTTTCAACATAAACACTGCGTTTATAGTCCACTTAACACTAAAAGGTAATTTTCTCCTAATGAACAGGAGAGTTGTTAAAAAAAAAAAAGGGTCATGATATAGGAAGAGCGGTGACTAACTATTTTTAATGGAATTATGCATGCTTGATTCTTATTACCATAATTAGCTTTTCTCATGTTATGGGTTTTGTGGGTTTGTATTCTAGGAGAGTACTAAATCAATAGCAGCCTCATCAGGGGCTGAAAAAAAAAGTTCAAACCAAATGAACTTTCCCATATGGACGTAAAATAAACTGCCATAAATTAACACAAGAGGTTTTTCATGTTCTTGTAGAGGTGAATTCACCAGGAATATACTTCTTTTCCCCCTCAGAGATGCAATTGCACTATTTGGAGAAGAAAAGGGTACCAAAAAAGTAATATAAAAATGTGCTGTTGTGCCATTTTGATTATCTCTTCATCTATTATCCTTATTTTCTGTGAGTTCATTTGGAATCTCTGATGTAGGAAGGGTTAGTTATTTTATAAGTTGAGGTGATTAAAAAACAGGAAAAAGGAAGGCTTATGATACCCACAAGCTGAAAACATAAACGTTAGGCTTGGCTTGAGCCTCTCATTGTATACAGAGGACTAGTGAACTGCACAAGTCAGGGTTCTCCAGAGGAAGACGACCAACAGAATGTGCATGATTTTAAGACAGGATTTGTTAGATTGACTTACAGAATCCGAGGCTGGATAGTCTCACAATGGCTTTCTGCAGGCCAGAGAGTTGGAGAAGTCAGTAGCTGCTCATTTCAAGAAGTCGAAAGTCTCAGAACAAGAGGGACTAATAATACAGTCTCAGTTTGAACTTGAAGGCCTGGGGCTCACTAGAGAGTTGCTGGTGCAAGTCTGTGTTCAAAGGCAGAAGAATCTGGAGTCTGATGTCCATGGGAGATAGCACCAGCAAAAAATGCACCCTCTCAAGAAGAGTCCAGCATGTGCACATGGGTGAGCTTCCCCTTTCTGGGTTTTGTACATCGGGGCATTCAGGATGGGTATTCTTTACTCAGTTTGCTGATCCCATGCCCACTTTTTTTTTTCCTGGAAATGCCCTCATACACACACCCAGAAATATGCTTTACCAATTTTATAGATGTCGCTCATTTCAGTCAAATTGACCACCAAGATTAGCTAACACATGAGCTATCTACTAGGTATATTTAAAAAAAATTCTCTTGAAGTATTTTACTCTTTCATTATCATCATCATCTCACATCATTAATAACATCAACCATTATATAAGATCCCACTCTGTAAAAAATGCATTAGCATCATTGCATTTTTGATCTTAGAGTTTGATGTTGATGCTAATGGCTTTTTGTACCAATGCACAGGGTATACCCTGTACAGTTGGTACATTATCTCATTTAGTTCTCCTAACAATCCAATGACGTACAGGCCATGATTAGAATCCATTTTATGGTTGAAAAAGTTGAGACTCAGAGTAGTTAAGTAATTTGACCAGGGTAATTTATCTAATTTTTTTTTGGGGGGGGGTAGGTAAAAAAAGTTTACCAAAATAAAAAAAAAAATTGTTTCACAATATTTGACTTGCATACAGGAAAGTCATATGCACCACACATCATGTGTTTATAAGCAAGATAACTTGGACATTGGTGAATCCAGGAAATAGAACTGGGATAGGGACTGACTCCAGAGCCTATACTCTTCATCAATTATTTGTCTGCCTGCCAACTATCCCAGAGAGGAAAATTTGAAAATAACAGACATAAAGGAAACTTGGAAAATTTAAACTATATTTATACTTAAAAAGTCATTGCCCAGTATAAAAGTAGATGAGAATATAGACTGAAGCTTGTGGTGGGTTGAAGAAGATGATGACATATCACCTTGAGTAAGTCACCCTTGGCCATATTGTTATGAAGGATCAGTTTCAATTTGGAATTCTCAGAAGTTTTCTGTCCAGCCCTTTTCTAACTATTACTCTGCTTTTCTCTCTCTGTACTCCCCTTCTCAGCAAGATATACATTAGAGTTCAAAGATCTTCATGAGTTTTGAAGATTGAAAGTTTATTCCATGATACTATTCCTGTTTGGGCATTATTCTTATGCTGGGTATAAACCATATTTTACATATTTTAAAAGTTTGCTAGAATTTTTCAGTTGCTCCTTTTTAAGCTCCCAGGAGTGAACTCAAATTTCACAAAACGAAAGAGTAAGGAACTTATTCCAGGAAGGCATTGGAAATTCTTTGGAACTCAAAGGTATGAACTTTCAACTCTCTGAAAATGGGCTGTGAACTATATTAGACCCTAAAACCAAAATAGGAGATAGAGAGGGACATCACAGGGGAGAATCCATGTTAAATGTGAAGAAGGGATATTTGCAGTTGTTTTTGACATGGATCAGAAGTAGTGAAAGGAATGGGGACATGAGTCCACTTAGGTCCTGGTCCTGGTTCAGTTAGTGACCAGCTGAATAATTTGAGTAAAGCAATTAAGCTTGGTTTCTTCATCTGTGAAATAAAGTTAATAATGGCTTTTTCATTGTATTTAATGAATATTCAATGTTTTAATATTAAATATTACAGATATTAAATGTTTTAATATCTGTAAATTTCTTGGTACTGAACAGTGCCTAATAAATAAAGTTCACTATATAGTAGTTTATATCTTCTTTCACTCTGTACACCTTCCTGCTGTTGAAAGTAGAGGTCTTCACAAGTTGGAGACTAATAACATCTTGGTGCCTCAAAAGTTTTAGTCAACTTGTATAAAAATTCATCAATAAAACTATAGTCACCATGGACTGAACATTCCCATCTTGAGAAGTTCTGCGCTAGAAGTTTTGTGTTATGTACAATTTATCGATCAATCTCACAATGTACTTACAAGTTAGGTACAATTATTCACTATTTACAGAGGAGGAAACAATGTGTACAACTTGCCTCAAATCACTGAACATACACTTGGGCTTCCCAGAATCAACATTTACAACCAGGTATTATTAAACTATAAAACTAGTGTTCTTTCCATCCAAATATATCCTTGCATGAGAGGTCATTTTACTAATATGTTACTGGAAAAGTTAAGATTATAAGTCTGTATTTTATTCTTTACCTTATGATTAAAATGTTTCTTTTAGCTTTTCATTTTTAAAAAAATTGTTTCATAATATTTGACTTATATACAGGAAGGTCATATGCACCAAACATTTATAAGCAAGATAAGTTGGACACTGGTGAATCCACCCCTGGCAACTAAGACATTGCCATGCTTATTGAAATTTCCTGTGTATTCCTTCTGGTCCTTTCCTTCAGTTCGTTGTTGCCTTGCTTTTTTAAAAAAAATTTCAGTGCTTGGGATATAGCTCAATGATAGAGCACTTGCCTAGCACTTTCCCCCAGTACCTTTCCAGTACTGGGGGAAAAAAACCCAAAAACTTTAGGAAAGCAGAAGAGAGACTGTTAGCATAGAGGAAGGGTAAAGGAGGGGGACAGGGGCAGGAAGGAGGATAGGATGGGAGAGAATAATTGGGAGTGAAATTGATCAAATTGTTATATGCATGTATAAATATGCTGCAATCAAATCCACTATTGGTAAATTATTATGTACTAATTTATAAAACAACTCCCCCAAATAATTTCATTGCAAATCTAAATATCTCTAAACTTATTAGCATTGCTTGGTTTTTTTAGCTTTTCCAAGATTGTTGCATGCCATATTCAGTCTTCTGTGTTTTATGTGTTGACTTAAGGTTATATTTCTAAGATCCTTTCATGTCACTGCTTATAGTTATATTTATTTTCATCATTATATTCCTTTGCATACATTTTTGAAATCTATCGATTCTCTTCTAGATAGTTATAGGTTCAAATGTTTAAAAAGTTTTAACTGTAATGCCCAATACCCTTTGCTTCATGTTCTCCCCAAGTCAAAGACATTATTATTTTTTTCTGAATCTAATGAGTATTAAATAATGTCTTATTGTGGTATCAGGTTTATTTCTCTAATTATCAGTGCATGTGAGCATCTTCCTCAGTTTTTTGGTCATTAATCTTTCCTCTTCCTTTAAACTATATCTTCATAGTTTTTTTGTCATTTTCTGTTGAGTTGTTTGACTTTACAAAAATTAATATGAAAAAGTTGTTAATAATATTTTGGATTACTCTATTGGTTACTTGTGTTTTAAGTAAGTATCTTACTTCATTGGAAAAATTGAAAATGGGATTGTGATTTAATTTTGGTTATTGCTTACCTATTGTTAAGATAGAGAAATAGGATTATTCTTTGAGTGTTGATCTACTGGGCTGAGCTGGCTCAACTTGTTTGTTAGATCTAGGATTATTTTTGTGGTTTCCTTGGGAGACTATGTAGATAATCGTGTCATGTGCAATTATAGTTTTAGCTCTTCCTTTCCAGTTTGTATGAATTTATTTATCCTTAGGCCTTATTGCCAGTCTTATATGAGCAAAGAGTGGTGAGAGGAGACATTGGTTTCTGATGTTGCAGGGAAATCATTCAGTCTTTTACCATTAGGTATCATGTTAGCTGTAGGATGTATTTTGTAGCTGCTCTTTATCAGGTTGACATGAACACCTCTCTATTCCTAGCTTGCTGAGAGTTTCTAACATAAATGGTGTCAGATTTTTTCAAATGCTTTTCTCTGTCATATAATATGGCCAGATAATTTGATTAGCTTTTTTTTTTTTTTTAAACCTTGAAATCCTTTTCTATTTTTTTCTAAATGTTTTGATGTCTTGCTTTCACAATTATATACTTACTCCATTGGACATTGATTTTGATTATGGCCTGAGAAGGTGTCCAACTTAATTTTTGTAAGAATTGTTATTGTTCCTGCCGTTTTATTGAGTAGTTTATCCTTTGCCATTTCTCTCATTTGTGCGGCTCTATTTCTGTTCTCCTGCAGTGACTGAACTTTCTGCCCATGAACTAATACCACTCAGGTTTAATTATCTTAGTTCTATAATAAGCCTTGAGATCGTGTTGGGCTAATCTCTATATTACATTCTTCATTAAAACTTTCTAGCCTATTCTTGGTTATGAACTTCTCCATATAAATTTTAGAATCAGGTAGCAAGTTTTGTAAAAAGCCTGCCAGATTTTGAATTGACTCTATAAATCAATTTTTGGAAAATTGACATCCTTTTGATATTGAATTCTAACACTTCCCGTGAAAACAGTATTTCCATTTATTTGGATATTCTTGAATCTCTCTCATAAAGTCAAAAAGATTCTTGATAAATCTCTTGTACTTCTTTTGTTTGATTTCTTAATTAACTTTTATAAATAGCATCTTATTACACATTACATTTTTGTTTGCTGATGTATAGAACTGTAATTAATTTTTGTATATTAATCTCCTATCCAAGCACTTTAATAAGCACTTTTATTGATTCTAATAGTTTTTTGTCAGATTATTTTATGTTTTCTATGTTGAAATCATATCAAATATGAATCAAATAAGTTTTATTGCTTCCTTTCCAATCTTTTGCATTTTTGACACTTTTTTAGACTGTCTAGAAAGTATCATTAAATGCTAAACAGAAGTGATAACGATGTTCTTTATTGGTTCCTTATTTTAACATGAGACTTCTCATGTTTCACCATTAAACTTTATATTTAGTATAAATTTTTGATAGATTTTGGCAGGCTAATGAAAAGCTTCTTATTTCTTTTATTCTATGGCTTGTTTTTTTAAACATAAATGTGTATTAAGTTGCTCAGATATTTTCTATACTTCGTGAGATGATTATAAAATGTTTCTTTGATCTGGTAGATCATATTTATAGGTAACTCTTCTCGTATTAACATGGAAAATGCCATCGCTAACCAGACATTATTGAAGTGGCTGACCTGGTGGAGCACACAAGTCCTACATCCTGCACTCTGTACCATCCCTAAAACACAGGTACCTTCTGTAGAAGCCAAAGGAGAAGAGACAGTTTACACATCTGCTAGGCTTTTTCAGTGACAATAACAGTGGTTTGTTACTGTTTCTGAACACATGAGAAAGTAAATTTTTATTATAGATAGCCCTGTAAGTCCAAAACTGTGGGAGGTTTAGAAAATATGGGTTTTAGCAGATGGTGAAACAATGGTGGCAGCACTATAAGTCTAATGTTGAATTATTTCTAAGTTTCCCAAACATGACATTGGCTATAGGTCAATCATATGGTTCAGTCCTGAAAGAGGTGAAAAAGATATTTTGTCCCAAGGTTCATTTCTGTTATCCTGTTTGTCCTGTAGAGTCAGAGTTGGTACACTGAGTAAAAAACAAATAGACCTTTGTTGTCATTAATTGTCTCTGATTCAAATTCCTAGGAGTATGCAAAATAAATGGCTAGTAGCAGTTCTCTGTAGCCTAACATACTGGGCTTTGGGGGTCTTTTTCTGATGGAATTAGACAAAGCATACCAAAGCAATGTCTTCTAGGGCAACTCTAAGCCATGAAAAAGTTACACAAAGAAGGCTTCATTTATATTTTCCCAATGTTATTCATCATCACTCATTCAGATAATATTCACAGATTCCTCTTCTGGGCAGGTTGTGGGCTGGAAAGTAGAGAAAGTGTAAAGGGAAGTGTGCAACAGTCCCTGATGGTCAAGAGGAAGACAGATCCCACTCTAAGGCTCTGGTTACAGTGCAGCAAAGATATGGATGGAAAGTGACAAAAGCATCCAAATGTTTCGTTTATATAACAAACCCATATGTTCATAATAATCGGTGTGACAATCAGAATCTTTGTTTCCAGCTGGTTACTTCTTGTATTGTCAGCGCGGCCCAGTTTTGAAGCTAAAGTCTTCATCTGGTTTTGCTGCATGATAGGTCCTTTCATTTGCTTCTTTTTCTGTAACATGTGTTGTTGCAGCTCCAATAACACACTTGTGATGACATCACAGATAATTCATCCTTAGGTGTCATATCACTCAACACACTAGGCTACACTGGCACACATTCTCACTGCATTTATGCCACCTAATTTGAAAACTATTGTCCAATACTTCAAGAAGAGAAAAACCCCAGGAGAATTAGGTGATAATATTATTCAGAGATATCTATTGAGAGCGTTTATGATCAAAACAAAAGATGCAACACCTAGGATGTATCTATGGGTCTCCCCAGGGCAGATGGAGGCCACTGCTTGAGCTCTGAAATACCTTCCTCTCTGACTAGCTCTTGAGTGGTGGTTTGAACTGGGAGGGAGATGAGGGAGAAGGGGGCCAGGTCAGCCTAGCTCAGCAAGATCTCACGGCTTCCTGGCAAGTCACTTTGATGTGCTGTGCCTTTGAAGTAAATCTTTTCATATTGGGGATTCTTCTTCACCAATCTCTTTATTAGCTCCTGTAGTGTGTCAGAGGAAGAAGAGTCCTCCGATAATTACTTCATGGAGGGAGTCAGAGAAAAGTGAAACATACAAGGAAGAAAACAAAAAGGGAGAGAGGAGGGCAAGAACTATAGAATGAGGTAGTGGATGTTAAAGCCATTTGGTATTTGAATCTACCTAGCCAATAGTTGAAATATACACCATTAAAATAGCCAGGAGTTTGCTTTGTGAAGATTTTTTAAAGGGGGAATGCTATTTGTTACTCTTATGTCCCAATTCTTGGGCCTATTGGATGCTAATTAGAAAGTTGTATACTTGTTTGTGCTTTAAAATGCCATTTAAAAAGAAATCCACAGTCTATTCAATTTTATTTATTTCACTAATTTTAGAAATTCTTAATACAGCTATCTCATACTAGACAAAGGTGCCAAAAACATACATTGGAGAAAAGATAGCCTTTTCAACAAATGGTGCTGGGAAAACTGGAAATCCATATGCAGTAAAATGAAACTAAACCCCTATCTCTCACCATGCACAAAACTCAACTCAAAGTGGATCAAGGATCTAGGAATTAGACCAGAGACCCTGCGTCTAATTGAGGAGAAAGTAGGTCCAAATCTTCATCACATGGGATTAGGCCCTGAATTCCTTAACAAGACACCTATAGCACAAGAAATAAAAGCAAGAATCAATAAATGGGATGGAATTAAACTAAAAAGCTTCTTCTCAGCAAGAGAAACTATCAATGAAGTGAACAG
>CM053404.1:84509203-84576416 GCA_028644305.1 Xerus rutilus
TGCAAATTGGTGCAACCAATCTGGAAAGCAGTATGGAGACTGCTTAAAAAACTTGGAATGGAACCACCATTTGACCCAGCTATCCCACTCCTTGGCCTATACCCTAAAGACTTAAAAACAGCACACTACAGTAAAGCAGCCACTTCAATGTTTATAGCAGCACAATTCACAATTGCAAAACTGTGGAAGCAACTCAGATGCCCTTCAATAGATGAATGGATAAAGAAACTGTGGTACATATACACAATGGAATATTATTCAGCAATAAAAGAGAATAAAATTATGGTATTTGCAGGCAAATGGATGGAATTAGAAAGCATTATGCTAAGTGAAGTAAGCCAATCCCAAAAAACCAAATGCTGAATGTTCTCTCTGATTAGTGGATGCTGATAAATAAGGGGGGTGGGAATGGGAAACATAAGAGAAATGGGGGAACACTGAATGCAACATGGGGGAGGTGGGGGGCAGGAAAGAGGAATGGGTATAGTAAAGATGGTTGGTTGAGATCGTCATCACTGCCCTTGGTGCATGTATGAAGACACAATTGGTATAACTTTATCTGGTTTGCAACCAGAGAAATGGAAAAAATGAGCTCTATATATGTGCTATGACTTGAAATGCAATTAAATAAACTAATTTAAAAAAAAATTCCCTAAACCCTTAAAAAAAAAAAAAACTCTTTTAGAATACATAGGCGTACCACTGTCAATACCCTCATCTATAAAGTGGGGTTGATAAGGTTATTATAAGGAGGAAATGAACTGATATGTGCATTAAAGTATTACAATACACCCTGGAAAGCAAATGCTGTGTGCTTATTAAGTAGAATAGTGAAAACAATTTAAACATAAAACATAAAAACTGAATAAATAAAAAAGTACACAATAGCAAGTTAGATTATCTGTTATCATTTAATCCTGATGTATGCTCAATTATTTTTAAAATTAGGTTCATTACTCCAGAGAAGTCCGGGCTGTTTCTGGCCCCTCTTGCCATAATTGAATAATGACAAAATTCCATATTGTTACCACACCTCAAGATGACTCAGAAATCAGTAGCTGTAATTATTTCTGGTCCCCAGGCCTTTGGCATCTATGTGGTTGAGGAGGACACTTGTTCTTAGCTACTTAGGTATCAGTGAGAAGACTATTGCCCTGTCTGCTGGTTTGGCTGAGATGTGGCCTATAATAGCCAGAAAGTGACTGCCCTTTTTCCCATCAAAAATTTCTCTGGATTAAAATGGTTGTGCAATATCATTTGGTTCCTATTTTCAGGAAAAAATTTAAAGTTTTTTTTTTTTTTCAGATTCTGTGTATTTTTTCCATGTTTCTCTTAAGTCACAGGTCAGAAGCAATGCCAGAATAAAGCATGTGCCTCTTTTGACTAATGTATGAACATTAATCAGCACCCTTTCAGCAGAACCTTACTTAGAATGACCCAATGACAGATTTCTTGCTACTATTTTTTGCAACAGGCTCAGGATGTTAAAGCTAGAAATCTAGCAGGGCTGGGACTGTTGATCACATCACAGCTATTCATAAGTTATTGCCTCACATTTCAGTTTATGGCTTGCATTCAGGTTTTAGGAATTGGTGTGCTAACCATTTACCGTTGTAGATGGACATTGGCTGAAATTCTGACTTAGGGTTTGCGAAATAATTGCAGTTTCCTGGTTACCAAGCCAACCAGTTATTAAAGTTTCCACACAAGGTGTCTGCGGACTGAATTTAGGTCCTCAATGCAGAGGAAACTGTACCAAGTGTGTACATTCAAATCCTGAAACTACGTCCAGTCCATTTGAAACAATACCTAGGGCCACTTGCATTCTTTAGGCTGCTATTTCTTTAGACTGCTACTAAAGACAGTAGTTTTTTCTTTACTTTGTAACATTGAATACCTTGGATAACAGTTAAATGTAATTTAGAGACTTAGGTTTTGTTCTATGAGCACATCTATGGCTGTGTCAACACCGTATGAATTAAGTTCAATGACACCTCTATGGTCTACCTGATGTTTCAATATCTCGTGATTGCCCAGGCATTTTGTTAAATTTCTCTCTCTTTGAGATTCTTAAATATTTCATTATAATACGAATCTGGTTTTGCACCTTTAGCAGTGATATCATAAAGTGATCTGGTATTTTACACACCTATCGGGTGGTATACAACTTTATTTCAATTGATCACTTGTTTCAGGTGGCATCTGTCTGGCCCCTCCCTTCTAAAGTTGCTTCCTCTCAACTTAGTAATTGTAAGCATTTTGAGAAGTACTTTGGATTTATGTAAATAATTTGTTGTTAAGCTTTCAATTTTTTTCCATTTATTTATTTATATATCTTGTGCATTTATGGTTTCCTATTTTATTTAATGGTCTATAATTCATTGCTATTATTATTTATTTTTGTGTTGGAATATTCCTGAATTTGCCAGTACCTTCTGTGTCATTTTGACACGACCCCCTCAGTCTTTGAGCACCTTCCTGTTTGCTGGATGTTCTCGACTCATCTTTACTTTTCCTGCCCCAGCCCAGTTACCAGCCATTTCTCCACTGGTTTCTGGTTCCTTTTAGTGAAGACAGTATTTAGAAGCTGAGCTATGAGGACTGGGCATGCTCATTGTTATTAGGACATCACTGTTCCTGGGCCCTACCAGTGGACATCCCCTCACAAGCACATTTATGATTTTACTCTTTCTACCCACCTCTAAAGCTAGTTAATTAACTAGCTGTGAGGAAACATACATTCAAATCAATACTACCCATTTTATTCAATTCCGAAGGTTTGTTCTAGTTTTCATACATTTTGTGATTATAACTCTTTTTTTGTACAGTCATCTCTCTGAAGCCTCAGGTTCCACATCCAAAGGATCCAACCAACTCAGATTGAAAAGGTTGGGGAAAAAAAAAGACTTTCTGTACTGAACATGTACAGACTTTTCCCCTTATTTTATTCTTTAAACAATACAGTAAAACAACCATTTACTTGGCATTCACACATTGTGTTAGGTATTTTAAGTAATACAGAGATAGAGTAAAGTGTATAAGAAGGTGTATATAGGTTCAATGCAAATACTAAGCCTTTTTTTTTCGGGGGTGGGGGCACTAGGGATTGAACTCTGGGTCCTCAACCACTGAGCCACATCCCCAGCCCTATTTTGTGTTTTATGTAGAGACAGGGTCTCACTGAGTTGCTTAGCACCTCGCTGTTGCTGAGGCTGGCTTTGAACTCACGATTCTCCTGTCTCAACCTCCTAAGGTGCTGGGATTACAAGTGTGAGCCACCGTGCCTGGCTAAACACTAAGCCTTTTTATATGAAGGACTTGAACATTAATGGAATTTGATATCAGTAGATGGGATAGGGTGGTGGTAGTGTCGTGTGTGTGTGTGTGTGTGTGTGTGTGCTGGAACCAATCCTTGGTGCATACTGAGAGACAACTACTTATAATTCTAAAGGATCACAAATGAACTACTATTATAATAAGCAAATACATGGATAGTCAATCCAACTCAAACAACAATCCGCAGCTCTCCTTCCTTATTTATTTAATAGTGTGGCTAAAGAGTTTAAAAGTGAGAGACCTTGTAATGGGTATTATGTTTTTAAGTTGATTGGTGTTTTAATGGAAATCCAGTTAAATTCTAGGCCAAATGTAGTGCAAACCAAATGGTCTTTTACTTTTTGGCTGGCTTTATTTGAAAGGAGACTTCAGAGTCTTTAAAAAATGATCTACCAGCTGCAAACGAATGAACTTATTCATTTAAGCACAAACACAAGGTTCTACTCCTTACTCATTCTAGATAATAATTTCTTCAGTTTTTGAAGAGGCACTTGTAAGGACGACAAAGGTTGTCTCGGTTCATGCCCAGCCATAAAATCTTAGTGCTTTCCACTTCGATAAGCATCACCTTGGCTTTTCATTTCCATATTCTCTTTTGCATATTTTATGTTAACTGGAAAACCAAACATAGAGATGCTTATTTAATTTCCTTCAGAAAAAATATGTAAAGACATATTTCCAGATATAGAACAGATGCACACGACATGCATTGTAAAGGGTATGAAAACTGTCATCTCAGCCCGCACAGTCACAGCTTTTCACCTGCTCAGGGAATTGTACATCTCTGGCTTGTTGAACACATTCTTGACTGTAAAATTGAAGACTGCCAGATCAAAAGTGCTGCTTTAAGCATGTTATTTCTTAGCTTTTATTTTACTCTGGGAAGAAAAGCATTTAACTACATACTAAACTGTAGTGGAATGATGTTAAATAATGGAACTGATTTTAAGTGGCATATATTGTAGAAATACCTGTGTAGATTAATCAAAATTCATTTATATTACAATCTTTAATATCTAGATTTACAGAACTTTGACAATCTAAGTCAAATTGAAATACTTGGTCTTTTAGACCACAGGCTCCTATAATCCTAACAATATTTCTATATTTGAAAAAATACCTACTTTAAAACATTGCAGCTTATACTACTTAATTCACAGCATGTTGTGAAAAAAATCTTTGTTAAAAGATATTAGTTCCCTTTGTCTCTTGACTTTTGTTTATTATCATATTAACCAAACAATAAAATAGTTTTTGAAATTGACAAAAATATATTTTATATCCGTATACGAAAACAAAGAAATTCTTATTTTTTATAGCCTAAAATCATTTCAAGAACTAAAAAGGGTTTTTAAGCCAGGCATGGTGGTGCACACCTATAATCCAAGCTACTTGGGAGGCTGAGGCAGGATGATTGTAAGTTCAAGTCTAATTGGGGCAATTTAGCAAGAACCTGTCTCAAAATAAAATTAAAAAATGTAAAAAGGGCTGGGATGTAGCTTGGTGGTAGAGTGCTTGCCTAGTATATGCAAGGTCTTGGGTTTTATCCCTAGCAAAGCAAAGCCCAAACAAAATGAGTTTCCAGTAAAACAATCTATATCTAACCTTTATCTTTCTATGTGCCTGACTTACAAGCATTATTTCGCAGAATCATCCTTCTACCCTAAGGTATAGACATTTTTATCATCTTTTCAATGAGGAAACTTAGGTCTGGAGAGATTAATGAGCTAACCAAAGGTTTCACAGCTGGTGTATGATAGAGTAATAATATTCTGATTCTATGGTCCACGCTCTTAACTTTGTGCAGCAGAAGATGAATTAGGGACCCCCAAAAAATGGAGCCCTGATTTGATCATTACTCAAAACATACATGTATCAAAACATCTTATTATATCCCATACTTATGTATAAGCATCTCTCAGATAAAAATAAAATAGAACTAAAAAAAACAACAAAAAAGAAAGTGGAACCCAGAATCCTCAGTCTTCAATGTTTTAATTGCTCATGTTGAAAAAAATTTTTTTTGTTTGTTTTACCAAAGTACTGTCATAAAAAGAAAAAGTGCAATCTTCCGCATTTACTGTTCATTTCAGTGAGATTATAGATGAGATTAGGGCTTAGCTACTTTTGGAAATAAGGGTAAATTCAAGGGAGAGCCCAGCTTTTGTGATCCCCATTCCTCTCTGGCTCCCAAATGGTGTCCGCCTTTCAAACTGGCCAGATTCATGCTGTGCAGACTTATAGGTAAGGGCACAGATTCTGGAGACAGACATACCTGAGACTTAAACCCAGCTGGACCATTTATCACAAGGAGACTTTGGAAAAGCGACACCTCTCTGAACCCCATATTTTCACTTGGGAGTAAAAGATTACATAATAAAATACACCTTACAGTGTTGATCTAGGATTACATGAGCTAATACAGGTACCTAATGTGGTCAGTCTTACTTGTGTCCCTCTAACTCCTGTTATTATTTGCTCTGCTGCAGCCACTGAGACTCATTCATCTTCTGTAGTGCAAAATTTAAGAGCAAGGATCATAGAATCAGACTGTTATGTTCAAATCCCTATTTTATCATGTACCAGCTGTGGGAACTTGGGTAAACTCTTTAGCATCTATAGAGTGTTGTTAACAGTCTATAATGAGGTCTTACCTGTTGCAAAATCTATCCTCTTCTTCCATATCAAAATTTATGTTTTGTCTGGGAAGGCTGATCTCAGTTTGAGTTTAGGAATAAAGTGATTAAATGAGCCTTCTGGGAGTGTCGGCATCTTAAAAGCAAATGTTGCCCAAATGAATCTAGTTTACAGACCGTCAAGCTCTGTGACAACGTAAAGTTGGGGAGGGGGTTTCAGGCAGGGCAGGAAAGAGATTTTTTGGTAAGCATCCCCCAACCAAAGTGTATTAGCCATAATCTATTCTGAGAGGGAGAAGACTGGCCCCTTCTGTATCTGCCTTCCACCTTGCCCGTGGGACCTCTCGACAGCCTGAGCATTTCCAGCTCCAAAGTCAGAGCAGGAGGGGCTGAAGATTGGCTGGCCTGGCAGTTTTGAAAGGTTAATGACCCCAGCTCAGAGGCACATGAAGGGATTTTCTACCTTGTTAAAATGCACAGGTGACTCAATTAGAATCAAGTGCTGTGCTGATCAATCTGTGAGACAGAAACATCTATGTAGAATGATCTTTGCATGAATGATCTATGCATGTATGCAAACATAGCTAGATATGTAGATTGACCTATGTATGTAGACATATCTATGCATGTTGATCGATGTAGAGTGAAAAATAAAAAGCCAAAATTGTTAATGAATGAGGAAATACTTTCAAAAGAGGATAGGCAGAAATTGCTTTCTCTAGATAGAAGGGACTGAACGTAAGAGTTCTTAAGAATGAGGTTCACTTAGTTCAGGTCATGATGTGTTAGAATATAGTATAAAAGTTATTGCTAGAGTCTATTTATCACAATAGGAAATATATGGTATTATATGTAAAATAACATATATATATTGTATGTATCATATATAAAATATAATATATGGCCTCTCTTGACAACTCAACTCTCAAGTACCACTCCCAGATATGCATATTCCTAGTGGTTTGTATATTGACCATGGACATCACTAACATGAAGAGGCTAGAAGGAAAGAGGATACCTTAGTTACTTCCCACACATCAACCGTCAAAAGAATAATCAGTAGGGCTGAAGCAGAAATATCCCTCCACTTTTGTTTTGTTAGACTTTACCTGTAGAGTTTGCTTCTGTGCACTGGTAGTCTATGGTTCTATAAGAAATAATTTAACAAATAATTTTCTTAGTTGCTGGATCAGGAAGAACTGCTTTTAAAAACTCAGTGATCTTTAGCACTGCTCTGCCTTTCTCATAAATTCAACATGAGTCCTTTGACAATGTCAGCCTTGAAGTTTGACTTGACCAGGAATGAGCAGCTCCTTCCCAGACCAGGGACATCAAGGCTGTGATGTCCAGAGCCATGCAGCTGATTAGGTCCTTAAGGAGTAGAGGGTAAGGAGACTTGGAAACCTGAATCCATTGCTAGAAAAGAAGTGCCCTTGTGAGCACAGCTACAGTAGAGTAGTGTAGGAAAGAAATGAAAATACCTAATGGGGAGTGAGAGATCATGCCCTAAAAAAAACAAAGCATTTAAGTTTGTAATTTTCTGTTAACGATGAGCATTCTCTGTTGGGAGCATGATTTTTGAATTTCACCCATAGGATTCTTCTTATTTTAAAACTTCAGTGAGAGGGAGTTACTTTACATGTGATTTCAGATTTTGCTTCTCTTATTCCTAATTTGGCTTCTGCCTTCAGTGATCAGGGATTTTATTGTTTAGAATGAGCCATGTTAGTTGGTAGAATTCTCTAATACCCATATCAATACTCCCTGCTTAGTATTCCTGGCCTTCCTTGCTGTCTTCTGTGAATCGTTATCTGATTCTGTTTATGTCACCATCATCTACACTGCATGATTATATTTGTGACCTTGGTTATATCACTCACTCTCTGTCTCAGTATCCCTCTTTGATAAAGAAGATTTGACAGTTTACTTTTAAGCTCTTTAGAGAGAGATGTATGTTCTTAGTTATTTGTGAACTATTTATCAGAATCTTAGGAATTGTATGACTGAGAAGGTACTTAAACAAAAAATAGAGCATTGAAAACTGTTATTTTTGTTACTGTTTGTTTTTCAAAAACTTGGCAGTTAACTCAAGCATATACCATTATAAATGTTTGCTGTGTATTTGAACATATTTCCATGTTAGAATCCCTACATTGTAAATAAGGAACCATAGTTCCTTTCCATAAGAAGAAGTGAGAAGGATGTGCCCAGGTTATTCAAGAAGCAAAATCTAAGGATGGTTGCCCCTGTGGAAGATGGAGATGTGTGCGTGTGTGTGTGTGTGTGTGTGTGTGTGTGTGTGTGAAAAGTCTTATAATACTATTTGAGTTTTCAACTATGTTTGTATATATCAGATGAAAGTAAATATTGACCACTTTCAACCTGATTTATTGATGTGCTGTGAGTTTGGAGCCTTATGGTAAGGGACTAGAAACTAAAGGTAAGTGAGCTTGGCTTGTTTTTTAAGGAAGCAGTGGCTAGGTTTTCAAGAAA
Source organism: Xerus rutilus (assembly GCA_028644305.1). Taxonomy (NCBI): domain Eukaryota; kingdom Metazoa; phylum Chordata; class Mammalia; order Rodentia; family Sciuridae; genus Xerus; species Xerus rutilus. The sequence continues at coordinate 84,517,669 of CM053404.1, forward strand.
GTTGACTAGGAAGGGAGGGTGAGAAAAGAAAGGTGTGAACAAATGTTGGACTAATGACTGGATCAATTCATTTCCCCAATTTTTTTTTTTTTGAAAATTTTTAGGTTCTATGTGGACTGAAGGAAAATTTTGTGGTAAGATGCTTATTTCTCTGAGACTCAAAGGAGGACTATAGGACAATGAAAATAGACACATTTTTACAAAGAATGGTGAGAAGCCAAGGGTATTTTTTCTGGAAATCCTCTAGGTTAAGAATGAAATGGGTCTGTTTACTGTAAGACAATTGGGTCTTGGGAAAGATGAGGATTTGAAAGAGCTGCTTAGGGGATTCAAAATTGGTACTGACATATATAAGATGAACAAGTGGTGCCAAAAATCCAAAAAATATTTAAATCATCCTGAATTCATTGCCTCTCTCTCTCTCTCTCTCTTTCTCTCTCTGTGTGTGTGTGTGTATATATATATATATATATATATATATATATATATATATATATATATATACAGCTCACCACCCCTAAATTCACTATCAGATAATCTGACCAGGCAGTAGTGCTGAGTATTCTGGTGTGAGAGTGAAGAAGGATTCCAAATTAGGATCAGGCTAGGAGGGTAGAGTTGATTTGGATGAAAGGACCCTGCTGAAAATGTTAGGAAAAAGAGCAACCAAGAGACTGTGCTTGAGTAGGGAGGGAAATGAGACCAATGAAGTAGAGTGTTCCAGAGACTAATTATATTCATGTTGCTGAAGATAAGTTTTTAGTGAGATAAAATGGATTTTGAAATCTTACAAACAATTGAAGTATACATTTTTAGTCAACCAAATAACTTTCCTTGCCTAGTCTGTCTGTGGTTCAGTATGTTGTAATTTTTATTCATATGAATATGCTATCTGTAAAGACAAGGTATATGCATATTTAGCATGAGGAATGATGTATTGACAGTTTGATATTAGGACTAATAGTCTCCACTGCTCCAAAGTCAAGGGAAAATTTTTTAAGGAGAAATTCAGGAGATTTTTAAAGGATGGCAAAGGTAGAGTTTCTGAAAAGGTAGGGGTGAAGAGGGCAGTCCAATTATTGTACAGGAGAAACTGAGAATCAAATAAAGAGAAATATGGGGTTTAGTTCTTAACATCCAAAGGTGTCGTTCCCAGGAAATTGGGATGCAGTTGGGTCTTGACCAATTAGTCAGGGTGTTCTCAATGTCCCCCTGGGTTAACTCTCTCCCACGGCACCTCCACAGTTGAAAGCTAAAGCTAATGAGCTCTCCTGATGGGCGTGTTCACAGCTCAGCTTCTCTCCACTCTGCCCCTTCCACTTTCGTAGCCATAGCTGCTGGTTCTGGCTACTTCCATTCAGAAGCCGGAACTGGAGAATGGGGTGAGGCAGGAAGCAGGAAACACATTGCAGAAAGAGAAAAAACATAAAGGGACTAAGGATAAAAATTTAAAATTCAAAAAGTTTCAACGTGGGGCTGGGATTGTGGCTCAGTGGTAACATGCTCGCCTACCACGCGTGAGGCACTGGGTTCGATCCTCAGCACCACATAAAAATAAAATAAAGATATTCTGTCCACTTACAACTAAAAAATAAATATTTAAAAAAAAAGTTTCAACGTGGAATGAGGGATTTGGACAAAGATGATGGATTTATGTGTGTTATGGGGGAGGGGAGTGTGTGAAAGAAATAAAAATGATACCAGGGGAAGAAAAGGTGAGGAAAACCATGATTATGGAGGAAAAAAGTGCTGGAGAGCATCTGCCATTTTTGTTTTTTTTTTGGTACTGGGGATTGAACTCAGGGGTACTCGACCACTGAGCCACATCCCCAGCCCTATTTTGTGTTTTATATAGAGACAGGGTCTCACTGAGTTGCTTAGCCCCTCGCCATTGCTGAGGCTGGCTTTGAACTCACGATTCCTCTGTCTCAGTCTCCCTAAGTACTGGGATTACAGGCTTGAGCCACCGTGCCCGGCTAACATCTGCCATTTTGAGGTTGCTTTTCTTTTTTATATTTCTGGTTTGTTATGAGAAATAGTAAATGTGAAGCCTGTATTAGTTATCAGTTCTTACCTGTTTCGCTCTGAACATGCATGGGAATGGATGTCACATGCAGGCCATCCATAGTGATGTACACAGGGATCTCATGGGTGTGCCCTGGTTTACAGCAGTATGCAGCACACTAATTTTAATTCCCTTCTTTTGTTTTTCAGCTAATAGCATATTTATTGCAAGTAAACAGGTAAAAGTGGACTTGTTATAGAAATAACCATTATAATCGATTTATTTAAAAATTTATAAAGCTCTTGCTCTTTTAACTGTTATGAAAAACTTTTTTTAGAACTCTAACAACTAATTATAATACCTAGGTCAAGAACAACAGTGATAAGTTACTTGCAAAGTTTTACTGTCTGTTTGCTGCGTAATAAATAGAGTTTTCATATATAAATGAGTAGCTGGGGAGGGGTTGAAACCAATTTACCAAACAATGCTTGAGCTTCTCTCTTATGCTAGACATATTATTGATCTTTTTTTCCCTATAGCTTTATTGAGTTAACATTGAAGTACAATAAAATGCACACATTTGAAGTATGCAATTTTATCAGTTTTGACATGTATATAACCAAAACAATATAAAAAGCACTTCTATTACTTTTTTAAAATTTGAAATCATGCAGACTGTATCTCCTGCATGATTTATTACATTAGATATAAATTACCTTAAGATATATAGGTCCCCACCCCTACGTCAACTATTTCAAAATTAAATGGTGCATTTATAAATATCTTTGATAAAAATCAAACAAGTCTAATTAAGGAAAAAAGTAAGAACACAAAAATTAATATCAATGGAAAGGAGCTATCAAAATAACCCTATAGATGCTAAAAATATATTATGGTAATATTACAATAGTATGCCAACATATGTGATAACTTACATAACATTGTCTATATTAGAGAAGGATCTGTGTGCTGTTGAGAAGAAAGTGTATTCAGTCACTGATGGATGAAATATTCTATATATGTCTGTTAAGTCTAAATTATTGATTGTTTCATTTAGTTCTATTGATGGTATTGTTTAGTTTTTATTTGGGAGATTTATCCAGTAGTGAGAGAGGTGTGTTAAAGTCACCCAGTATTATTGTGTTGTGGTCTATTTGATTTTTGAAGTTGAGAAGGGTTTGTTTGATGTACATAGATGACCCATTGTTTGGGTTAAATATTTATGATGGTTATGTCTTGCTGATGTACACTTCCCTAAAGCAGTATGGAATGTCCTTCTTTGTCCCTTCTGATTATCTTTGGCTTAAAGTCCAATTTATCTGATATGAGGATAGAAACCCCTGCTTGTTTATGCAATCATGTGAGTGATATATTTTTTCCCATCCTTTCACCTTCAGTCAGTGGATGGATGTCTTTGCCTATGAGGTGAGTCTCTTGGAGACAGCATATTTTTGGCTTTGTCTTTTAATGCAATCTGCCAGTCTATGTCTTTTGATTGATGAGTTTAGGCCATTATTGTTCAGGGTTATTATTGAAATATAATTTGTATTCCTGGACATTTTGGTTTATTTCTAGTTTTTAATTTGAACTAGTTTCTCCTTTGATTGACTGTTTCTTTAGTGTAGTTCTTCCCTTCACTGGTTTTCACTTTTTTTTTTTTCATTTCATCTTCATGGAGTATTTTGTTGAGAATATTCTGAAGTGCAGGCTTTCTGGTTGCAAATTCTTTTAACTTTTGTTTATCATGGAAACTTTTATTTCATCTTCAAATATGAAGCTTAATTTTGGTGTATATAGGATTCTTGGTTGACATCCATTTTATTTCAGAGTTTGGTATATGTTATTCCAGGACCTCCTAGATCTGAGTTTGAGGGTCTGGGTTGAGAAATCAGCTGAGATCCATATTGGTTTCCCCTATACATAATCTGATACTTTTCTCTTCTAGCCTTTAATATTCTATCCTTATTCTGTATGCCAGGCATTTTCATTATAATGTGCCCTGATGTGGGTCTGTTGTAATTTTGCACATTTGGGGTCCTGTAAGCTTCTTGTGTTTGATTTTCCATTTCATTCTTCAGATTTGGGAAATTTTCTGATGTTATTCATTGAAAAGATTATGCGTTCCTTTGGTTTGTATCTCCGCACCTTCATCTATACAATAAATCTTATATTTGGTCTTTTCATGTTATCCCATAATTCTTGGGAGATCTCTTCATGGTTTTTTAACATCTTCTCTCCATGGGCTACTTTATTTTCAAGATTACATATTTTGTCTTCATTGCCTGATGTTCTGTCTTCCAAGTGATCTAGTCTGTTGATGATACTTTCTATTGAATTTTTCATTTGGTTTATTGTTTCCTTCATTTCAAAGATTTCTGTTTGGTTTTCTTCGGAATCTCTATCTCTTTATTGAAGTGATATTTTGCTATGTGTATTTGCTCTCTTACATCATCCTTTACTTCAAAGATCAGTTTAACTATGTACATTCTAAACTCCTTCTCCAACATTATTTCACTGTGGTGTTGATGGATTCTGTTACTGGAGTATCTTGGTTTGCTTGGAGTGATTTGTTCCTTTGGTTTTTTATGTTGTTTGTATGTCTACCCATCTAACAGTATGGATATGAGGCAGTAGAGTTTTTACCCTGTGGACTTATAGTGTCTCTGAAGGTTTCCAGTGCCTCCCTGTTTAAGGGGAGACAATTAATTACATCCAATGCAAACAATATACAGCATTAAACCAAATAGTTCCTACTATGACATCTACAATGTTAATTATTACAATAAACAGACACAATATGATCAGTTATTGCCTATAATAAAAACAGCAACTTTGCAAAAGGGTTTATACTTTCAAATAGTGGACAGGGAGAGAACAGAAGTGATACAGGATGTGAGGGAGGAGGACAGAAGACAGAAGAAAAAGATTAAAGGAAGAGTCAAAGAGAGAACAACAGAGATTGGCTGTTAGCTGAAGAAAAGAGAATCAAGGAAAACAGGTAGGAGGAAAAAATATATATATAAAGCAAAATTTTAAAAAAATTAAAGAAAAATAAAGGAATACAAAACCAAACTAAAATATACTAATCAGGCACCCTAGTTCACAAAAAGCTAATCCATGTAAAATAACTGGCTTCAAAAATGCTAGAGATGAGAAGAAAAAAAAAAAAGGAGACTGTATAAATGTCCATGTACCATGAATGTTACAATTAAACAGTGAAAAAGAAAAAGAAAAGGAGAGAAAAAAATACTTGATGAAAAGTTAAAGAATTCTTTCTGTTTGAGTTCAAAATATTCTCAGCAGCTTTAGGTGAGGTCTTCTAGAGTGTGATGCTCCACCCTCTGGATTGCTGGAGTGAGAGGTAATCCTGTAGGTAGAATTCCTGGACTCAGAGTTTAGCCTTAGGGGGCTCCAGGCTCTTCTCTGAATGCTAATTGGTCTGGAGATTTTAAATCACTGCATTTCCAGTGCTTAGTACCTACTGGTCCACGCTGGAAGACTTTACTCCAGAGATCTCCCCTGGGTTCCACTCATGTGGTGCAGGACTCAATTCTTGGTCTGCTACATCACTTGCACAACCCTCATTTCCTGGTCTTGGGTTCAGTCTCCAATTTCTCCCACTCTTGACCTTCTTAGTTCCTAGCTAGATGCATCTCTCCCAGCTGTTCCTTCAAGCAGTCGGATTGAAGGGGGAGGGGTAGAGCCGGATGGTTTTCCATGACCAGTTGTCCCTTGTATAAACCTCTCTCTAGGTTTGATTTTTTCCTGGTCACTAACGCACACTCTATGTCATGGGGCGTGTGTTTACTGGGCCTGTATTTCAGGCCAAACTCAAGTTTGCCAGGAATCGGTTTCCTCCATTTTTGGCCCTGCGTGGCAGCTACAAAATAGTTCCTTCCTTTGTCCTCCACATGCCACCTAGAGGGATGGCGGCTTCTTTCCCTACACACAGATATTGTGTGGCACATCTTTCAGGTTGGTCAGGCAATGTCCTTGGTCTCTAAATGATCCTTGCCCAGACATGCCTCGAGCCTCCCATAAGTGTGAGTCCTTCAATTCCCTTATCCCTCCCCTATGCTCACAGAGGGATTGCTCTAGCTGGACCTTCCAGCCCAGCTATGGCAGTGGCTGTGACACTGGGGAGTTCTTCTTTATTTTATTATATCCAAACTCCTGAGTTCCTGATCTGATTTGAATGTCCAGGTTTAAATTCCAGTAAAACTCCCCTAGCTTTTTTTTTTTTTTTTTAATTTGCTCACCCACTTTGCTGAGAAGCTGCCTCTCAGTTTTCTCGGTTTCACTCCACGAAGTAGCCAGGAATGTGACCTCCTCTATTCCACCATCTTCTTAATCTAACAAAATATTGATCTTGATTACTTGTTATAATCTCCCTGAGAACAGTATCCTTGTCTGTCCCCCTTTCTTTTCCTCCTTCTCCTCCTTCTGATATCTCAGTTTCTATCTCATGAATACTGCGTGTTCTACAAATAAATGCATGAGGTATGGGTATTTTGGTGCTACAAAGAAGAAGATGATGTAGAAAATATAAGTACCATTTTAAATTAAAATTGTGATGATTGTGGTTTCGTCATATGTGAGAGCTAATAGCTTTCTCCCTGTCCTACATTTGTATTATCCATACTCTGTGTCATACAAGAGGGTTCTATTTTCCAAGGAAGATCTAAATTTTGGAAGAGGCAGAAGCAGAAATGTCCAAAGAATGGAAAGCTTAGTAAACACCAGGCATTCTATAATTATCTTAATTATTGCAACCAAGTTGTAACTACGTTCATTATGGTAGTCCAGGATGAATAATAATAAAAAGTCTGAGGATTGAATCCTGGTGAATACTGACATTTAGAGGCTACGCAGAGAAACAGAACATGGAAATATAAAAGGTCAAGGGTAGTAGAGAATCAACAAAAGTCAGTCTCTCACAGCGGAGGAGAAAGAGTGCAAGAAGGTTGATGTGGGCGATAGTGCCAAATTTCAATAGTTTGAGGTCTAAGAAGAGAGAGTCAGAGCTAACCTTTATGAGGTCATTCCTGGTATTTTGGGAGAGCATTTTCATTTTGGTATTGGAAATACAAATGATAGCACAGGAGGTTCCAGTGAATATATGATGAGGAGGTAGAAGTGGTAGAGAACCAGCTGCTCCTGTGAATTAATGGTACTTAAAGGAAGGAAATGGGAGACTAGCTCCAGGTGTCGACAAGTGTAAGAATCTTTTATAGATGAAGAGGGAGGAAGAACAAAGATGGCAGAACTGATCTAAGAGAGAGAAAAGATCACTGATGCAGGCGAGTTGGTGGGAGGAGATGGGAGCCAAGAGCAAGGTGAGAGACATGGGCTTGTTGAGGAGGAAGACCATGAGGAGGAGTTGGTCTTAAATGTTGATGTGAGTCTGAATTCAATTTTCTTTTACTGTTTTATATCCCATATCTTTATTTCTGCAGAGGTTAAGAATATAGCTATAGTTTGGATCCTAACTGTCCCTGCAAAGATCCATGTGGTAAAAGCTTGGTCCTCAGCATGGCACTATTGGGAGTTAGGGTCTTGTGGGAGGTCTTTAGGTTACTGGGGACATCCAGCCCCTTCCTTTTTCCCTCTCTTTTGCTTTCTGGTCATGAGGTCATAAGAGTTTTGCTCTGCCTTTTATTCCCCACCCATGATGTACTACCTCCCTACAGGCCCAAAAGCCAACTGATTATGAACTAGAACTGAATCTGATAACTGGATCATTATCATGATTCTAATGTAACCCTGTAGCATCCTGAGTTTGATCTTAGTGCTTGGCTGTAATCAGTAATTCCAGACTTCTTTTATGAAGTAGTTGTGGTTTCATAAAACCACAACTGTGGCTATAAGAAATTACTAGAGTAATATAGAAATGGGATCTGTGTTTCAGGTCAGCTTTACTCATGTCTGGACCCTGCATGGACAAAACAGAGCATAGCATAAAACATAGGTATGCAGGGTCTTATGTGTGCCTTAACTCCAACCTCTCACCCACTCTCAGAGCAAATCTTCCTCAGTAGATCCTGTAATTATAACACCAATAACAACCAATCAGAAATTTAACCATCCAACAATCCTATAATATTCCTGAGGTGAGAATTCCATCCAAGCACATCCGAACTGCAGTCAGAGATAGCTGCATATATGTTGGAACCCATGTTCAGCACACTGCAGTTAATTTTGGTAGGGGGGCAGTTTTTTCTTTACTTAATTGTAGTCTCTTTAGGTGAGGAAGAGAACCCACTAATTTTCAGAACAAGGGAACAGATGCTTTGTTAGGATTGGCTTCATGAATTGGAACCAAATATAAATTACATGGTATTATCTGAGTGGTTTGCCAAACAGTAAACTATTTTTCTCTCACTTATCTGTTGCCTCAAATACTAGAAAAGTTTAAAAAATTCTTTTTGAGATGACGATGGTGAGGAAGCCAATGAGTTAACTAGAAAGTTATTCTTTTACATATGGCACTTCTCAAAATATTCCAATTTAGCTAACCAGATTGTCAAAACTGGCAAGGAGTTGGGAAAGAAATGCTCTCCCCTTTTCTCATGTTATGGATGAAGGAGCTGAGGTTTAGAGGTTAAGCTGAGAAGCCAGGCTTTTGCAGTTCTTAGGGCCGTATAGTTAATCCTTCACCTAATGGAAAAATTAATTTGCCTGAGGCAGGACACCAAGATCCTGGAAATAAAGGCTTTATAACTAGGTTGGAGTCCTGGTGTCACTGCAACACATTAAGAGTCTCTATTTCATTGAGCACTTGCTACATGCCAGTCATTTATCTATCACATGCAGTGTTTGCTATAGGGTCAATGGTATTATCTCCATTTTAACAAATACAAAACTGTTGCTCAAAATGAGTATATGAGATGGACCAGCAAATAAGTGATAGAGTAAGGATTTGAACCCTGGGCTACCTGGTTGATCCCATGCTGCTTTCCTTGGGAAATTCACTTCAGTTTCCATTTTATATTTTTAAATGGATATATTCATACAAGCTTTGCAAAGTGGTTTGATGATTAAATCAGAAAAAAGCATGTCTGTTTGCTGCTCTGAGTTGCTGAGTTGCTGATCACTGGAGTTGGGGCAAGGCTCTGGGTTTTCTGATTTCCAGTCCCCCTCTCATTACCATGTGATGCTGAGAGAAGTCTTGTGAGGCAGACAAAGAAACACGAGGCAAAGAAAGAGCAAACAGGACAGAGTCAACAGGAGAGTTGTCTGTGACAGTCACAAATGTAATGATGGGCACATGGCTAATCAAGAAGAGACCCTTGGGGAGGATTCAGTCATGTGTGCAGGGGAATGGCTGTGAAGCAGAAATAGCCCCAGTGGGAAAGGAGGAATTGATGGATGTGAGAGCAGTCAGAGCCATCTTTTGGTTTAATTTACCATTTATTTGACTCGAGGTAAACTAAAAGAAAAGATCCATTTAAAATGGATTTCAAATTATGAAATTAAAGAAGCTGCAAATTGCAGGTAGAGAAATTACAGGTGATCTGACTGCATCTGACTCCACAAAGGATTAAATAAATATGATTAAAGTGGAATTGGAGTTTAAAATGGATACTGTGGTTTGAGGAAGGATCAGGCTGTTTTAAACGAGTTCACTCATCCATTTCCTGTTCATTAAGTACTACTCAGTCCTGGCCATGTGGGAGGCACCATGATAGCAGCTAGCTGTACAGAACTGAATAAAGAATGGCCCAGCCCTTAAGGAGTTCCATTTCTGCTAGTAAAACATGTGGAAACAAATAACAATGAAATGGCATGAAAAGTCCTCCTAAAGAGCTTTACACAGAGCATTATTGGAGTACAGAATAGGGACATTAAATATTGCCTTGAGTAGTTTAGGAAATCACTGACAAGTTAAAACAATTATTGTCTTCAAGGATCAAGAATGTTTATTCTGACCAGGCGCAGTGGCGCATGCCTGTAATCCTAGCACTTTGGGAGACTGAGACAGGAGAATCGTGAGTTCAAAGCCAGCCTCAGCAATGGCAAGGCACAAAATAGGGCTGGGGATGTGGCTCAGTGATTGAGTGCCCCTGAGTTCAATCCTCAGTATCAAAAAAAAAAGAATGTTTATTCTGATGGAAAAGTGAAAAGGATCTTTCCAGATAGGAACAATAGATATAAAAACACAGAAACAGCCAGAGTTGCAGGGAATGAGGGCATCAGTGCTGGTGTGTTGGTTCCATGGGGAGAAGTGGTGGTAGGCAACCCTGAGAGCATGTATTAGTGTGCTAGGAAGTTTGGAATTATTCCCCTGGGTGATGGGAAGCTGTGGGACCTTGAGAAGTGTCTTCCTAGGGCAGTGTGACAGATGCAGGTGGATTCAGAGATCCCTGCACTAATTCAGGTGAGAGATGAGATGAAATTAAATTTCCTATGTCCTGTAACTTGCTATTTATATGTATTCAAATAAAAGAGCTTTGCATAATATAGTCCCAGATTTTCAAGTCATGGGTCAGCTTCCTTTCCTCTTTGGCCTCTTTCTCCCGTGTTCCTCTGCCTTCCAATCCTCAGCACACTCACATGGGCTTTTTCCCCCTCACTTCTGGCAAGAACCCCAGGCCTTCACCTCTCCCTCAGCACAGACTCCAAATTTAAAAGTAGAGAGAGGGATTTGCCCTGAACTGGTAGGATAAATCCTCCAAAATGGTAGGTATTTCTGTTTTGGGAAAAGGTAGACTAAGGCAGGACTAGGCCACAGGAGTTGGTGGGAAGAGGAATAATAATTGTGATAAAGTGACACTTTAGGGAGCAGAGTCACCAGCGGGAGGCAGATGTACTGAGAACTCTTTTTAGGGAGTCAGCTAGCTCCAAGTTTCTGAAGTCCATTCAAATCTACATGAAGAAATAAAAACTCCAACAGACTCCCTGTTTAGAGGGGTGAAATAGAGGGAGGCAAGAGAACCAGTAGCAGCTAATTTTACACCCCCACACACATACACACACATGTATATATAAGAAGCTAATTATATATGTATATAATTACATATATACATATATATTTTAAAAGAAATTTAAAGATTACAGATTGAAGATTCCTAGCCATTTAAGAATGATTTATTAAGCAGGAAAATTACCATTTGAAGAAAGGAAATTATAATCACTGGGAGCTGGGGGGCGTGCACTGAGAAAACCCACACAAATTTTATTTCCTTTCTGGGTGATGCTATGAGATGCTAGAGACCATTTATTGAGATACTAGAGACTACTTATTTTAAATATACTTATTTTCATTTTAACAGGATGATATTTGAAATATGTTTATTTAATATTTAGTATTTAGTCCTGGATGACCCCATCTCTTACTTGAACCATTAGCAAACTTTTGCTATAAATTGCCACAACAAATATTTTAGGTTTTGTGGCCCATGGTGACTGGTGCAACTATTCAACTCTGCCATTGAAGCATGAAAGTAACAGTGATTTACATAAAAGAATGAATGTGACTCAGGGTCCAATAAGAGTTTCTTTATAAAAGCAGATGGCAGGTCAAACTTTGCCTGCAGGCTGCAGTTTACCAAGCCCTTGCCTAGCATGTTAAATAACAGTTGAGATTAACCTGGACTAAGGTTTCTAATGAAGGGTATAGGATCCCATCTGTGGCTGTGCTTTGTTCAGAAATGTTATCAACATTTAGAAGGCAAAGCAAGTTAATCATTTTTTGTGAGTAATAAACACTGTTGAGAAATAGCTAAATTTTTAGAAGACAATCTGGGTTCAAAATGGCTTGGATGGTTGAGCAATGAGCAAAAATGAGAAAGATAAAATTTGGTAGAGCTAAATATCAAGTTGCACATTCAATACAAAAAGGAACTTTAGAAGAGCAGGGGAAGACTTTGCCTGACAATAATTTGTGTGGAAAAAATTCCTTGTGTAACTGACCAAAACCGTTTGCAGTTGGCTAGTGATGGAGTGATGGGAGTTGGTACCCAAGAACACTGAGGATACATCAGGCTGCACAACAGAATAGTACCCAAGGCAAGGGAAGTTGTGATCCCACTGGATTGAGTGTGGACCAAAGTCTGCCAGCTGACTATACTCAGTTTTAGTTATCACATCTTAAGTATTTTGACATAGAACAAAAGATAGATACTCATTGTCTTGGACAAAGAAAATTTAGTATTTATTCCTAGAATTCTTATATATAATTTATAAATGTACATTGAGTGGAGAAGGTATTCGACTTCTTAAAATTGTTGAAATCTCTCATTTTGGGTGTTGCAAACAATTTCTGCTCTTTTACAAGAAATGGAAGTGGGACCTAGAAGTGGCAGGGACTCAGCTTGGTGTGGGTCTTGTGAACAATAAGACCCATTCTCTATTGGCAGTTGTTAGTTCTCTGTGTTGCTGTCTGTTATCCCCAGGCCTTCTATAATCTCCTGCTAAAATCATAACTTGAGCTCAGCATGTCTTTGGGAATTAAAAAAGATATCTGTGGAAAGTGGCAGTAACCTGGAGAGGGTAGTTATTAGTTGGCAAGAGGTGAGCTGCAGGAGGAGAAGAGGCAATCTAAAGTGAGACAATTGCCTGAGATAGCACACATTAACAAGGATAGATTTGCAGAACACAAAGTATGTCCCTGAAATTCCTGGAAATACAAGACAACAATAACAAAAACATCAACAAAAACCCCCAAAACTGTAATAATTCTCCTAGAGAACTGTAGTTCATATTATCTTTAAGCACTGGACCCTGATTTATTGTTATTTGGTTACTAAATGAAAGGAAGAATGGACATCCATTTTAGGTAGAGTAAAATTGGTGTCTCCCTTTCTCCATCCAGAACTTTGTCAAAATATGCAAAGAAAATGGCAAACAATTCTGTCTTCAGAAGACAGAGCCATAGCACAAGAAGAGAGGCTACCAAAAACAGTGAATCAAGGAGAGCTGGGCACAGAGGGAGAGAAAATACTAGATGTCACAGTAGTCATTACTTTACTACCTTAAAGTAGGACTGGTAAAGCATATTTTTTCAAGGTGAGAAGCGTCCTTCTTATTTGCAAAATAGGTGAAGTGTACAGAATTTTAGGTAGGAGACCTGGAGTGTTCTGGGGAGGAAGCTCTAAGTGGGGAATCACACAGACAACCACATCAACGTGAGGCAGTCTGATCATGGGCCAGAAATTTCAGTGGAGAAAGAAGTCTTTCCATTATGAATATCTCTGGTATTGTCTGCCAGTCTCAATATGATGGGACTAAATGCTAAATAACATACCCTTATTGCTAGAGGGTATATAAAACAGTATAATTGCTTTGAATTAAGTTCAGCATTTTTAAAAATAGCTAAACATACATCTACTATATAATCTATCATTCCATTTCTAGACATTTACCCAAGGCAACTAAAATCCTATGCCCAAAACAATCTGAGTGAGATATTCGTTGCAGCTTGACTTGTAAGTCTTAGACACAAAACAACCCAAATGTCTATTGACAGGTGAATGGATAAACAAATTGTGGTATGTCCTTATAATGGAATACTACTCAGCAATAAAAGGAAGGATACACTTGCCAACATGCATAAATATTTAAAAAAAGTGTTTAATGGAGGAGTAGGAAGAAAGGATTATGAAACAAGAAGGAACTTTTGTGGATGATCAATATGTTCATTATTTTCTTGCTTTTTATGATAGTTTCACTGGTATGTACACATATGAAAACTTATTAAAGCAGCCATTTTAAATATTTATAGTTTGCTTATATAAATTACAATTCAATAAAACTATTAGAAAATACTATGTAAGTAGGGCTGGAATGACTTTAGACTCAAAAATGGTGACTGGTTTTAATTCAAATGAAAGCAAGTAACTCAGCCAGGCATGGTAGCACAAGCCTGTAAACCCAGCACTTTGGGAGGCTGAGACAGGAGAATCGCGAGTTCAAAGCTAGCCTCAGCAACAGCGAGGCACTAAGCAACTCAGGGAGACCCTGTTTCTACATAAAACACAAAATAGGGCTGGGGATGTGGCTCAGTGATCGAGTGCCCCTGAGTTCAATCTCCAGTACAAAAAAAAAAAAAGCAAGCAAGTAACTCAAATTCTCATATTGTTTTAGAACAACTGAGTCAGTAGAATCCCTGTGATAATTAAATTGAATTTAAATGCCATTTAAAAAATAATCTCATCTTTTTGTAGGACTCCTATGCTATGAGGATTACTCTAATTTCAGTTTTATTGCTTGTTTGGCTGAGAATAAACAGCCCTAAGAGGCAAGGATTTTTGTTTGGTTGGTTTGTTTTGTTTTTTAATTTACATGCCCAGCCCCCATTCCTTCAGTGTTTAGAACAATACAGTGATGATGATAGCAAATGTTAATAAATGCTTTGACTTAACGCATAATTAATGGGCTTGAACAATGTACTGTTAGTTGCTTACTAAAACATCTGCTGATGAAGAAAACTCTTCCACAGGCATAGAATAATTTAAAAATATAAGGTAGAAGACATTCAAAGTAGTAGATTAAGTAGTTTAAAGCATCAGGTAAATAACTATTTCTTCTAGGTAAACTTCACTTTCCAGACATGAGAACAGAATTTTATTCTCTTTAATGAGTTTGATTAAATGAATGTAGGCATTCATTAATTTAACTTTAGCACAGTGAGCAGTAAACAGCATAAATTTTGTTGCTGGCAAGATACTTTTCTGCATCTGTTATTTGATGATGACAATTGTATCCTCATAGATTGTTGTAAATGTCAGTGAAATATGCTAAGATGAATGCCATGGCCCCAGATCTACCAGGTCGGGGTATGTATTCCCCTAGTTGCCTGAAATGTTGACTACTGAGGGTTCACAGATTGGGCCTTTTTGCAATTGTTCTGGACTAAAAGAAGCAGTCTAACCCAAGGATATACCCACTGAGATGCAACTTGTATTCAATACTGACCCTTGCAGGGGAAAGAGACTAGCCTCTTTTTTCATCCCAGCTCCAACTCCTTTAGGACATCCCAGCTCCAACTCCTTTAGGACTGGCTGAAGGGTTGGTACATTTGCATTGACATCTTTTCCTAGTGCTCAGTACTGTAGCCCTTATTCCTCAAAGCAGTTCTTTAGAGCGCTGCCTAAAATATCCAACATGCAAATCTTAGAGTTGAAGACTCTGGGTTTGGAAGTTTAAGAGGTGTGGCCTATGGGAGGTGATCAAGTCAGGAGGGCTCTTCTGTCATGAATGAGATTAGTGCCCTCATTATAAGGCTTGAGGTTGAAAGGAGCCTGCTTTTTGCCCTTTCACCTTCTACCATGTAAGTATACAGCATTCTTCCCCTCTGGGGATGCGTAGCAAAGTGTATCTTGGATGTAGAGGCTGTAGCCCTCACCAAACACCAATCCTGCCTGTGCCTTGATCTTGGACTTCCCTAACTCCAGAACTATGAGAAATAGAACTCTGTTGTTTATAAATTCCCCATTCTGTGGTATTTTGTTGAAGCTGCACAAGTGGAGTAAGTCACCTACCTACTACAGTTGGTACCAAACCTCGTTCTAGAAAGCAGATTCTTTAATCCTACTAGAATTTTTATTGGATTGTTTTGAATCAGTAGATCAATTTGGATTTTTTACATCTATGAGTATGATATATACTTCTTCTTTAATTTCCTTCCGTAAAGATTCTTTTTGATATGTGTGTACAGAATTTGAGAAATTTAATTACATTTATTCCTATGTATTTTATGTTTTGATACTGTAACTTGGTACATAGAAATATAACTGTTTTATGCCATATTGGCTGTGCATCTAACATTGTTAAATTCATTTTTGTATAGATTGTTTTGGATTGTGTATGTCACAATCTTAACTTGAATAATGATCCTTATGATATTTGCCTTTTCGCTGTATTATTTCATTGGAAAGGACTCCTATGTAATAAGAAAAGGAGAATCTCATTCCTGATTGTAGGGTAAAATCTAATATTTTACCACTAAATGTATTTCTCTGTAGAATTTTTGGGAATACTTTTCATTTTATTAAGGAAGACCATCCGTTGTTAAACTCCATTTCCAAAATTTTTAAACTGCAGTTCTAGGTGACTCATTTATTATTTTTAATAGATTAAGTTCTCTAGTGAATGTCTGTATTTTAAATTAAATTCTTTAAAATACAAATAACAGTCTAATGTCGCCTTGTGATAATTCAATACCTGTGTCACTATGGGTTTGCTAGTATTCTTTTTCCCCCTTTTTTGTTATTTGAACCTATTTATAGTCATAATTGGTAGTTTAAGATTGCATAGTTGACATTGTATATAAAAAATTAAATAACTCTTGATGTCATCTTTCTCATGAGAATTTTTTTTTTTTTATAGAAGACAGAGTAAGTCTAATCATCCTGACTCAGTGGTGAGGGGAACTGAGTCTCATTTACAAAAAAGGTCTTTTCTGGTTTGTCCTCACTACTAATGTGCTGCTCTTCTGGAGTCTTACTGAAGAGTACAGATGGTTTAACCCAACCCCTCTACTACTGAAGTCTCTGAGCTCACATTTGAACTTCCAAATGAGAATGAGAATGTGCAGTTGTGTTTAGCTTTTAATGATCACAGCTGCTGCTACTTTATGCTGAATATTTCTGCCTCTTGTCCCATCCAACCAATGCCTAATGGGTAAAAGCCAAACTGAACATTAGTTTACTTCTTATTGTTCTTTTTTTTTTTTTGTTCTGTATTTAAGTCTATCAATTCCTGGCTGCCTTAAGCATTCAGAATTCAATTTCTTTTTTTTTAAATTTAGATTTTGAAAACTTGAATTTCTGAATTCAAATTGTTTGCTTTCTATGTACTATTCTAGGAATTGGCAAGTGTATCAAAGCAAAAATGTTAATGAATGTGGGGCTCACGGCAATGTACATCCTTTCCCTTCTAGAGGTGAATCTTTCAAGTCCATGGTTCCTCAGTTGCTCTTAGATGCCTTTGAATAGTGGTTTTGTTCCTTGCGTTTTATTCATCTATTCTGGTTGTCCATGGAAGAAAGTATGGTTTCATGTAAGCTACTCTATTGTTGATATGACTGGAAGATTTTCATAAGGATTACAGGGCATAAGAATCATTTGAAGGGCCTGAAAAACAGCTTTCTGGATCCTAGAGCTGAAGATTTTGGTTTATGTCTCCATATTTAATAAGGTGTCAGATTTATTTTGACATAGTCTTACAATCAAATATGAAATCTTTTAGATTCTATAGGTCAAAGCCTACCATCTACCTCTTTCCTTGTAATAAGATATATTTATCTTTTTTTCCTGAAATTTTTAAATTTATTTATTCTAATTAGGTATACATGATAGCAGAATACATTTTAATTCATTGTACACAAATGGAGCACAACTTTTAATTTCTTTGGTTGTACAGGATGTAGAGTTGCACCATATGTGTAGTCATACATATACCTAGGGTAATGATGTCCATCTCATTCTACCATCTTTTCTGCCCCCACCTCCCCTCCACTCCCATCCCCTCTCCTCCTCCCTTTTGCCCAATCAAAGTTCCTTCATTCTTCCCAGCATCCCCCGCCCCCCATTATGGACCAGCATCCACTTATCAGAGAGAAAATTTGGCCTTTGTTTTTTTTTTTAAATTTTTTATTTATTTTTTAAAAATATTTATTTTTTAGTTGTGGGTGGACAGAACATCTTTATTTTATTTTTATGTGGTGCTGAGGATCAAACCCAGGGCCTCCCGCGTGCTAGGCGAGCACGCTATCACTGCGCCATAACCCTAGCCCCTGGCCTTTGTTTTTTGGGGATTGACTTACTTCGCTTAACATGATATTCTCCAACTCCATCCATTTACCTGCAAATGCCATAATTTTATTCTTTTAATGCTGAGTAATATTCCATTGTGTGTGTGTGTGTGTGTGTGTGTATACACACACATATATGTGTGTATATATATATACGTGTATATATATATATATATATACATATATATATATATATGTATACATACACAACAGTTTCTTTATCCATTCATCTATTGAAGGTCATCTAGGTTGCTTCCACAGTTTAGCTATTGTGAATTGAACTGCTATAAACATTGATGTGGCTGCATCACTATAGTATGCTGTTTTTAAGCCCTTTGGGTATAGACCAAGGAGCAGAATAGCTGGGTCAAATGGTGGTTCCATTCCAAGTTTTCTAAGACTCTCCATACTGCTTTCCAGATTGGTTGTACCAATTTGCAGTCCCACCAGCAATATATGAGTGTGCCTTTTCCCCCACATCCTCACCAACATTTGTAGTTGTTTGTATTCTTGATAATTGCCATCCTGAGTGGTGTGAGATGAAATCTTAGTTTTGATTTTCATTTCTCTAATTACTAGAGAAGATGAACATTTTTTCATATATTTGTTGATTGGTTGTGTATCTTCTTCTGAGAATTGTCGGTTCAGCTCCTTAGCCCATTTATTGATTGGGTTATTTTTTTTTGCTGTTAAGCTTTTTGAGTTCTTTATATATCCTGTATAGTAGTGCTCTACCTGACATGCACGTAGCAAAAATTTGTTCCCAGAATGTAGGTTCTCTCTTCACCTCATTGATTCTTTTGCTGAGAAGAAGCTTTTTAGTTTGAATCCATCCCATTTATTGATTCTTGATTTTATTTCTTATGCTTTAGGAGTCTTGTTAAGGAAGATGGGGTCTAATCCAATGTAATGAATACTTGGGCCTACTTTTCCTACTTTTTCCTCTATTAGGTTCATGGCCTCTGGTGTAACTTCTAGGTGCTTGAACCACTTTGAGTTTTATGCATGGTAAGAGATAGGGGTTTGGTTTCATTTTTCTGCATATTGATTTCCAGTTTTCCCAGCACCATTTGTTGAAGAGGCTATCTCTTCACCAATGTATGTTTTTGATGCCTTCGTCTAGCGTGAGATAACTGTATTTATATGAGTTTGCCTCTGTGTCTTCTATTCTGTACCATTGTTCTCAACTATATTATATAGTAAGACAACAAGTAACATCATCACAAATTTATGGATTCCTTTTTGAGTGATAAGAAGATATAAAAATCAAGTAATAGAAACTCACTGGGAAAAGGGAGAGGGGGCAATTCTATTTATTGGGGGTTAGAAATTAACAACCAATTAGTCATGGGCTTTTCAATGAATATTTGGTTACTTCAGAGATGATTCACATTCAAGCTATTGGAATTCATTTGACATCAGCCTGCCTTAAATGTAATTATCATTGAATTGATTCAGGTTCTATCAAGACATTTTCAGATGAATTCTTTTGATATATAGATCCTGTAACTTAGTTCTTTACTATGATTTATAAGATGAGATTGTCTAAGGCTGGAATGATTCCCAATTTTCTCTCTTTGTGAGCATGTGTGTGTGTGTGTGTGTGTGTATGTGTTTGGTGTGATTTTGTTTTACAATTATTGCAACTGTATCTCTGCTGGGCAATTTCTATCAATAACTAATATCTCAATGTCTCTATTTACTTTTCTGTTAAATGAAAAGGAAAATGCCTAGTGTATGACTCTACTTAATCCTTTGAGGATCAAATGAGACTATTCTTATGAAATTGCTTTTTAAATAATAAAGCACTAAAACTTTTGCCAGATACTTAAGGAGACAGATACAGTGTGGGCAACAACATAGAGGGAGGAAAGCTCAAGCTTTGCTGAAAGTCAGAGGTTGTTCAATATGTCTGGGGTGAGGTTAATGTAAAAATACCAGTGAAAGAGTATGCAATGGGATTGGACCAAATTAAGGCCTTCATGATTGCTAGGTCAGGTTTGGACTTCAGTTCATTAGGACTAGAAGTCATTGTCTTATAAAGGGTTGGAAGGATGGGAAAATATTATATGGCATTAGGTGTAAAACATCTTAAGGTGGAACAAAGGAATCAAGCAGTTATTGAAATAATCCGAATGGGAGAAAATTAGTCTTTAAACTGGGAAAATTGAAAATGGGGGGACATTTGGGAAAAGGAAATCAAAAGGATCAGCCAGTTTCAGATATGAAGGGTGGGTGGATAGAAATATTTGTGTTATTTTTGCTTCTGCATTTTTATGACTGGAAGAATTAATAGTAATAGGGAACACAGGTGTGGCCCCAAATCTCAAAATTAATCTGGTTCAATTGTTGCTTTTTTTTTTTAACTATACCATTACAAAAGAGATTTTTGTGCCTCTAGGCAATTTCTTTTTTTCAACTTGGCCACTGTATGTGTGCACTGGTTGTTTAAAAATTATAGCTATTAGAATATTCAACATTTTTCCATGTCCTGTATTTATGAGCCAACATTCCACTTTTAAACAAAACACATTTATAGAATTTTTCTGACACTACATTGTATTACAAGTGTAAGAACTAAATCTGGAAAAGTTTAACAGTTAAATATCTATTCTTTTAGTTATGCGCAGAGGATTAACACAGGCAACTCCCATAAATGTTAATTATCTAACTCCTTGGCTATTAAAATTTCACCACATTCAGAGGGAGAGGTCACATATAAAGAGGAAGAAGAGAAGCAAGTAAATAATTTCCATATATCATATTGTATATCCATTAAATTTAAAAAAGACATTTACAAAGTGAAACAATGTCTTGCCAGCATAAATACTAAAGAACAGTTATTTCCTCTTAAGTCTTTCAAATTTGCTTTGGCTGAATGACCTTCCACCTGTGTTCTGAGTTGTTGGAATTTGAATTCTTAGTTGTATCTCCTATGGATCTTCAGTGCCTTTCCCATCATCCGGTATTTCACTAAAGTGCTTTCTCTTCTTCAGAAATAATATTTGAATGCCCATTTTTGGTAAGTGTTTAGGCCAGAGTTCTCAAAGTATAGTCCCTAGACCCTCAGGATCAGCATTACCTGAGAGAATTTGTTAGTAGTGCAAATTCTTGGCCTCCACTCTAAAACTTCTAAATCAGAAAGTCCAGTGGTTCAGCTTAGCAACTGGTTTTTAACAAGCCCTTCTGGGGATACTGGTGAGTTCCCAAGTCTGAGAACCATGGTTTTTAGACATGTTCAATCATGATAGGCCTGCCTGGTAGAAATTTCCCTCTTTTCTAATGTCAAAACTGAGGCTTAATGAGAAAGTAATTTCCCCAAAGTTGTTCAGGTCTAGGGTCTCAGAACATACTTCACCATTTCACCAGACTGACTCCAGTATGCACTGAAGATTAAATGTAAGCTGTGTCTCAGAACAAAAGCTCAGCTCATGATTCCTGAAGCTATATTATGAAAATATTTTGCCCATTTCTACCTATTTTCTTCATAAGTAAAGCAGGCCTACAGATAATTTACCAATTAGAGAGAGAGAGAGAGAGAGTGTATGTGTGTGTGTGTGTGTATAGAACCCTGAATATAATCAGTGGATCAATCTGCTAGCATCTAGAGCTATGAGACAAAACACTAAGCTATGATAGGTAACTAGAAAGAAAAATGACTGGAAAATATCTTTACAAAAGAAGCCATGCAAATAAAATAATATGCTTTGATAAATTGATTTGCCCTCTCTTTACAATCTCTAATATGTAAATCTAGATCTACTGAATGGCTTTAGAGTTTTCCATGGACTTAGATGGAATTCAAACATTTGAGTCTAGAAGTGAATACACATGGACACATTGAATTTTCAGCTCCTATTGCCAGCTTGCTCCTCTTTCACCTTCTAGGAATTATATTTCCATTCCTTCATACAAGATTCTAAAAGCAGAGTTCCTCCCAGTTAAACCCTGTGCATATCATGAATCCCACTCCTCTAAGGAACCCATCTTCTCTAAGCTTAGTTTGAATTTATTTTACAAATGTCTGTTGAAAATCTGTTATAATCCCAGTTTTGCACACTAGAAGGAATATAGGTGACAGCCAGGAGATAATTGCACATTCTCTACCTTGTAGCTTGTATTTGGTAATTAAAGTAAGTCATGTACAAATAACAGATGTAAAACAAAGCAACAGTATGAGAAATCTCGTGGAGAAGGATCTTGCTTTTGGAGCTGCCAATAATTCAGGGATCAGAGTGAGAAGTTTTCATTAGAGTGACCTTAGAAAAATTAATCTTGAAAATTGAAAGCCTAAGGAGGGCCCAGAGAGAGGACCAGGCAGGGCAAGGGAAGGACATATTATGCTTAAGCAGACCCTGTTTTCCCATCTCTCCATCTCCTTCCCTAGTTCTCTATTCCTACGCCCTGTGAAACACTGAGACGTCAGTGTGTATCTGTGTGGTCCAGTAACTGAGGGTTAGAACTCATGCACACTTGAGTTAGATTTTCTTTTCTCTTTTCAGTCTACTTAGATTGGGGTCTGCATTCTGAGGTAAAGGAAAGAATGAAAGAGTCTCACATTTCTTTATGAGTTCTATTGACTTGTGTAAAATATTAACCTGACCTCATAGGAAAGAAATGACGTGGGTGAGGAAAATGCTAATTGGTGAGAAAGAAGTAGAGACAGGATTTCAAGCTGGCGTGGATCCTGGCAACCTGGGGAGAGCTCTGCAGCTGGGAGGCTCTCCGGGTGCTGTGCTCATCTATATTCAGTGGCAGTCTGTGTTCCCGACATGAGTGCACTGAAGAACCTGGAGCTGGTGCCAAGAGCTCCTTCTGAAAGCAATTATCAGGATTCACCATATGATTTCAATTCTTTGTGGACCATAAAAGAGACACTTCACCATTTTTTGAAAAGGGATATGAGCAGGAATGTTGGTAGCTTATGCATTATTTAGATCCTGCCATCCTGCCTTGGTCTCACAAAGGAGAATGACAGCATTGTCATAGGGGTTTCAGCGATGGTGGAAATATAGATGTTGGATTTTGTAGCTTCTCTGAATAACCTGTAATCTGGTGACCTATAATTAGCTTGCTGAGGATATTAAACCTTCAATTTTTTCACCTATCACTGAAGATAGGTGTCTGGTATCTCATTATATAAAAATATCATGATCACACATTTGAGAAATGTGGTACAATGATAACAAAGTCATCAACCGTGGCTCATGTTCTGTCTGTAGTCATGAATATGAAAGTTTAAAGGACATTGCATGAACACAGCTGATAGCAGGATTTTACTTACACCTATTTCTAATACTGCCACAGAGAGCTATTTTGTTTTGTTTTAAAAGACATTTTCGATGAAGTACTTAGAAATTTGGGTAAGATTGTTGCATCAAGGCACATTAATAAAAATGCTTGCCAGCCGGATTATCTTGATGTGAAATAGTTCCTTTGTCTTCCTTTCCTTTGACCGTTCATGGGTCTCTTGACTGTTCATGAGAGGAAGCTTAGGTTGGAAATCTCTGAGTCAACCCTGCCCTTCCATTCTGAGCAGTCACTGAGCTCTTCTCCTTCTCCTTGTGTATAACTAGAAATTTCACCCACTATGTATTAGTCAGGGTTCTTCAGAGAAACAGAACCAAGAGGGTTATTATAGGCATGCAAAAGACAATTTATAATAGATAATTGTCTTGAATTATCATGGAGGTTGAAAAGTCCTGTAGAATGATATCTGCAAGCTTGAGAACTTGGAAAGTTGGTGCTGAAACTTTCATTCTGAAGCTAAAGGTCCAAGAACCCAGGGGTGAAAATGAAGGGACTGCTCATATAAATCCCAGAGTCTCAAAGCCTGAGAATCCAGATCTCTAATATACTAGGGCAGGAGATGATGAACATCCCAGCTTAAGAAAAGAGGAAATGTCTTCTGTTTTCTATATTGAGGCCCTCAATGGATTGGATGATGCTCACATTCATGAGGGCAATTTTCTTCACTCAGTTTATTGACTTAAATTCTAATATATTCTAGAAACTCATTCATAGACATACCCAAGCATATTTTTTTTTTTTTTTTACCAGCATTCTGGGCTCCCTTAACTCAGTCAAATTGACACATAAAACGAATCATTGCATACATCTGCTCCCACCCTCACTTCTCTAATGGGTCCCCTCTTTCCTTGGTTTCTTTAGATTCCTGTGGGCTTTCTCCTTTCTTTGACACAATATGTAAACTTCATATTACCAGATTCATGTCTGAACTATCTTTGGTCACATCACTGCCAACTCACAAATCTTGAAAGATTTTCATTTGCTTCCCAAATAAAGTAAAAACTCCTCTGTGTATCACTAAGGCCATCCTACAAAGTAGGGCCTTATTGGTTACTTCTTCTTGGTGTGTACTATGCTTTAGGTAGCCTGGGCTGAAACTTTCGGATTGACAGGCACACTTTTATTTTAGTAATTTATTTTAAAATTAAACAGTTCCTTGAAATTAGGAGATAATTATCACCTTAGTCACTAAGAGTTCAAATTATAACCACTCCTTAATATCCATAACATGTACAACAAGGCTACATGAACAAAAACTGCCTTAGTGCTCATTATCTGGTATTTTCCCTTTGAACTTATATGTATTAGTTATATTTCACAAAACAAATTTTAAAAAATTAATGGTTTAAAATAACAAACATACTTGTCTTATGGTTTCTGAGGCTCGGGAGTTCAGGCACAACTAAACTAAATCCTTTGGTTAGGGTTTCATGTCTATAATCAAGAAGTCAGCCAGTTTTTGCTGGGTTCTCATTTGAAGGCTCAATCAAAAATGGTCCTGCTTCCAAGCTTCCTGAGTTTTTTGGCAGATTTCATTTCCTTGAAGTTGTGGGATTCATGGTAGCCTACTCCCTCAAAGCCTGCAATGGGGCATGAGGAACTCCGGTAAGATGGACTCTTTGTTCTTATGCAATCATATACATGTTTTCAATCACTGTTGCCATTTTCTGTTGGCTAGAAGCACACTTAGGGAGAAGGAAGAACATAATGGCACTAACACTTTAAGAATCATGAGAACTCTTTAGAGTTTGTCTGCCATACTCTGTATTACCTTTTCTGCTTCTGTTATGGTATTTTTTTTTTTTTTTGGTACCAGAGATTGAATTCAGGGGCACTTGACCATTGAGCCATATCCCCAGCCATATATTGTGTTATGTAGAGACAGGGTCTCACTGAGTTGCTTAGCGCCTCGCCATTGCTGAGGCTGGCTTTGAACTCGCGATTCTCCTATCTCAGCCTCCCAAAGTGCTGGGATTACAGGCATGCGCCATCGTGCCCGGCTACGGTATTTTTATATATCTTTTAATCTTTGAATAATCTGACTTTCTTCTTACTAGAATTTTTAGCTCTGTGGGTTCAATCACTGTTTATTTATGCTCTACTGTGCCGGCATGCTTGATACAAAGCTTATCTGGATTAAAAAAAATATGAATTCAATAGATCACTAGATGCTTATATTTTTCTATAGAGTTTTTCTTTGTGTCAGATTGTAAACATTTAGAAGTAAGAGCAAAATTGGTAACTTACTTTGCATACTACCTAATTAGGAACAAATCAATATTCAATTTTATACTGTTGTCACTCATTAAATAAACATTCAGATCTTGAAATTAATAAGTACTAAAATTTGTGAGATGGATATGATCCTGCCTTTAAGATCACTTAAAACACAGGCTATGAGATAAATTATATGAAAGATGCCTCCATGTCCTTAGTTTTCTAAGAATGTTATGCCATTGACATTAGGGCAACTAATTTTTCTTTGTTTTTCTTTTTCTTTTGGTTTGCTTTAGTACATTGAACATCTTTCTAATATCAACTGTGAGAAACTAATTCTGATTAAATGGAAGAGATGCCTAAAGATTGAAGATGAATACCAGTGAATTGTGCTTGTAGAATTCTGCCCCCATGGGAGAGGAAAGGATCAAGCCCAAAGCCATCAATGAGAAAAATGAAGAAAGATGGACTCCCAGAGCATGGGGTTTCTGGCTAGAATCTGTTCCTTGCTCACTATATCAATTTTTTCTCCCAGCCCCCCAGACTGATTCTCTAGGATAATATGGTGGAGATCATGTTTGCTGTAGTGGAGAAAATAAGTGACAGGCTGAACCCAGTGACAGTGCTGAAAATCTTCCTGAGTCACACTTGGCCCAGGCTTCTCCAGGGAAGATGGACAGAGAGAAAGGAGGTGCTGGCACCAAGTGAGGGATTGGCACAGGGCCCTAGAAAGTTCAGAGGAGCTGGAGGCCCAGATGGCAGGATATGTCTGGATAGCAACAAACTCCTATGGCCACAAGTCTGCAATGCCTATACAAGGGACAGCAGTCCAAATGCCATCACGCATGAGCAGATGAAGCCATATGGGGGATGACAAAGACTTGCCTTAACCTATCTCCCATGTGGGACTGACCCAGC
The DNA here is from genome assembly GCA_028644305.1 of Xerus rutilus. Classification (NCBI taxonomy): domain Eukaryota; kingdom Metazoa; phylum Chordata; class Mammalia; order Rodentia; family Sciuridae; genus Xerus; species Xerus rutilus. The sequence goes on from CM053404.1 coordinate 84,543,873, forward strand.
TCCATTAAGCCCATGGTGGGCAGCCTGGGAGAGTGGTGATGGGCAGCCCGGTGTTGGACAGGACACCATGGTAGACAGACCCATCTGGTTTCTGAGGTGAGCTGGTTCATCTCCATCCCTCAACGCTTTTGGACATGCACACAGCTGAAGGAGGTCTTGCTGGCTGAGAACTTTGGAAAGCTCCCTTTAGTAAGACTGGACAGGGTGGGGACTGCCTTGAGAAAGCAGCTGAGGAATGGATGGATCAGGATTTCCAGAGACTTCAGATACGATGCCTGGTCTGACAGGAACCATGATTCAATGCTCCAACTTGGGGCTAATTTGAAGAATGAGGTAGTTCCATCCTGACCTCTCTAGGCAGAATTAGTCTGTGAAGACAGAAAACAGGCCTTCCCAAGACCCATGGGGATAAAAAGTGGCTAATCAAAGTCAGATTTGAGCTCCTGGAATGCAATGAGAAAAATATATAGAGGGCTGTAAAGGATTTTAGGTGCAGGCTGAGCTGATGGTGACTTCTATCCATGATTCTGATCCTGACATTGGCTTGGAGGCAGAGACAACCCTTCCCTAATCTTCTAAAGCCCCTGAGATAAAGGGACCAGCTAGAGGATGGGCCTTGGGGCATCCAAGTGCACAAGTGTGTGACGGTAACTCCTATGGAACTCAACAGTGACCACAAAGTTCCAGCCTCAGTTTGTTCTCAGAGCAAAGGCATAGCATAGAGTTTGGGGGGCTTCAGTCTTGGAGACAAGGGCAGGGTTGCAGGTCTGTCTTCTGAGCCTGGGAATATTTGGGATCCCCTAGCTGGGCCATCTGGATCACCCTTCTGGAAGCACCAGCTCTCTCCTCTCTCTTCAGTGTACGGGAGAGTGGGTGGGAGGGCTGCATCATCCAGTAAGAGTCATTACCTCCTTTCGGTGAGACACTCAGCCCTTCCCCTGGGCAACAGCCCCCCCCCCGGGGGGGAGGGGCACATAGGAATGTCTAGATCGCCATGTCCACAGGGCTGGTGCTGCCCATTTTTGGTCTGACCCACAGCTCTCTGTCTTTGGCCAGGTCCTCTTTTCGAAGGAGTTGGTCCATAGGCTCGACTGTACTTTGGTTGAATGGGTGTTTCATGCTGCAATTGTGTGTATTGGCGCAGATGTTGCTGGATCATCACTACCCTTTCAACTTCCAGAAGCTCCAGCTCCAAAATGGTGGTCACCCTCTCTTCAAACCACTTGGACTAGGTGTGGTTGTAGAGGTCCACACAGTGCATGAGGTCACTGCAAGCCTGTGTGCACTTCCTCCATGCCTTCTTGACGTCCTCCTCTGACTTGTTCCTTAGCTTGATCTCCAGCTGCTGGGTCTTCATCTCCAGGTCTCTTTGCCACTCTGAAGGCTTTCCCGGTCTTTTTCACCAATGCATAGTGGCTGGCCAGCCACTTGCAGAGGTTAGTGATATGGTAGTCACACTTTTTCATGTCTTTCTTGAAGTTCTCATGAAAGTTCATTAGGGACTTCTCTACCTTGTTTTGAAGATTGGTAGAGAACTTGAGATGAACTTCTGCTTCTATCTGCCAGGCTCTTCTTCACCTGAGCCCAGGATTCTCGATTCTCCCGGCAGCAAGGCTCCCTCCTGTGCAGCCAAGGAATTCTGAGAGAGCTTAGCCAAGTTCTTTGCATATTCTTCAATCTTGATCCTCTCTTAGATGAACTCAGACATTTCTTTCTGCATTTGTTTGCCTTTCCGTTGCTTTTGGGGGAGCAGTTTGAATCCAGCAATGGTGCCTTTGCCTTGGGGGTCCTTCTTATGAGCCTAGAAGTAGTCACAGAGCTCCACTCTGTTGGCTTCAGGAGCTGCTGTTCGGGCATTGTGTCTGGGTGAGGGGACATCACATAATTTATCATCTCTGTGTGGTCTTTATTTTCAAGATTATATATTTTGTCTTCATTGCCTGAGGTTCTGTCTTCCAAGTGGTCTCCTCTGTTGGTGGTACTTTCCATTGGATTTTTAATTTGTGTTTTTGATTCCTTCATTTCAAGGATTTCTTCTTGATTTCTTTTCAGGATCTCTGTCTCTTTATTGAAGTTATCTTTCACATTCTGAAACATATCTCTGATTTCACTGTTTATATACTCTTTGAAGTTGAGGAGCAGTTTTACTAAGTAGATGCTGAACATTCCTTAGTTTTACTAAGTAGATGCTCTGACATTCCTTGTACTGTTTTGTCAATGGATTCTATTATTGGAGCATCTTGATTTGTTTGGAGCACTTTATTCCCTTGTTTTTCATGTTGTTTGTGGATCTTCTCATCTAGCCTTGTGGATATGAGGCAGTACAGTTTTTACCCTGTAGACTTATAGTGCCCCTGAAGGTTTCCAGTACCTTACCTTTAAGAGGGAGACCAATATTAACAGCATAGTTCTGGGTTTCAGGTTCTGTAGGCTCTGCCACGCTGCAGTACCAAGATGGCTCCTGGATCACAGACAATAGATAAACTCCTAATTTTTCTTAATTTTCAGATTTGCATGAAACATTAGACAAATATCCTGAATAAGAGCACTAGAAAAGAGATGTATTTCTGGACTAATGTAATGTGGATAACCTTGGCCATAAGGTAGGGGAGGAAGAGGCCTGGGAAGGGAGAATAAAAAAGATGATTCAGCTTTTAGTGAAAGGATTTTCCAAGGGATTTCCACAGGATTTTGTGGGTTATCTGGTATCTTAAGAATGTTATAAAGAGTTGAAAATTCCATTATCCAAAGATTTTAAGGGATTTTAAACAGATTCCCTTAAAATATACTCTTTAGATTTTTCAATATGCTAATGAGTATTGTACACATCCAAAGGGAATATTTAACATTCAACTTCTCTGAAATTATTTTTTCCAGAAGACCATGTATGTGTGTGCTTTTGTGTGGAAAAATAATTAGAAAATTTCCTGGTTGGGTTAAAAAAATAAGTTAAATTAAATGGAATAAAACAAAATGACATTTTAAATCCCACTTTGACTCCTACATTGTTTGAGGGAACCAAATATTAATCATAGTTGTGTGGATGTGAGTGGGGTTAAGGACATCTGTGTGCATTAACAAAGGAATAGAGACATTTCTAAGCATCTATATTTGCATCTTGAATTTAGATAACTAAAACACAGCTTGTCCATTCATTAGCAAATCTGTGAGAGAAAGATCCATGGTCACTGTAGCAACTTGGTCAAGTTTCTACTAAATCATTTGAACATGTAAAAAAAACTGCAGTTTTTTTGCCATTAGATGAATGATATTATCTACATGTACCCATATAAAGCCAGAAGCTAAAGCAAGACATATTTCTTCTGTATCATGTCATCTTCTGTATCCTGTCAACCTGTTTTCTGAAAAGGGCATGGGGCCTTTCTGTAATGATCAAAGGTTTGCTTTACTAAGTCCAAGGACCGATGTTTTATAAACTTGAGATTGATTGTTAAAAACAACACCAAACAAATACATTTTTAAAAGAATGTTTACTCTAGAGAATTGTGTTTGTTTTCTTAGAGAAATAAGCCATGTTAGTCTGAGAGGCTGAATTTGTTCAACCACCTTTTGGTGAAAATTGACCTATTGAACACAATTTTACTGACCTAGTTGTAATTAACCATCTGATATATGTGACATCTGAAAATTCTTTTAAGGTTTAAATTTTATTTAAAAGCACTGCTCACAAAAAAGCATTCCTCCAAGTATAAGTCTATACAAGTAAGTATTAAATGGGTTTTTAATGGAATACCTTCAAAACATTTTTCCCTTAAAGATGAAAGTGAAGTTCTAAATCTAAACCAAGGAGATGATGGTAATATTTTTAACATAAATGGTAAAATAAGACAGAAACATTTGATTTGGAAGAATGGTGGATGGACAGAGTAATATACTTAGTTTTAGAAGTGTTGAATTTGAGGGTAACTTGGACTTGAATGTGAAAATATTCTGATGTCACTTTGGGAACCAAAGCTCTCAGAAAAAAAGTTTGAGGGAAAGAGAGGCATGTATATCTGTTACAGTCAATCCTGAAAGAGAGGTATTCATTATAAGGAAATGGTGCATGTGATTACTGGGGCTGAGAAGTCCCATGATCTGCCATCGGCAAGCTGGAGACACAGAAAAGCCAGTGATGTAGTTTGAAGACCTGAGAGCCAGAGAAGCAATGGTGTAAGCACCAGTCTGAGGAATATCAAGGACAAGAGAAGATTGATATCCCAACTGAGCAGTCAGTCAGAGGGAGTATGCATCTCTCTTTCCTACACTTTTGTTCTATTTAGGCTTTCAATGGATTAGACTATGCCTGCCCAAATTGTGGAGGACCATCTGTTTTTACTCAGTTTCTCAGTGTAAATGCTAATCTCTTCCAGAAATACCTTACACATGCAAACAAAAATAATGTTTAAACAGATAGCTAGGCATCCTATGGTCCAGTCTCATTGATATAAAATTAATCATTACAAGGTTCTTAAGAAAAATTTTGTAAGTGGCAATCTGGAATGGTGTTATTTTTCTGTTAATGCTTCAACTAATGAAAAAAATTAATGAACTTAGTGTGATGTCAATGTTTCAAAATATTTCTCATGATTTGTTGATTTAAGACTGGATCATTAAAATTCACAAATGCTTTCAAGTTTCATGCATTGAAAAACCTGTGTTTCACACTTATTTTTACTTATTTAATGAATAAATGAAGAAATATTTGGTGATATATGTGGTTAACATTTGGTATTGGGCTGTGAAATTAAGAAATACTTTGTCTCTTTTCTCATAGTAATATTACAATACATTTTATTCTGTAGGTGATATTTAGGTAGCATTTGATCATTTCTGATACAATAATTAATGCTATACTAAGATATACTAACTATAGAAATTCCTCTCTTTTTCTCTTGTATTTTTCCTTTTTAATTAATTAATTAATTAATTAATTAATGGTACCATTAATTAATTAATGGTACCAGAGATTGAATCCAGGGGCACTTAACCACTGAGCCACAATCCCAGCTCCCCCCTTTTTTTTTTTAATTTTTAAAATTTGTTTTAATTAGTTATATGTGACAGTAGAATGTATTTATGTACTTTGATATATCATACATAAATGGGGTATGATTTTTCATCTTTCTGATTGTATATGTTGTAGAATCACTTCAATTATGCAATCATAAATGGACATAAGGTAATAATGTCATACTAAGTTAAATAAGCCACTCTCTTTATATTTTATTTAGAGACAGGGTCTCACTGCATTGCTTAGTGCCTTGCAAAGTTGCTGAGGCTGGCTTTGAACTCACAATCTTCCTGCCTCAGCCTCCCGAGCTGTTGGGATTACAGGCATGCACCCCTGTGCCCAGCTCCTTTCTATTTTTTGGTTACTTTTTCTTTTTTAAATTTCTGTTAGTACTGAATTCAATGCCAGTATTAATTAAATTCCAACTTTAGCTAATTTGTACCAAGACACATGGCAGATGCAAAGGTAAACAGTGCATGGCCCTGAGCCCAAGGTAACTGTGACTCCAAGTAGAGTTTGAGAATTCCAGTGGGAATGTGGAGGTGGGGATGGAGCAGTATGCAACAGCGTATTCATGTGCTGTTCATGTATTCATGTGCAGCGTATTCATTTGATGCCATGAACTGTGCCATAATCTTAGGCAAGTTAATTTTTCCTAGCTTCAATCTCTTTATCTTAAAATGCAGATACAAATCTTTTTTAGGGTTACTGTTAGGATCACGAAAAGTATACCTAAGGTACCAATAGTCTAACACAAAGTAGGCAATTTTTTAAAAAATCAATGGTTCTGAGTAGGGAAATGAGCGAAGCTTTCATGAAGAATACTGAGCTGATCTGAAGCAGTAAATAAGTTTTTGACAGATCGAATATTCCCAAAGCAAGCAAAATGTAAAAAAAAAAAAAAAAAAGGGAAGCTTGCAAGTATGTTATATATTGAAACAATATGGACAAAAATATAGAGAAGAGTAGTTGCCTTGGTAGTTCAGCCTTCAAAGCTGAGTTTTCTGGTACGTATTGGTTGGGCACAAAATTGAGCTTTAATTTTGCTGCATGATTTTGAGAAAATTACATAACCTTTCCCAGTCTCTCTCCTCAGCTTTAAATGAGGATAATAAATTCTGCAGCTGTCTGTTCTTAGTGCTCAATATAAAATGGTTATTATTTTATTAATGTTTGGGTGAGATTTTTGATAGGCAAAAACAATGAGATATGAAAGAAAAAAGCACTTAGGGCAAAGTAACAGTGTGAATGAAGACAGAAATGTGAAAAAAAATCTGCTTGTTCAGAAATTTGCTTGGGTTAACTATAGTAGATCAGGGGCTGGGATTGTGGCTCAGTGGGGCTGGGATTGTGGCTCAGTGGGGCTGGGATTGTGGCTCAGTGGTAGAGCTCTTACCTCGCATGTGGGAGGCACTGGGTTTGATCCTCAGCACCACATATAAATAAAGATCAATCAACAACTAAAAAAAATTAAAAAACCAAAAACAAACAAACGAACAAAAGAGATCAGAAGGGAGATGTTAGAAGAGAATGCTAGCAAGATTGGTAGTGAATATGGGTTGTATCCTTTAATGTTGATTTGTATTTAGTTGGACAGAAAGTGGGCAGAGAAGTAATAAGAGCATAGTATGTTCTATAGGAAGATGTTTCCGTCTTCTCTACAGTTATTTCTTACACCGTGCTGTCAAGCTTAGAGTTTGGCTGTGAGGATGGTGAAGAAGCCAATTGGATGCTTGAGAACTTCATGGAGTACTTGATCAAAGACAGGAAATGGAGCTCAGACCTGACTGATGGTGCTGGCCTGAATGAGTGGCTTCATTAACAAAGACATAGACCAGAGGAAAAGGGTCATATGTTTCAGCAGTGAGGACAAGAGACTGAGCTTTGGAAACTTTGACTTCAGAGCAGGACTAGAAAATTTATTTGATTATTAATGGTATCTGATTTGGATCATTGCAGAAAGCTTAAAGCTATAGTTAGAAAATCAGAAATCATTAGTTTGGGTAAGTTGGAGGAAGGCAGCATGGGTAAGATCAACTAGGAATGATTATAGGCAGGATGATGAAATAAAGGCTTCCTTGCTGAATAAAATTGCATCAGTGCAGCTCAGGTTTGTGGCACTAAATTAATGCTGCTTTGGTTTTCTTCTTCCTGTTGGATGCTCTTTTTATCCCCAAATTTGTGGGTGCTCTTTTTTCTTTTTGTGTTTGCATCTTCAGCTCATTAAGTCCTTTTATTTCCTCTGTAACTTCCATTAGTTATATCAAGCTGTCCAGCCCACAAACACTTATTAAGAAATAGACAAGATGTAAATGTGAAGAAGACGTATTTGCTATTCTCATGGGTGAAGAAAGACATGATTCAGTAATTAAAATGCAATATAAATTACAATATCCAAGTGTGGGCTATTGGGGGAAAGAGGCAAGTGATATAGTCTGTAGAAAAGGGAGGATTGAGAAAGATTTAGGTGGAAGATGAAGCCTGATCTGAGTCATAAAGAAGAAATAGGAGTTATTCCAGAAAAGTGGCAAAGTAAGATGAAGTACATGGTGGAGGATTTGCTGGAAAGAGAACAGCATAAAGAAGAGTATAAAAAAAAGGCACTTAATATCATTTCATATTTGGTTCATACCCAAATCTCCCTAATTGTCCCAGGAATGTTTTCATAGCTATTTTCTTTTTTAAAGTAGGGATCCAATTTAATTTTATATATTACATTTGTTTGTTATGCTTTTAAGTCGCTTTTAGCCTGAAGACGTCCTTTTTAACTGCCTTTTAAAGAGTTTTCTGAATGTATATGATTGTTTCTTCATGATATCCTTTAACTTATTCCTCTATCTTTAAGTTATTAATAAACTGGAAGATAGATTTTTAGGTCTAAAAGCTTGGTGAGTTTCAGGTTAAAAATTATGACACTATAGTTGATGTAGCTTACCTCATATTGCAAAACATCAAAAGGGATAAAATATCACCTTTTCCCTCTGGTAGTGATGTCAAATTTCATCATTAATTAAGGGTCTGACCACAAGGTCATCCTGTAAAGTAGATACTTTCCATTTTCAATCATTAAACAACCTGTGCAGTGACAAATGCTAGGAGAAAATGCTTCATAGATCTCTTCTATTTCTGCACATTTTGCAGGTAGATGCATTGATTGCTTTTGTTCTGAGCTTTTTTTTCATATATATATATATTTCTATATTTACATAGCATACAGCCTAGGAAGATTGAGATAGTGTTTTCCTCCAGAACCAAGGGGAAGATTTACTTGCTATCCAGTATAATAAAGATAATGTCTCCTTTAGTGAAGTAGGTTGAGTAGGCTTGCTAATAAGTTTGGAGTTCCTAACCCGAGAAGCAAACCTACTACATGCTTAACATTTACCTTATTCTCTATCCTTTGGAGACATTGGAGAATAAATGCAAACATGGTTATGCTGCTGAATAATAAAGTCATTTCACTCTGATCCAGGGGTTTCAAGTCTCCTCTAGCCCCCCTAGAACTGTGCAGGCTCACGTAGCCTGTAAGCTGTGTAGAATCTCTGACACTTCACAGTTCTTTACCACTAATTGTTCACCCAGTGCTGAAATGCTAGCGTTATTGTTCCTGCTTTTTAAATTGTCATTCATTTTTCAAAAAGAGGAATGTCTTGTTTTCCTTCTTTTTTGATTACTTATGGAATTTTACTTACTTGAAGTAAATAAAAATGTCTCCTCAAAGAGTCTCATTTCCTTTTAATGAGAATGGGTATATAGAAACCCAGAGATAAGCTTTGGGTATTTCTAGCCCTTCTTATTGGGCATAGTTAACAAATATATTTTAATAACTGTGAATTCATAGTGATATTTTAATTTTAATATTATAGGGATTTCTTCCTAATTTTATTTTATATTTCTATCTTTTTGTCTTATATATAGGAAGTATATCAATCTTGATAAACTTCTTTTCAGTACAATATTCTAATTTTCTTGAGTGACCTTTTGAGTGTCTGGCTGCATAGTTCTGGGGCTGGGGACAGTTCTGTTCAGGCTGACTGACCCAGCCTATAAACAAGTGGATTCTTACCTTCTAAGAGGCTGCATCTCTTCTCATAGGAACATGTTCGGCATATTAGGAAAAGCTTCATTCAATTCACTTCATACTGTGAACCAAATCTCTAAAACTGAACTGTAACCATCTCCCTTACTTTCCTGAAACATCAAAACAAGCTCCTGATGGGTTTCCTTACTTCCATTCTTGACCTCTTATGTCCAATCTATTTTTAATAACAGCTATTAACTGTTCTACGGTATTTCCACAAATTAAAGATAGGACTCACCTTGAGGTTATACTATTATTTGCTACTAAGAAAGAAAATGTCCAGCCATTTAAATGATGACTTGATTTTTTTAGCAGTTAAAATTTCTAAACATATTGAAAATATCTTTTAGATTCTATTAGATATGTACATATCTAATAGAAAAACATAAGATTAAGGAAATAGGCAAGGTTTCTGATCTGATAAGTAAAGAGCTTGGAAGCTGTCAATCTTGATCACACAAGAACAAAGCTGAACAAACTAAAAATCAACAACACTGTCTAAACCCATCAGAGAACTATGGTCCTAGGGCAAACTACTACCCTAGTTACCAGAGCCTAAACAACCCATGAAGGCAAGGAAATACCCAATTCTAGCTTCATTGATTTTTCTTGTCTCACCTGAGGAAAGAAAAAAACTAGAAAGCATTTGTGAAGGTCACAGCTCAGGGGCGCAGGCTCACTAAAAGACTGAGATGTAGTAATTAGATTATAGAATATTTAACTTCCTGCACTCCACCCTTATCACCATATTGCTAGAGCTCCTGTGTAATAACAGGGGATTACAGTTGGGAACAACTGCAAAGCACAACTCCATTTAGGAAGGAGTTTCTAGGGAAACCCAAACACAAGGGAAAGAATACAATGACACCAAAGGAAATTTTGGCCTTTGACACCTACAGTGATAGTAAATACTAAGCAACCTAATTTCTAGTTCCTTGTCTACCTGAGTTCCTTTCACTAGATACAAAATGTCTGGCTTTCAACAACACAAAATTGCAAGGTATGCCAAATGGCAAAAAGCACAGGCTGAGAGACAAAACAAGTGGCAGACCAGATTTAGGTAAGGAAGAGGTATTGTCATTATCATATTGGGAATTTAAAATAACTAATTAACATGCCAAGGGAGCTAATTGAAAATGTGGATGACATGCAAGAACAGATGGATAACGTAAGCTGAGAAGCAGAAACTTGAAGAATCACAAGAACATGTTAGCAATTAGAACCAGTGCAACAAAATAAAGAATGCCTTTGATGGGCTCACCAGAGGACTGGACGTTCAGTGAGCTTGAAAAAATGCCAATAGAAATTTTCAAAAATGCAAATGCAAAGAAAAAAGAATAAGGAAAACAATGGAGCAGAATATCCAAGATGCGTAGAATAGCTACAAAATATGTAAAATACATATAATGGCATTACCAGAGGAGGAGAAAAAAGGGACAGAAGAAACATGTGAAATGGTAATGACTGAGAATTTTCCAAAATTAATGACAGACACCAAATCACAGATCCATGGAGTTCAAGCTCATGAAGCTCAAATCATGAACACAAAACAGCATCTATACTTAGGCACATCACAGTTAAACTGTAGAAAATTAAAGATAAAGAGCTGGGTGTGGTGGCACATGCCTGTAATCCCAGCAGCTCCGGAGGCTGAGCCAGGAGGATAGCAAATTCAAAGCCAGCCTCAGCAAAAGCGAGGCACTAAGCAACTCAGTGAGATACTACCTCTAAATGAAACACAAAATAGGGCTGAGGATATGGTTCAGTGGTTGAGTACCCCTGAGTTCAATCCCTGGTACCCCTCCCCCACCAAAAAATAAAGAAAAGAAAAGAAAATTAAAGATGAAGAGAAAATCTTGATAAACACCTTATCAAGGTGGGGAATAATACCTTACTAGAGAGGAACAAGGATAAGAATTATATCAGACGTCCATTCAGAAACTAAGCAAGAAGAAAGTGGAATGAAATGTTGAAAGAACGAAAGAAAGAAAGCCAGGCATAGTGGCACACGTCTGTAATCCCAGTAGCCCCGGAGGCTGAGCCAGGAGGATCCCAAGTTCACAGCCAGCCTCAGGAGTGCGGCAACTCAGTGAGACCCTCTCTCTAAACAAAATACAAAGTAGGGTTGGGGATGTAGCTCAGTAGTTGAGTGCCCCGGAGTTCAATCCTCAGTACCCCACCTCAACCCCCTGCAAAAAAACCAAAAAAACCAAAAAACCCTAAATTTCAGTCATTTAGTGTCCAACTAAATTATTCCTCAGAAGTGAAGGTGAAATAAAGATTTTTTCAAACAAAACTTGAGGGTTTTTTTTTTCACTAATAGTTTGCCTTGCAAGAAATATTACTTTTTAATGAAAATGATATAGGTTAGAGGCCTTATCTGCACAAAGAAAGAATATTAGGGAAGGAATTAATAAAGTTAGGATAGCATCTTTTCTTTTCCTTTTTCTTAATTGATATAGTAGATAAAATTTTATTCATGGGGCTGGGGCTGTAGCTCAGTGGTAGAGCACTTGCCTAGCATGCGTGAGGCACTGGGTTCGATCCTCAGCACCACATATAACTAATAAATGAATAAAATAAAGATCCATCAACAACTAAAACAATATTTTAAAAAATTTTATTCATAACAATAATAGCAACATTATATTAGCTGATTATATTTTAAGTGAGATAATCAACACCAATGTTCTGAGAGATGGGAGGGAGGAGGTGGGCATACATATTATAAGGTGCTATACAGGAAAGAATATTGGGATTTAAAATGAAAGAGATTTTGAAGTTATAATCTGTGTAATATCAATAAACACGGTAAAAAAAAAACAAAATAAATGTTTTCATAAAACTTCTTCATATTCAAAGCCAACTGTCCTGGTGGTCATTTTTGAATTCAGTCTCTGATGCATGATATTCTTCTCAAGAACATGGTAATACACTGTTATTTTAAAGGAAGTCACAGAACTAAAACCAATGGTGCTAGAATTATGGGTTTGCTGATTTTTGACTCTTGTTAGGAAACCTAAAACATTGATGAACTTGTCTGACATGCCACCTTCCACCCTTTTTCCAAAATCATGTGGTTCCTGTGTCTTAAAAGAGTGGTGCAGATATTGTATCAAGGCTTTTCTTCTAAACTGCTGAGACCTGTAAATTTTGGTGCAAGCAGTGTTGATGTTTGTACATACAGAGGCAATGATAACTATTTGACCAACAAGGATTATCTGATACTAGTAAGATACAGTCCAATTTTAAAGCTATTAAAATTATCTTTAAACTTTAAAATTTAATTCCAAACTGCATCTTAAACTTGATGAAATATAGTGAACTAAGTTGTATCACTCCTGTGCTTTAAAGTCCCCCATGGATTCTTTAGGGTTCCACTCAGATCTTCTATGAAGAAAGTCCTTCTGTCTAGTCCAAATTACCTCTATTCCTAGCCCCCACACCCCTTATTGTGAATTAGCATCCATGTATCAGAAAAAATACGGCCTTTGGTTCTTTGGGAATGGCTTATTTTGCTTAGCATAATATTCTCCAGTTACGTCCATTTACTGGCAAATGCCATAATTTCATTCTTCTTTAAGGCTGAGTAATATCCCATTGTGTATATATACCACATTTTCTTTATCCATTCATCTGTTAAAGGACACCTAGGTTGGTTCCATAGTTTAGCTATTGTGAATTGAGCTGCCAGAAACATTGATGTGGCTGTGTCACTATAGTATGTTGATTTTAAGTCCTTTGGGTATAAACCTAGGAGTGAGATAACTGGGTCACATGGTGTTTCTATTCCAAGTTTTCTGAGAAATCTCCATACTGCTTTCCATAGTGGTTGCACCAATTTGCAATCCCACCAGCAATGTATGAGTGTACTTTTTTCCTCATATCCTCTCCAACATTTACCGTTGCTTATATTCTTGATGATTGCCATTCTGACTGGAGTGAAATGAAATCTCAGCGTAGTTTTGATTTGTATCTCTCCAATTGCTAGAGATGTTGAACATTTTTTTCATATATTTGTTGATCAATTGTATTTCTTCTGTGAAGTGCCTATTCAGTTCCTTTGCCCATTGAATGGGCTATGGAATTTTTGGTATTAAACTTTTTGAGTTCTTTATATATCCTGGAGGGGAGTGAAGGGACAGAAGGAGGCATGGATGTAGGAATTATAGTAAAATGAGTCTGACTTTATTATCCTATGTGCATATATGATTATATGACCTGTGTAACTATACATCATGTACAACCAGATGAATGAGAAGCTATACTCCATTTGTGCATGATTTGTCAAAATGCATTCTACTGTTGTGTATACCTAATTAGAACAAATAAAAAACAATATATATGTATGTATATATTTATTAATTAATGAACAGAATAAAAGAAAGAAAGGCCTTGATGTCCAGCCGCTGGGAAAGCTGTCAGAGGACAGTCTTCAGCTTTCAGCCCATGCAGAGATTCCATAGCTGCTCCCTAAATTCATATCCAGGGACTTATGGAGGCATTTTACCTATGAATATAAAAGCCTGACCATGTCTGCACAATGTGAAACCCATCTTATTGGCCATATTAACTTCAGAGCTCCCTGGGGGGATCTTTGATCACCTTCTTTAAATTAGTGCCTTTTTCTCATTTTCTTCATAAAATTTTTAAGCTTATATGAAATCCACCACATTATCATATTGGGGCATTTTTAAATTTGTCATTAATTTACTATTTCCCCACCTACCCACATAAGAATATCAATTCCAGGAAGGTACATCATTGCAGCCCAGTAAATGCTGGTCAGAAATAGGTCATGATCTAGGAGGATGAATGTTACCACCACCACACAATTCCAGGGGATCTGAGAGATGTGAGAAGATTTACTGTAAGCCATGGTTCTGCAAGATCTGGCCTACTTGGGAGAGTATGTACACAAGATATCGGCTATCTACCCGGTATCAGCTATTTTATTTCTCTTTGGCATTCTTGTGTAGTGCTTATCCAATTAAGGTTGAACACTGCAATAACCATATTATGAATTTTTTAGAACAGGCTGAAAATTAACCCAGTATTTGTGGTGACAGATGTCCCCCAAACTGGGCTGTTTATTCCCAGGGACCCCTTGGAGAGGATGGTCTGGCCTATATATCTTTCAGAGTGGGTTGGAACCAGATTGCTCTCTGAATGTCTGGGACACTCCTGGCCCTCACCTTCTGGTTTGGGCTCTCCTGGAAGACTTCCAGTTGGAGCACTCTCCTGGAAATTTGGTAAAAATGCTGTGGGCACCTATATATTTATCTTATATTCTTGCTAAACTAACTGAGTTCAATAGCAGCTTCTGGAAAGCATTCTAATAATCTCCAGTGTGTTTCAGAAGCATTACTCACATTATCACAGAAACATGTCTTGCTCCAGAAATGTATTTACTGTTCCTTTTTAGAAACACAGATGCAGTCTAGGTAAATAATACAAAACAATTTTTTTTCTTGCCAAGGGAAAATGTTGTTTTTGTATTTATCTATTTAAAAAGCAAATGAAATCATTCATACTGGAGGAGGATGTTATGATAGATGAAGATCTTAGACTTGCTCACTTATTAATCCATATATTTATTTATAACTATGTTTTCAAGTTTAGCCCTGTGGAAGGCCCATCTTAATTCAGACTGGTTACAATAAAGAAAAATATATTGTCTTAGCTCTTCTATAGTTAAGAGACAGGGCCACTGTTAATTTACTATCTAGCAATGTACCATTAAAAAAATTGGGTTCAAGTAATTCTTGGGATGAGGAATTTGAAGGGTTAGCATTTAGAGATTATTTATCTAAAAAGTTTTAACTTAATGAGAATATCAAATTGTAAATAATTCCCCTCTGATGAGACAGAATTTGAATGCATGCATAATGTCAGTAAAGATCAGGCCTCTTCTTGTTCTTGTCCCTGGATCTCAGGGTGTAAGAGCTATACCATTTACTATTCAATGTTCATCTGTAGAATGGCAATAGATTGTATGATTATTCATTCTTATTGTACCTCAAGTACATGTGCATGATTTAACATATATGGATGAAGCAGTTTAACCTTCAAGTTATTGATGCAAATCTGTAAAATACTGAATATGAGCCAAGTGTGTGGCTTATGGTATATATTCAAGAAATAAATTCTGAATGAATGTGACCTTGCCTCTTAAATTCCACTTACAGTATTACAATAGCATAAAAATTCCACTGAGTCCCATTACTCA
The DNA here is from genome assembly GCA_028644305.1 of Xerus rutilus. Taxonomy (NCBI): domain Eukaryota; kingdom Metazoa; phylum Chordata; class Mammalia; order Rodentia; family Sciuridae; genus Xerus; species Xerus rutilus. Next base: position 84,559,197 of record CM053404.1, read on the forward strand.
TGAGATTGGTGTTGAGGGAAGCATTTCCAGTCTAGACCTCCACACTATATTTACCAAAGAGCTCTGAGTGAACTTGAATAGCTGGCTGAGGTAGAAACCATAGATATGGCTATTGGATTCATCTTAAATCTAAGAGAAAATAAAACAGTTCAATGTGGGAATTCTTCTGATTCTCACTGGAGTTTTTCTCTTCTGTGCATGGGCCCAGAGTCTATGGAGACCCAGATGTCTGAACTGGTCTGAAATGAAATGTGCAGATTTTGGCGCCCCAGGTATTTCTTGTTCTGCTTGGTAGTCTCAGAGAGAAAATCCAAGAAAGAGTCAGAGGGAAGTTTTAAGGATGACAGGAGCAGCATTTTGGGCTCAGCTGTACGAATTGGGGAACAGGATGAATGAACTGCTGGCCCACTGATGTGCTGCCTGATCTGCCTGGCATATGTTATCTGACACTCTAGTCCTGGAACACTGCTAATGGCTGCCTGAAAAATATAAAATCTAATGGAAAAGTAGCCCACTGAACCAGAAGAAATCAGCTGTTCATTCTTCCTCTATTGGAATTTATCTTAAAAATTAAAAGCAAGCCTGAATTTGTATCATTTCAAAGTCAGGAAACAGGAAAGCTCTTAAAGCATCATTAATCTGTCTCTCTTGCATATATAGTCAGTTACATGCATTTTGTGAAGAATTTTGTAAAATAGAAATTATAACTTCTCTTTTCTTGTGAGATCTACTGTTCTTATTAAGTGGATACTGTTTCATTGACACTCACTAATTCCTGTTTTAGCCTATAGATTCCCAGTCCTCCCACTGGTACAACAGAGTCCTGTGATGAACTCCTCTACCAATTTCCACATCTGCTTGAGAGCTCCCTCTGGGCATAAAAATTTAAATATCCCTCAGCTGTGTACCCTGCCTCCGCCTTCCTCTCCCACCTGAATCATGGACAGTTCACTGTTTATGAAAACTAGTTTTGGCATGGGGTCATGTTAATATATTTTTATGATTATTGCTGGCACAGAGCATGGTGGTAATGAGTGTACATTCCACATGTACCTCTTATGAAAGCAGGGGCAATGTAAACATAGAGTCATAAGACTGATGCATAGATTAAGTGGGATTTGTAGAAATCCAGGGTTCCAGCACACACTAAGGGCTTTATATTAATGTTAACCAGAAACTCTGATTAATTTTAGAGATACTAGTTGGCTGTTAGGATTTTAAGCATTTTTAAAAATTGTAGTGCCTTAGTTTGGACTGCTATAACAGAATATCAAAGACTGGTTAACTTAAACAACAGAAATTTATTTCTAACAGTTGAGTTGGCTGGAAAATCCAAGACCAAGGTGCTGGCAGATCCTGTGTCTGGCAAGGGCCTGCATCCTGGTGTGCAGATGGCTGCCTTGTTGTATCCTCATGTGGTAGAGAGCAGAGAGCTAGAGCAAATTCTTGTAAGGGCATTAATTATTTCTCTAAAGCCCTATATCCCAATACCATCATGTTGGAGGTTAGGATTTCAACATATGAATTTGGGCAGGGGCGGCGTGGGTGTGGGGTGAGTGCAAACATTATGTTCATAACACATGAAAAGAGAAAACTTCCTCATGTAGATATAACACATAGGAAGTGCATCCCAACCCTGGGTGAAGTTTCTTTTTTCTTGATATTAAGAAACATTGATATTAAGGGCAATGCGTCCTTGATATTAAGGACGTTGTGTCCTCTGCTTGTTATCTTTTTAGATTTCATATGATTGATGACTTGCTTGTTCTCAGATATACCAGTTGAAATGAAAGTAGTGGGTGGGTTTGAGAGTACAAGATCATGGAATATGTACTGCCCACATTCCATCACTTCTTTGGGCAGATTCCTGAGGGAACTATGGAGTGATGGAGAGAGCCCCACTCAGGGGGTGAGATGATCTAGTGGCCATCCCAGCTCTGCTGGACATCTCTGAGTGAATCACTTATCAAGATGAAATGTCAAGTGTTCATTTGTAATGAAGGAACAATAATAATCCTCGCTGCACAAACCCTGTGGACTGGCTATAAATATCTTACTGAGAAAATACAGAGGAAGGCACTCTGAAAACTGGAGAGCAGTAGACATGTGTAAAGGCATCAAACTGTCAAGAAACTGTCCAGATTATTCTAAACATTTGATTATTTAACCAATGTAAATATTCCCTAGGGGTGGAGACCCATCCAGGGATTTTTCCCAAAAGGAATTGTTGGTTATAAGTTGTTTTGGAGCAACTTCCACATGAGATGACAACATTCACTACTCTCATTTGAAATCCTAAAGAAGGACAAGTTATTACTTTCTTGATACATTAAGCAATTTTAATTCCTTTTCAGTTTATGAGATCCCAAATGTAGTACCTTTTTAAACCAGAAATCTCTATTTCCCAGCAAGTGGGAAATCTTGTCCCTGGACTAAAACCATTTTTAGTCCTAGCTACATCTGGAATGTAAAGATACAGAAGTGATTTCAGTTTAAGTTGCCCCAAATCTAGCATTTAAAGTTCATTTTCAACCAAGAATCTAGATAGTATGTCAATAGTGAAATAAAGCTTGATCCTTGACACAAATTGTGTAGCAGTGTTAGATCACACGGATGACTTAAGAGTAGGTTTGACAAATGATGTTGGGTTTTCAGTCTAAAAAACAAATTGCTGTGTCAGAGACATGAATGTCATTCAGCTGTCATCTGAAACAATGTGCATCTACATTCTATGTGATCATCAACAAACAATTTTCTGATCATTTTTTTCTATATACCAGGTACTGTGTAACTCCTGGGAATATAGAGATGCACACACAGTATCTTCCCTATCTGTTGGTGGTTTTAGCCAAGGCAAATCTTGGAATATTTTTAAAAAGCCATACTATAGTCCTAAAGATTCAGATCAATAACACTGCAGTGGCACCAGGGCAAGCAGATTATCAAATATAAATGCCCTAAGGTTTTGCTGTGTCATCCTGGCTAATATTCACCACCCAACATACTGGTAAATGGGAATGTACATAATAGAGTAAAAGCAATTTTTGAGATAAGAACAGAATATTGTGGACTCTGAAATGGAAACACTTCATCTGTCCTCAGAGGGAGCTGGGTGGGGAAGGTGACTCCTAACTTTTCCAGTTATTTTGTGCTATTTTTCTAATCATGAAGTCAATGCAGGAAACAAATGAACATAAGAAGCAAAAGTTATTCATTATCTATGATGTTGATATTCTTACATTTTGCTGTAATATGTATAGAGTAGATTTTCTTAAATATTCCATGTTTAATTCTATAAATCTTGGAATTCAAAGGTTGTTGATGATTCTGCAATTAGGGGAATAGGTCACAATTACCTTCAAATATCTCCTATTTTTTCCTTTAGTAATTTTCTAGGATTTCTATTATCTATCTTTCAGTGTCTAATTCTAGTCATCGTGTCTCTTAATTTTCATTTCTTTTTAAAAATTTTATAAAACATTTTATTCTTTGTGTGTATGTGTATATACACATAGGTAATTCACAAAGCAAGAAAATAAAATATTTTCCTAAAATCTTTCCAAGATAGTTATACTATGATAAGAATAGCACACAAATTATTTCAAATACCCTCAAATAGAATTGATTTTTAAGTCTAATCACATTCAAAGATATATATCACATTTAAAAGCAAACTTATATTAGCCAAGCATCACTGAGTTGGAAAGGATAAAAGCACAAAGTGAATTAACTCAAGAAAACAAAAAAAAAGGAGTTCCTTGATACTATTTGTTTTCATTTCTTATCCCTTTGTAGATTCCACCAATTGTGCAATTTATTTCATCTATTGTATTTGTGTTTTCAACCATTGCATGTTCAATGTCTAATATTTCTAGTTGTTTTTTCCTCTTTGATTTCCCTGAGTCTATAACTGTGCTTTTGGAGTGTGGAAGGAGCTATGGTAAACCCAAGCACCAGCTTGTACACCTTTTGGTGAGTTTAAGGAAAAAACAGATGGGCTCCTCTTTCCTGTCCTGGTAGAAGATTCCAGATTACTTCTTCGTTTTCCTGCAAGGGAGTCTCATAGATTAATTCTTTGAGTTCATTTCTTTTTACTTCACAATTTTATTATTACATTTTAGAGAATCCAACAGTCCAAGCAAGTTCTTCATCTGCAGGAACCAAAGATTCCTCATTATACTTATTTTCTAAATAGTCTGTAATTATAGCTTGATTTCTTCCTTGCCATAGGAATTATTTAGAACAGTGTGGGTTTGTTTCCCAAAACTTCTATTTAATTGGATTTTAAAATTTGTACTTTACAAGTATTTTCTACTTTTATTGCACTGTGGCCTATATTATTTTTTCTAATTCAGAATACTTTTAGAATTTGAAGTTATTTTTATTGCTTAATTATACAATTATTGTTGCTATTCAAAGGAATCTTGACTAGAATGTGTTCTTTCCTTTGCGAAACTATTTTTGTCTGCTTGGATTTCTTTTAGAATTCTCTCCTTATCCTTGAAATTCAGAACATGTTAAAGTCATTTTCATAGGATGATCTCTTTGTTACTAGGCATATTGCAAAACAAACCATTTACTTTGCATATGCAAATCTTTGACTCAGGATTTTTTTCCCAATATTGATCTATAATTATGCCTATTATTCATGGATTCATGTCTTCTTTGAAACTTCTTTTCCATCTTTCTCATCCCAAGATTACTAAACTGTTTTAAATGCAGTTTTATCTTTAATCTTATCTGGAAAAAAAAGTTTTTTGATGTGCAGTAAGTAGCAAATCATCATTTTGTTTTCTTTCAAAAACATTGCTAGTATATCAATACTAGTGATTTAAAGTGACATATTTTATGATGTTGCAATTCCCATGTATATTTAAATATATTTCTGTACTAATTTGTCTACTGATCTATGATTCTATTCCTTTTAACATCCTCAATGTTGTTTTAATTATAGCAGGTTTACATATATTTTTAAATTCCTTTAGTGAATGTTCCCTTACCTTTCCCCCCCTTTTGGTGTTTTAATGATTTTCATAAGTATATGTTCCAGATGGACTTTGAATCTCATCAAAATAATTTGATGTTTATTTCTGTTTGCATATTAATGTTCTGGGAAAGAAATATTTTACATCTGCATCCTTCAACTTTCTGATCACTAGCCACATGTGACTTAGTGGCTAGTGTAACTGAGGAACTGAATTTTAAGTTTAACCTCATTTTAATTAATTTAAATTTAATTAGTCACATGTGACTGGGGGCTACTGTGTTGAAAAATGTAATCTTAGGAGCCAGAAATAGAGGGGGAAGGAATAAATCATAGGTATTTCCAGAAGGGAACATTTCATTCTGATTCTGTGTTTTCTTTTCTTACAATTGTTGATGTGAAAGTTCCCAGGTAACTTTCTTTACATAGATTTCTCTTTATCCCAGCTTTTTATGCAGGGACATGGCATGACTGCATCCCTTTTTCCTTCTGGTACCAAAGGCCATTACGTCAAGTCCTACCAGACTGGGAAACATTTCTCTTTCATACATCTCAGTTTCATACATACTCTGTTGGCACAACAGGTCTTAAGTGAGCTATCAGAGTAAGAATCCAGTAGCCCTCCTCTTGTCTGCTGCGTCATCCTCTTGAATTGTGAGAAGTTAGCAAGGTTCTATTAGGAGACATTTCACTCACTTGCTGTGCTTATTCACTACTATCTCAGTTTAAATAGAAAAATGTTGGTTTCTAAAATTTTGATTCCTGTAAGGAGCATATGCCATGGGCATGCCTGGACATGCAGAGGACTCACTGGGTTGCTGGCCATAAGGAACAGCAGCCACGGACTTGCTTAGTCATGCCTGCTTGCAATGATGAGGGCCAAAAAGAAGTCCAGCCCATGCAATCGAGGGCTGCAATGGGGCCCAGCCCATGCAATCGACAAAGGAGCAACAGGGGGCACCTAACAGCAGGCATACTGGCTACGATTGATAGGGGGGTACAATCCATGCACATGCGCTGAAGGAAAGCCCAGTAGCAATTATACTATCTCACTGGACATAACCAATGGACATTGACTTTTACTGGGTGTAACCAATCACCAGCCCACATGACCAACTTAGCCCACACCACCAGCTTTGGAACTGCTTTTAAACTGCTGGCTCTGCTACAGTTTTTGGACCTTGCTCCAAGGACATCAGTGAGACCGGCCACCTTGCTGTCTGTCCCTGGGTCAGCTCCATCATTCCCTGACATTCAGCCGTCGGCTGAAGAGAACCACCAGACAAGGACAACGTCTGCTCTTTGGCTAAGAGAAGTCACCTCTTCTCCCTAGGTATTTGCATCGGAGGTATTTTGGGGCTCGTGGTTGCCCTAGGACTATATGAATTAATTGTAGTGTTCAAGATTGTGTGAATTGTAATGTTTAGCTGCTCTAGGATTATGTGAATTGTAAGCAGGACTTAACTACCCTAGAATAGTGTAACTTACCTATAGTGCTTGATTAGTGTGCATCAAATGCTAGTTGGGGTGCTCCAGCACACCCAACATTTTTTTGCATTGATTAATTATATTGAATGATTGTTGTGATTGAACATACACTTGCATTTAAAGACAATCCACCTCCAAGTAATTATTAATTACACATGCCGCTCATGACAATTCCTAATTGCTATCATTTCAGTTTAGGAATCAGTAGTCCCTTATGCCTTGGACAGCATCTTGCATTGGATAAGCCAACCATTGTGATATCTGCTATGCCCATGCAATATTCTCTCTTCCTGTTGTCTGAGTAATCCTATTTTTATAATGAGACCTTGGCCTCATTGCTACAACTGTTTGGCTCAATGGTGTCTGAAAATGACCAACAAATTTATAGATTAGGTAGCAATCTATGCAGTGGCATGAGAAAATGAATTCAGTCAATTAATATTTTCAGTAAATTTGAACTGAAAAAAATCTAAATAAATGATCTAGGTAGCTTTGTGATAATTGCCTGAAAATTCTTGGAAGAATAAGAGAGAAATCAGTTTTGATATGATTCTTTATAGACTAAGTAATTTGAGTGCAAACAGAGTAAGCAGAAGCCAGTTTGTATTAGGGGCCCACTATGGAAGAGAGCACGCTGCCTATGAAGGAGGTAAAATGAATGAAGTTAATAGAGTACACCAGTTTCTGATGTTATTAGTGCCCCAAAGTATAAATATGGTTAATACATTATAAGCATGTATTTTAATTTACTTCAGTATTTGCTTATTTATTTATCTGCTTGAGATAACTTCTTGAGATAAGTTTTTATTCCTTAACAATCTTAAAAGAATATGGTCTGGAGGCTTGATTATTTTCCCTGATTTTATGTCTTGTTTTTTTCTCTTAGAGTGGAGGTGACTAGATACCCATGCTCATGTCTCCTGTTTTCCTGATGGTTACCTGAGACCTGTTTGATCACAACCAAATGACATGGATGGTGGAAGGGAGACAACTTAGGCAATGTTAGGCATTAGAAAAGGGAAGAAAGCAAGAAGCAGCATAGTTTATCTTTGTAGTTTACAAAACAGTTTGGTGTTTTGCAGATATAAATTATGATACAAAGAGCAGGAAGAAAAGAGGGCTTCTGACCCCTGTAAGGCGAATAATGTACTGAAGCGTGGATTTGTGTTTTGGTTTTGCTGATCTTAAGAGATGCAAATGGGGGGCATTTTCCTTTTTCCTCCCCTATCTGATTCCATGGTTCCCTAGTTCATTTGGCCCTTCTCCCCTTCCTTCCTCCAACAATACCTCACTTTCCATTAATTTAACCCTTTCTGTAACTTCTCCATTGCTCCTTTGATTAGCCACCCCAATGCCACCTTAAAACCATCTCCTTTATCCTAATTAAAAAAATAAATCTTTCTCTTTATTCTACACCTTTCATACTTTTAAATCTTTACCAAACATCTTGAAGGAATAGTGCAGACTTACTTTCTCATCTCCCAATCCCTCATTAATGTGCTGCAATCCAGTTTCTGCTCCTGTGACCTAAGGTACTTATACATCTTAGTTTAGTTTAGTTTTTCTTCTGCTATATACTCTGCATGCCTTGGAGGCAGGAAGGACTGTCTTTTCAGATGGGCATTTGGCACAAAATGTATAATCAAGAAAACGAATTCAATCAACAAACATTCTTCACTTAAGCTTATATAAAGTGAACTTATATTTCCTAGGATTTGAGAGTAACACAAATCCAATGTGACCTTTTCTAGTATCATACTATTATACCTATATTTTGCACATCTAATATTTATATGATACTAGATCTATACTATGATTTGATCCTCCATCTATGTTTGTTTAAAACCTGAATCTTTATCATATTTATATAAATTGATTTAATAATTTTACACTCCAATGGTTCTCAATCCAAAATAATTTACACGAATGATGCAGGTAAATAGCACTTTTTGTTAAGATAATTGTTCCCCATTAGTGCAACAATAAATAGAGTTTGTGACCAGTAACATAAAGGCCAATGTGGTTCAGGAGGTTGGATGGAATCTAGTAGACACTGATAATTCCTACATGAAGTGTTTGTGTCACATTTTTCTAACTTAAAAAAAAAGTGTAAATTGCATATTATGAAGGCCAGCACAAAAGGGAAGTCAGTGTAGATAATGAATGATTGGATCAGGAAGATGGGGGCTGATTCAACTGAAATAAAATGCTAATACCTCTAGAGAACTTCCTTCTCCTCCCCTGTTGCTAAGGTTACCTGCCTCCAGGGAATTGTTATTCCCCTGCAAGGAGTTGTTAATGAATGCCCCCTGGATGGCTCCCTTCCTGCCTGTACTCCTGGATTGCTCCTCCCTCTCCCCCCCCTTGGATCATTCCACCTTTTAGTCACTAGGCAAGATAAGAGGAGAAGAGGGCATAAGAACAAAGGAAATCTGAAATCCATAAAAGGGGCAGGACACTGCCACTCCCTCAGGCACTAGTTTTGAACCCCCCTCTTCTGTGGAGGAGTTTCTCTCTCTTTCTCTCTCTTCCATCCTTTATATAAAACGTTTTGCTCTTGCCTCGGTGTTTCTTGGGTGTTCAATCTCCAACACCAGGGGAATGGAACCTGGATCTTTATTTTCAGTGTAGGTATCATTTCTAGTCTGACTGTTGTGTAGTCAGAACACTGTACATGGTACAAATAGCAAAGGAAATAAGGAGGGACTGAGTCTTTACCTGGAGAAAATTTTTTAAAATTGAAATCGACAACACATACATAAGCACATCCCCAGAGACACACATGGACAGGTATGTTTGGGGTTGTGTCCACTACCAAAGATTGCTAAAGTTATCTTGAATGAGATGCAGTGTACCTGGATTTGTTTTGTGGGAGAGGTCAATTTTAAGTCACACTGAGACAAAGAAAGGGTGCACTTTGCAGAGGATGATAAGGCTTTGGGGTAAAGAACCTGGCATGTTTTCAGGGTCAACAATGAAAGCAAACACGGTGGTTAACTGTTCTGGTGCTATCAACTGATAGATGTCAGAAGCAGTGTGACCCATTTCTTAGCTGAGAAAGAAATGCTGAGAATGGGTAAACACTGTGGGCAGGAAGTTGTTGCTATTTAGTGAAAGATCTTTGAGTCTTGTAATACTATGAACATGAGACTGAAAAGGAAAGAAATTAATTGTAAGCATAGGACATGATGTGTGGCCATGGGGAAGAATTAGGACATGGAGGAGGTGATATCTCTGAGACATAAATGTAAAGCCAGGAGACCAAAAGTTGGCAGATAAAACTGCTGCGTAAGGCTTTATTGGGAAATAGGCTTCCAGGTGAATTCCCCACAGTCCAACAGAGTTTCAGGGGAGAATTGCGCACTGTTCCGCAGTACAGAAAATTTAAAGAGCTCAGTCAGGAAGGGGAAGGCTTAAGGCAGGAAAAGGAGGGATTGAGGTAGGAAGAGGAGGTATCTGGAGTCCTATGTTCCCTGGGGTTGGTCACGGGATCCTGCTGAGGTCAGAGTCCTTCCAGGATGAGTCAGGAAAAGTCCGCTGATTGGTAGGAGGAACCATTACTGCTTATGTCAGCGTCTGGTTGGCTGCTCCTTTGTGCAAGCAGGCTGCTTGATGCTTCGTGCCCCGCACTCCTCCTCCTTGGCTGCCCTGAACTGACCTAACAATAACCATGATGCTCCTGGAGACCATGGGCTGGGTCTTGACAAATTCTTTGCATCTAAAACAAAACGGATGAGTAGAACATGTAACTAGAAGTGTTCTTTAGAGAGAAGGGGTAACACCAAGGAAGGAGAGGGAGAAAGATGAAGTTTTTAAAAATAATTATTTAAAAAGTAATATTGAACACAGAAAGCTTGTCAATTATTCAGAGATAAAGGAATGGAAAATGAAAGTGAGTATCTGGCAATAATACTACATGGACTAGGCTCTTTCCTTCCTGGGAAAGCTATCAAAAAAGCCCCAAAGTAATGATTATCTTGGAGTTTGGGTACAAGGGAGACTAGGCTTTAGAGTACTTGATGAATTACAAAGAAACGGAATATTGGGCTTCAGTTCTTAAATTGCAGCCCCAGGACCAGCATCTGCCTCACTGCCCAGGAAATTTAGGAAATGCAAGGTATCTGTTCCCTCCCCAGACCTACTGAATCAGAAGCTCTGGGGTGCATTGAGGCAGCAATCTGCAGTGGGATGAGGCCTCCAGATGATGGAGACGCGAGGTTTGAGAAAGAGCTATAGCATGTGCTCATTCACAGACAGTAAGAGTCCCAGAGACAGAAAGATCGCAGGATGTTGATGTAAGCAAGCCTGCAAAGAGAATACATCCATGAGAGTTGACAGAGAGGAAACTTGTGAGAAGTAACAGTAGCGAATGTTTTTCATTAGGAAAATGCCTTCCTTTAAGAGTGAGGAAAACATTAAATTTTATCAACCATGGGGTTTAAATTAATTCTGTTTTGATGTAATTTTCTACAAAACCAATTTGTGAATGGCTTTCATGAAAGTATATACTAACACTTCTTTCCCCTCCTTTTCTTTAGCAAATATTTTCTCAGCAGTATGGGGCAACATTTTCTTTTTTAAATTTTTGATTGTTTAGTTTTTAGAGATTCCTCTTGTACATTGTAAGAGAATAGTGCTTTCTGTACCTAAAGCAGGCATTGAAATCTTAAGGCTTTTCTAAGATTAGAAGATAACAATAGTTGGTGTGTTAATCTTTTGCAAAGGCCATATGTGAACATGGAAAACACTTGAGTCTGAAGCTTTAATTGAACATCAGTCAGGATTTGGCTTTTCTAAAATGTTAAGCGATCACCAGTTTGTGAGCAATAAAGTCAATATATTCAGGAATAATTATGGTTGGCATATTCATTTTGAGAATCTAAAACAATAAATTAGACAATAAATTAGAGTATGTTATAATGGGTTAAAAAGACATTCATACAGCTTTTTTTCCCCTGTGCCATTCAAGATAAAATCAAATTTGAAAAGAATATTTTGGGGTTGATGAGTGCTCAGAACCACTTAACTGTAACCTCATTTTAAAAATAAAATTTGTTGAAAAATAATAGAGAAACAAACAAAAAAGAGCATAAAATAAGGGTAGAGGGGCTGGGATTGTGGCTCAGAGGTAGAGCACTTGCCTCGCATGTGGGAGGCACTGATTCGATCCTCAGCACCACATATAAATAAATGAATAAATAAAGATCAATCAACGACTAAAGAAAATTATAAAAAATAAGGGTATAGAGCTTGATGAATTACTACAAAATAGATACACCCGTATAACCACGAGCCCGAGCAAGGAGTAAAACAGGAACAGCACTCAGGATCTCTCCTTGTTGTGCATTTCCCCAAAGCATCATCTGCCCAGACTTGCAACCTTGTAGATTCGTTTCACCACCTCGTATTCATATTCATCCATCATATCGTGTGTCCCTTTGTTCTGCTTTCTTTTGTTCATCATTTTGTTAGTGAAATTCATCTACCATTGAATATAGTAGTTTGTGCACGTTCTTATCTGTGTAGCATTATTTTTTAGACTTTAAAAGTAAAATTGCCATAGTAATAAAATTTGGGAAAGTAGATATAAAACAAAGCTCCATGAATATTCAAGTATGTATAGCATAACCTCAGGCTGATTTTCCCAAAACTGACATCTGAGACCAGGAAGCGAGAACAGGTAGTTTATTAGGAGATGGTCCCAGGAAGCTCCAATAGGAAATTCTACAAAAGAGAAAAGGAGGGAAAGGAAGCCAATAATGAGTAACTAATAAGCTGGCTACTGTTATTGGCTCAAGTCCCCTGAAGACATCTCAGAGGCAATATAGAAGTTACCTTGACTTGTCCCACCCAAAGGACAAATAATCTGGAATATTTATCCACCAACCTCCACATTATTTGGAAGTGTCCACCATGCTGTAAACTCCCTGGCAACTTGAGCCCACCTGGCATAGAGGCAGAGCATGTTCCCATAGTTGAAAAAACTCTCTGAGAGTTTCAGATACTTTCATTGCCAGTGAACCCTGCAACCACGAAATCTTAGTGCTGAGAGCTTTTATGTGAGGCCCTGGCAGCACCTCCTACAAAAACATTCTCAGCCTTGAAGCATCTCTAAGTAAAACACAGTAATGAATTACTGGTTGGCAGGTTGCTGTATCCAAACTCAGAGAGAGTAAACAGTAAATGTTTGGATGATCATCTTTTTATCTTGGGAAACACATTATTTCTAGTAAGCACATATAAATTTCCTTGGGGTCCAAATTGAAGTTTTGTCTCTACTTCATGACTGAGTGTTAACCTTGAGCGCCAATGAGTTGACTATTTAATCACGGCAGTGGTTCTCTATTGCAAATTCCTGGTTTACTTTGATAATTAGCCATTTGTAATTGACCTCTTAAAAAGCACTGGATTAAAACTCAATCAGGAAGTTCACACACAAAAATGGAATTGTGAAGGTGATAATATTACATCAAATTGAATTTTTAAAACATGGTCTTTTGTAAAGAATGAAATTAAAACTGACCCTCAATTTTGGATGACAGACTACTTCTGTGTTTGCACGAGTTTTAAACCTGGAGCTACAACTCACTTGTGTTATTTAGAGAGCTTATAAGGAATCTTTTTCATTTGAAAAAGAAAGGTGGATTAAGATGTATAAATTTCTTTATGTACTTCAATTTCCTTTTTACTACCTGGAAAGCATTTGGAGACTAAGCCCATGAACACTGCATATTCATGATTATCCATAAAGGATATGATTCAGAATTTGGTCTTAAATGATTGCCTCTACTTTACATATTCTTCTAGCTCTCACTTTATTCATGAAAACTACTCAAAGATGAATATCATTCTAAAAAAGCTAGGCAGCTTCTTTAGCTCATTAAAAAAATATCAGATTTTCTTTTGAGATAGTTTTCAAACAGGTTATCATCCTTGCAAAGTTGTTTTCTGTTGAACAGAAATTCACCTTCTTGTGTTTCTTGCTTATTCTCTTCTGTCTTAACACAACAGCTTCCAAAGCACTGGTCATTCAGTCCTGGATAATAGGCACAGACACATGACTCAACTCCTCTTTTCCTATTCAATTATCTTTCTTAAGGCTAAACTAAAAATTGTTCATTAAGACATTGTGTCAAGTCCCATTTCTGCTTATCTTTTAATTAAACTTAAATTGGTGATGATGTGTTTGGCAGCATGTTATCTAGAAGTAAAACTGACCAGTTCTCTAGGTATGCTCCATGTATGGAGAATGGCAGAACTCTTGACTCTCATAGTTTTGAAAGCAGTTTCTCTTGATATGGGGAGAGTCAAATCAGGAAATCTTTGATGGAGACAATGTCAATAAAGAGTTTCAAATCTGTATAGGCAATGGGAATGATGAGAGGTTTTAGGGGGGAATTGTAAATCAGACTCATCTTTTAGAAAAGTTTGGTAGTAGTAAAGTATATGTATCACAAGGGAAAATAACAATTTTGGACTGAATTCATTCTATTTTTATATTACCTATAAATTTGATCAGTAGACAATCAATATCTTGTTCTATAACCTATAACGTACACACTAAGCGGGGATAAGAGGGAGATGTAGTCCTGCAAGGTCAAGCAAATTCCCCCTTCCAAGACACTTAGACCTTCTTCTGTATGATCATTCAGCCACTAATATCTTACCTTTTATACAGGGCTGCTATGATATAACTGTAATGACAAATTACACATCATAAAAATGGTACTTACAGTTTTCTGAGTGCTCTATCAATTTCAACTTATTTAACCCTCTTCTCAACTCTTTGAGGTAGTATTATTTCCATCATCATTTGTCAATGAGGAACCTCAGGGACAGAGACCTGTCCTATGTCCCAGTGGGTAAGTGGCAGAGTTGCATTCCCGCTCTGCAGTCTGGCTTAATGAGTCTAGCATGAACATCTTCACTCTACTTCCTCAGTAGGGTTAGGACAATGAAGAATACATGCCAGTTAATGTCACCACACAGAATGTAACCCCTCCTTCATGCCCTGTCATCACAAATGCTTATACTTTGGAAGAAGCCTTAATATATGGGAATCATGACTGAAAGATGGGAGTAGCAAGTCTGGGTGGCTGTTGCTATTTCAAGAGTAAATATGCTTCAGCTGATAGGTGTATTAAAAAGATAAAGTTCTTCTCTATCAAAACGAGTTAAAGTTGGGATGTAACTTGTTTTTCTTAAGAAATTCATCCAGTTGTATGTTTTTGCAGAGTATATATTGATAGTTAAGGTATTTTTAAAAAATCACATTTACATTGGACTTCATGCAATCACCAGTTCATAGCTAGAAAGTGTTTTAAATCTGAAAATATCCATGTATTTTTTGATGTTCAATTTTATTACTTGTCCATTTATAATAAACTCTCATTGGTCCATCAAATCATGTTCTATAAAGATGCCACCAATATGGAATGAGTGAATAATGAAACTTTGCTCTTAGGGGAACTCTTAGGGTTAGGTTTCTGTGAGCTTTGGGCATACCATTTTTGTCAAGTAATATAGAAGATTGTTTTATGTAGGTTTTTGTTTAAATAAAACTTACTTAATCCATATTTGTTGCTGCATCAGTATTGAACCCACAGCCGGCAGGACTATAATTTATGTATGAATGAAGCTTCTCTAATAAATGTATTTTCTCCATTAGACACACGATGGCCTTCCTGTGTCCAGGGACACAGTCTGCACTTAAACATGATATTTAAGGGCCTTTTAAAACATCAAAACAACTAACAAATTTTATAAAAATGTAGACAACCAGCAGTAAGAAGACTATGAAAAAGAAACTTATTTTAATATAAGAGCTGAAACAAGAAAGGCAAAGGTTTACCTTATTTGACTTCAGTCTGGAATGAGTTCATCAGGTAACTCAAATTTCTCCCCATTGGTACATGTCCATAGGTGACCTTGAAATGGCCATGAGTGTTGATTTGGGGGATGTAAATGAATTTTAGTAAGTAGGAAAATTCTCAAAAATAGGATAGGTGAATGATGAGACCCTTGTATTTGATTTAAAAAACCCAAGAATTGCTAATTTTAGCAAGTTACCAATTCAGATGGACTTTATGGTAACTTTGATAACTAAAAGAATATTTATAAATCTCTAGTATTTTTCTTGAAGAGATTATTTCTCCCAAAGTCACAATAATTTTAGGTTGTCTTAAAAAGATGAGGCTCACAATTATTGTTCTATTGGTTCAGAAGTCTTTCATTGAGATGTGCTAATGGTATTAACTGGTTTGAAGTCTACAATTTTCCTTTGCTTTACCTCTTAGAAACAGAGGATTATAGGTATAACAATTATATAAATCTTTATAAAAAGGCTTAAACATCTTTATGTAAAGAACTGTTATAAAAGCAAAATTAGTCAAACTGGTGAAGACCAGAGATAAATCTCAAAAGTAGACAGGGACAAAAAATACATTACACTAAAAATTAGCAATAATAAACCCAATGGCCAGCTTTTTAACACAAAATTTAAAAACCAGAAGACAAAGAAATGTCATCTTTAAAGAACTGAAAGGACAGAACTACAAAGCTGGAATTATACGTATTAAGAAAATATCCTTCAAACCTGAAGGCCATATAAAAACATTTTTTGGTTGAAGAAAATACTAGACAGTTTGATACCAACACAATGAGTGCAAAAAACATTAGCATAAGTTGTTCAGGCTCAGGAGAAGTGATCCTTGACAGAAACTGCAGAAAGGAATAAAGAAATAAAGTAATACAGCGCAATGGAAAGATACATGTGTGGGTAAAGATAATATTGTGTTGACTCTTTAAAACAACAGTAATAATAATAATGTCTTATGGTGTTTATATCTTACGTTAGAAGTAAAATATATGAAGACAATAACGAAAAGGTAAGAAAGCGTAAATGGAATTAAGTACTTACAAGTTCCTTGTATTATTTGGGAAGTCCTAAAAGTATTTTAGTAAGGTTAAATGCAGTAAGTGGAGGACAACATCGCAAGCTCCAGGATAACCACAAAATAATAACACAAGAATATATAACTAAGGGAAGTGAAGGAGAATAAGAAATAGTACTCAAGTCATCAAAAAGAATGCAAGAAATAAAAAAGGGGGAAAGAGCAAATGGATAAAGAAAATAGCAAAGTTCTAAGCATAAACTGGACCCTGCTAGTGCTAAATGTAAACAGACTAAGTATCCCTGTAGAAGATTATCAACCTGAACCAAAAATTCAGATAATTAAAGACGATATGTATGCACTGTAGGAGAAATATGTGGAAAATAATTGTCAGAAGAGTAGGTTGAAAGTAAAGAATGGAAAAAAATACAATGACACAAATATCTCAAAATACCTCACAAATACCTCAAAAAATGTATCTGTGTTAATATAAGATTGACTATACTTTGAGATAAGGAGATATCATAATTCTTAATGTCAATCTCAATAGAAAATGTAAAAGTCCTAAACCTGTATGTACCTAATAACATACAAACAAATTTGTATGTACCTAAATTTGTACATACCTATAAAGCAAAAATTGACAAAACAATCAGGATAAATAAGCACATTTACAATGAGAGATAGAGATTTAACATACTTTTCTCTCTGTTGTGAACAAAAGAAGTAGACAAAAAAATCACTAAAGATATGGAAGATTTGCCAGTTACAACTGAGATGTTTTATTAAATTAAAATATACAGAGTTCTAGATTCAAAAAATTCAGAATGCACATTTTTTCAAATGCCAGTGGAC
>CM053404.1:84576916-84600214 GCA_028644305.1 Xerus rutilus
TTGTTTTGTTTGCTTACTTGGATAATCATCATTCTGACTGCAGTGAGATGAAATCTCAATATCATTTCAATTTGCATTTTCCTGAGGGCTAGAGTTGTTGAGCATTATTTAAAACACATTTACTAGCCATTTTTGCTTCTCTTGAGAAGTGCTTGTTCAGCTCTTTTGTCTGTTTATTAATTGAATTATTTGTTCCTTGTTGTCATTTAAAGTTTTTGAGTTCTTTATACATTCTGAACATTAATCCTCTGTCAGATGAATAGCTGAAAAAGATTTTCTTCCATTCTGTAGGTAGTCTTTTTACTCCGTTGATGGTTTCCTTTGGTGCTCAGAAGCTAAAGAAAAGCGCTGAGACCTTAAAAGATGGTTTTTTGTTTGTTTATTTAGTTTTTGGTTAAGATGTAGACTTTGGAGTTCTACTGCTTGAGTTTGTACCTCAGCTCTATCACTCAGTGACCACTGTACTTCAGTTTATTGTGTGAATATAATTATCATCATTGTCCTTATAAAACAATAAGCAAAGTGGCTTCATACATTATAGAATTTCATCCAGTGTTGGTTATTATGTTTTGTGTATGAGACGAAATGTGGAGAAAATTAGCTCAGTCTCCTCTTTCAACTGTTACTAATTTTTTGAAAATCTATTTTCTTGTATATTTATATGAGAAGGAAATGATCCAAGTTTTTGGTTTCACTGAAAGTGTTTTGTTGATATCCAACTTAAGTTGTTAGGGCATATATATAAAACCACATATGAGTGTATGGGTATATGTGTGTGTTCATGACTGTGTGCATGTGCACAGATGTGTGGCAATGTGAGTGTACACACGTACTCATGCATATTGATGGTATTGCCTGAGTTTTCTGAGGCTGCTGTGAAAAACAACTGTAAATTTGGTGGCCTAAAGCAACAGCAATTGCTCTCTCTCTGTTGTAAGGGCTAGAAGTCAGTATCACTGTACTGAATCAAGGTGGGGCAGTGCAGGGCTCCCTGCAAAGGCTGGAGGGGAGCCTGTGATTCTTGCTTCTTCTAGCTTCCAGTGCTTACTGCTGATCTTTGAATTACAGCCACATCACACCACTCTCTGCCTCTGTATTCACAGGCCTTTCCCTTCTGTCTGTGAGAATCTCTTTTTGCCACTCTCTTACACCATAAGACACTTGTGATGGCATTTAAGGTCCAATGGATAATCCAGGATAATCTTCCCATCACAAGGTCATTATTAATGTTAACAAAGAGCCTTTTTCCAAATAAGGTAAAAAATTTCAGGGATCTCTGGAGGGACACTTTTCAACCAATTATAGATGTGTATATGTGTATGAGCATATGTGGGGGGGAGGTCTTGGGTGTGTATAGATATATGTGCACATATTTGCATGATTGTTATATGTGTGTGAGTGTATGTGTGTGTAGGTGTTTTTGTGTGTGCATATGTGTAGGGGCTATGAGTGTGTATGTATGCATGTAAATGGGCATGAGTGTGCATATGTGAGTACATGCATGAATGTGTATATGTGTGTGAATGGGTGATAGTCATGCATGTATGTTTGTAATACATGTGGGTATTTTTTATGGAAAGTAGGTTATCCATCTGACCTTTGCCTAGGATATTTTATTGGAGTTCTGAAATGTGAAGCAGTTGGAAATCTGTTCTAATGAATCAGTATTCTCTTAACAGATGGCCAAATAAACACAATGTTTCTACCTTCCCAGAAATCATCTTAAGCACAAAATTGTTATGGTTTGTGAGAAAAGAGCAACCCTGTTTAAATGCTAGTAAACAAGCAAGCACATACCTCTCTTACCTCTGTGTGAACCTCAGAAAGAGGACCCAAGTGGGAGTTCAACTTAATGAAAAATGCATTAGGAGCTGTCCTGATGACTCGGAGGATCTATTGCTCATTTTAATCTCAGCCAACCAGGTAAATAGGCGCTGGTCCATGAACCCTGGCTCCGAACAAATCAGGGAAAGCTAATGACAGACAGTGGCCCTAAATGAGAGCTTTAAGCTTTCTTTTTTCCCCCTGCATTTAAAACCTGTCTGTGAAAATAACAGTTTGGTTTTATGAGGACTGGAACGTGTTCCAATCTGCCTTGGTGTTTGGTGTAAGGAAGGAATTAGGGAAGACAGAGCCAGGTCGGGATAACCCTAAGAAGACAACTTTTTAAAAGCTTAATGTATATTTTCTATATATTACTTTTACATATTAATTGACATATGTAAATGTTTAAAGTAATTATTTTAGGCATCTATATATGCTGGAAAAATGCAAATGAGAGCCCATTCAATGATTTGTAAAGCACCAGCTAGCTATTGTGGGTGACAAAGGTAATAAAGGAGTAGCATCCAGCTTGATCGATTCAAAATCTACCTTTAGAATATGAATTCAAGCAGTTTATGTGCGACATACAAGCACATATAAGACAATTCAGAGGATGAACAGAATTATGATAAGGGCGGCTGTGATGCATTTGTAGAGAACGAGGTGCTTCATTTGGGCCTTGATCCATGACTAAGAAATCGACAGAGCTGACTCTAGGGAAGACAAAAACTAGTTGTGATACAATAGTAAGGATAGGAAAATGCAGGGCATATTAGAATAACCGAATCCCATCTTTCTGGAACATATGCTCTCTTGAACAGGATTTCTCAACTTCAGGAGTGTTGATATCTTGGATCAGATAAATCATTAATGTAGGGCTTTCCCGTGTATGGTAGGATATATAACAGCATCAGTGGTCTCTCCCCACTAGATGCCAATACCACCTTGCCTTTCCTGACCTCACCGCCCATGTTGTAACAAACACAAATTTCTCCAGTTAATGCCAGATGCCTCCTGGCGGCCAACAGCCCCTAGTTAAGAACCACTGCTGTAGGACACTGCTACTCTTTTCCAGTAGCACTAGCATCACCTGGGAGTTTGTTAGGAATGCAGAACCTCGGGCCTCACCCAAGACCTACTAAAGCATTCTGCATTTTAACAAGATCCCCAGGTGACTCAAGTGCATGTTAAAATCTGAGAGCTATTCTTTCGAGGACTAGTACAAGAAAGGGCTAGTAATACTGGTTGGAGTTAGATCATGAAAAGATTTGAACATTTTGCTATAAATTTATATTTAACTTGGTTGGTATGAGGCTATATTCATTTTTTCTTTTATTACAAATTTATTTCAGGAATACTGGACTGGCAGTTCGTATTTCCTCCTTAACCTTTTTGCCTTTCTTACAACTTCAAATTCAATATTTAGGAGAATGGCAAGTGCCAGCTAAAAAATTATTTCTTAGTCTCTCTTGTGGTTAAAGGGTTCAAGAGAATATATTCTAAACAGAAGTTACTTTGAGAGTATGCTGGTTTCAATTCCAACAGCTGTCTTTAAAGTCTGAAAAGAGCCACGGTCTAAATATGGTGGAGCACTAAGCCAGAAGGAACCTAGCCAGAGAGAGAAAAAAGAGATAGAAAATTAATCCCAATCTTTTAAGTCACGGTTTCTTTTTTGTTGTTGTTTTGTTTTTAGATATACATGACAATAGAGTGTATTCTGACATATTATGCATACATAAAGTATAACCCATTCCAATTAGGATCCCATTCTTAAGCCTCTATTTTTCAGAGATCTCTTACTCAGATAAATGCAGCTCCTAACTGACCAAGATTGCTAATGTGATAGATGAACTGGAGGAAAGGAAATCCGTGTAGAAACTATTTTAAGAGTGTGGGTGGGAAACGGGAAGAACATCGATGGAAGTGAAGAGAGGCATTGAGAACCTGATTTCCTTTGGAGGTATGATAATATTTTTGCTTATCCCTGGTGTTGGAGGAGGTTCTGAAGTTTACAAACACTTAAAAGTCAATAAGAGGAGTAAAAGCTAGAGAGGTAAAGAAAAAGAAAGGGGGACATCTCGTGAAAATCGAAGGGAGATCAATAGAGAAAGAGGAAAGAGACGTGGGTAGAGAGAGGAGTCAGGGAAAGGAGAAATTCTGAGCACCTACTGGCGAAATTGCATTGTGTGCATGTACAAATATGTAACAATGAATCCTACCATTATGTACAACTATAATGCATCTGTAAAAATATGGAAAAAAAAGAGGAGTGGGATTGAGATACTGTGATGAGTTTGGTTTGCATGTATAGACCTGGAGGAATAAGAAGACATCAGCTAGATGTGTACGGCCAGGAGCAGCTGCTTGTGAAGATGTGATGCCTCTGAAGAGCAGATGAGGAGCAAGACTGAGGATTTACCAACTGAAGGGAGGAGAAAGTGGTGATCATAAGTATCTGTTGAACTGGAAAGAAAAACCTATCGTAATGGGCTGGAGGCAGTTAAGGGTTGCTGCTGAACAGGTTCCTCAGGAATTATTTTCAATGGTATTTAAAACTGAAAGGACTGGGAGCTATTTTGAGAAAGTCCACCTGCTCAGGGGACACTTCCTCCCTGCAGTGGCCCTGTAATCAATGAAACTAAGCCTTTGCTGGCCCTCAGCAGTCAGGCTGAGGTGTGCTCCATCTTTGACAGACTCTTCTGAGTCATGAATCTTCAGACTGTCCTTCAGCTAATGCCGTCATGGAAATTGTGGAGCCATGCTGCATAAATATAATCAGGGTTACTGCCTTCTACAAAATACTTTCATCTTTCTCTAGTCAATAGCTTTTGTATACGTCGAAGAATTAATTCCATAAAAGTCAGTTCATTAAATAGCTGTGTACATATGTCATATGCTAGATGTATTCAGGGATGCAAAGATGAGAACGCTATTGAAATATCCCTGGTGGAGCTTATGTCTAATATGGAAATAGGGTAGATGTGATTAATGCTTTAATACCATAGACTGCTGGGTGCCCTGGTCTTGGGTACTTCTAAAGATAGGATTCCTCATTTGTCCAAAATGTTTGGGGTCTGTGTGTTTTCACTTCTTTGGGGAACACTGACTTAGTCTTTCCTTCTCTTTTGTCCACATAACTGTATTCTCTTTTAGTATCTCCCTCTTCTCTATATAAAACTCTCAAGCTTTATACATTTTTCCCTCTTCTCAAGAAAGATGCCCACTGTTTCTTACTTTGTGTCCACACTTACCTGTAAGTATGGAATCCCAAAGCTGTGAAACTGGAAGTTTGCAAAATTTCTAAAAAATATACAACTCATTTGACATCAAAATATGTTCTAAACTGATGTGAGGTACTGTGTGGTCTTTACTCATCCCTAGAATATTAATTTTGTTTGTATGGAAGGAGTGTTAGTGTGTCAGTTAAGGAGTGCTGCCTTATACCTTAGTAGGGGAAAGAATGTTACTATCTTTTGAAAATTGGAAACATTCTGAATTCCAAAATAAATCTTGTCCCAAGGGCTTTGGATGGGCCTGTCCGGTCCTCAAAATGCAAAGATGAGAACAAGAGGTTGTGATGAATGGGAAGGTAGAGACAGCATGGTCATCATTTGCAAGTGACACTCTATGCTAATTGCAAGGCCTGTGAAAATCAACTGAAAAGCAAGTAGATGTAAATAAGATCACTGAATCCAAAGCAAGCATTCACGTAAGCAGTTCAGCCCTACATTAGCTTCTGGCTTAATCTTGCAATTAGGAGAACTTAAGGAGCCTCCCTTAGCTCATTAGCGTAAATGACTGAGATCAAATGGAGTTTAAGGACAGCTCTGCCTGGTCTTGTATTCCAAAACCAGTAGCCCAGCTCCTACCTTTATGTGGGACTGACTCCTTACTTTGCCTTCCTGTTCCTCCCAGGCTCTTAGGGCTGGCAAATCTGACTGAACAGTGTCTCTGTGAGGAGGGAACCACAGCCTGCTCAGTGGACTCTCCAACCCCAGGCTGCAGGTCTAGATCCCTTTTCTCAGGTCTCATCGACTTGCTCCCCAGCTTCTACCTGGCTGGATTCTGCTCCCTGGTGTCCCTGCTCTTTTGCCTCTAATACTTGTCTGCTTGTCTCCAGAATGATGCCCCCTGTGTCATCAAAGCTGTCAACTTCGGTCTTTTTTAGAAATGACATTCAGTCAGCTTTGTTGCGATTTTACCTACAGAGTGATTGTGTGGCATGTCATAGGAACAGCCCTAACAATCACAGACTCCACAGCTGTGCCTATATGCCTAGGGAAGGCATTGAGTTTTGGTGACATTTTAAATCAGAACAATGACTAATGATGCAAATAGGATGTAAACGATGACTCATACAAAATCATTAATTGTCTCTACCAGGAAAAACTGAAACAGTGGGGACTGTTCTGTATGGTACATGTTCAAGTCTCACAGAAGAAATAGATTCAGAGGACAGCTTCCGTGTTGTAAAGTCTTCTTCCTTCCTCTTCCTCTGTACTCTTACTCCTTCCCTTCCCATCTCTCCTCCTTCCCTTCTTCCATTTCTCATTCATTGATCAGTCTTTTTACCTGAAGATGGAGATAATAACCATATCCTCCTTTTAAAGATAGTTGCAGGGATTCAACAAGTTGAGAGGTGATGGAATGTGTGTGTGTGTGTGTGTGTGTGTGTGTGTGTGTGTGTGTCTCAAGTGCTTTGAGTGCCTGGCCCAAAGTTAAGTGCTTTTTATTGTTGGAACTGACCGTATGCCAGGCCCTGTTCTAGGAGGCAGGAGCACAAACTGGAACTTACCTATCTCCAATATATGGGTTCTCACAGTATGTGTTATTCTGAAGCATAAACTCTGA
This sequence comes from Xerus rutilus, assembly GCA_028644305.1. Taxonomy (NCBI): domain Eukaryota; kingdom Metazoa; phylum Chordata; class Mammalia; order Rodentia; family Sciuridae; genus Xerus; species Xerus rutilus. Next base: position 84,583,592 of record CM053404.1, read on the forward strand.
CATGAGATGGTCTGGATTTGAAAGCCATCTCCATCCTTTCGCTCATTAATGATATGACCTTAAGCAAGTTGCTTAATCACTGTCAATCTTGGTCTCCTCCAATGGGGATAATAATACCAATGGACAAAACAATAATTTCTATTTTATAGGTTTGTTATGAGAAAGTTCATAAATGCAAATGAGTATATTTTGACATATTATACATACATGAGGCATATCTCCCCATTCTGGTGGTTGTACATTTGTACATGAAGTGGAGTTATATGAACATGAGAAAATTATGATGGACTCATTCTACTGTCTTTCCTGACATAACCACATTAAGATCCTCATCCTCATGGATAGGATGGAAAGAATATGAGTTTTGTGGAGCTGATCTGCATCTGGTATCTGGGGAACTTTTTAAGTAAAATACTTCTTCCCTAATAGAGTGCCTTCATCCAGACAGCTGAGGGATCACATGGAAAAGAGGGGCTCTGGAGTAAGAGTGCCTGTTTCAAGCCTCAGCTCCCACATTGTTGTGTCCTGTGACTAGAATTCATCTCACCTTTCACATTTGTTTTCCCACCTGTAACTTGGATGTAATGATAGTCCCTAATTCACGCTGATGATGAAGGTCAACTAAGATAATCTAGGTAAAGAGCTAAGTGCAAAAAACATGTTTGATGTGTAGTTGATATTAAGTTGGCAATAATTATGTTGTTTTTTAATTGGTATTTGATTCTGTGTTTGGGAAAGAGCTTGTACACCTGAATTTCTGAGCTTCTCCACACTCATTTCATTTTTTTTTTTTTTTGGTATCAGGGATTGAACTCAGGGGTACTTGACCACTGAGCCACATCCCTGCCCTATTTTGTGTTTTACGTAGAGATAGAGACAGGGTCTCACTGAGTTGCTTAGCACCTCATTGCTCAGGCTGGCTTTGAACTCGCGATTCTCCTGTCTCAGCTTCTCAAAGTGCTGGGATTACAGGCGTGTGCCACTGTGCCTGGCTTCATTTCATTTTAATTGTGTTAAATTTAATAAAATAAATTATCTAATAATTTAATTTTTAGTAACTTTTTTTTATTTCAATAGTAACATATGTTCATCCCTGCACAAAATCTCAGAATATTATGTTTTCTGTCAGCTGACCTTGTCCCTGGACATGCTACGAGTCACAGTAGGTGAGTTGATGCATGACAGCTGTATGCTCTTGTCTATCATTAGTTGGTGTTATAGACTGGATCTAGAATGCCGCCCCTTGCATAAAGGCTCATGTGTTAAAGGGTTAGTCCCCAGCTGATCGCACTATTGGGAAGTGGCAAAAACTTTAGAAAGTAGTAGGGTGTCTAGCTGGAGTGAGCAGTTCACTGGGGTGATATCATTGAAGGCTATATCTTGTCCCTGGCCCCTTCTTCTCTCTCTACTTCTTGGGCATCATGAGGTGAATAGCTTTTCTTAACCATATGCTACCCGTCATGATGTTCTGCCTCTCAAAAACCCAAAGCAACAGGCCAAGTGATCAATGAACTAAAAATCTCTGAAGCAATGAGTCCAAATAAATCTTTTTCTTTTAAGTTTATTTATCTCAGCCATTTTGTCACAGTGATGGAAAACTAACAGTTTGCATTCAGTCTCATAAGGAATGTCACCAAGAGTCATATGTTACCCTATAACTGGTTGTCTTCAAAGCACACATAGGTTAGAATAACTAAATTTACATTTTTTTCTTTGTAACTGTATTTTTAAAATTTCTTTTAAGTTTTTTAAAAAAGTTCTTAAAAAAGCTTTTAAAGTCAAATTCAGAGATAGAAGAATGTGATCAGGGAGAATGGATCTATATGGTCTGCCATTGTCTTTGTTTATTTCTAGCATGATTGCACACTAAGAGTGGGTAGCCAGCATCAGGCACTTCCCATGCATCAGCTCATTTGTTCCAGAGAGCAACTCTGTGAAGTATGTATTGGTTTCCTCTCAGCCATGAGAAAACTAGATCCAGACTATACAACTTTCCCAAGTTCAGAGAATTCAAACCAATCTTAATATGCCTTGAAAGTTGTTTAAACTACAATGCCTCTAGTTAGAATAGATTTAAGCAAATAAATAAAGAGCAAAAAATCTGTCAATGATAATCTTTGCTGAAGAGAAATAAATATTCTAGGAACACAAAGAAAAGAAACACAAAATTGTAATGTTAAACTGTAGCTAAAGCATACTTTCCCCAACCTCCAATCCTTATTCCCACACATACCCCTAGTCCTCATATTTTAGAATAGAATGCAGCTGGGCACAGTGGCACATGCCTGTAATCCCAGCAGGTTGGGAGGCTGAGGCAGGAGAATTGCAAGTTCAAAGCCAGCTTCAACAACTTAGGGAGGCCCTAAGCAATTTAATGAGACCCTGTCTCAAAATAAAAAATAAAAAGGGCTGGGGATGTGGCTCAGTGGTTAAGCACTCCTGAGTTCAATCCCTGTTATCAAAAAAAAAAAAAAAAATCTTATCTAGTAAGCCAGTGCAGTTCATAAAACTTTGACCTCATTAAATTGTCAGGTAGATGAAGCTTATAATAAACAAACAGACAAGAGCAACCAAAAATTGCACACAAAGAACGTTGGAAACGTCTGAATACAAATCACTTTCTAAATGTAGGATGCTCTTATCATTGATTGTATAAGAAAACACAACCTTAGACCTTCCTAGCATTGCAGTAATAATGAAGGAAAGCCCTTATGCTCAAAATGATTAAAGCATTTAACACACAAAATGGGCACTGGGGAGGAAGCCTTGTCTTCATTATTCTCAGTGTTATGACACACAGTGACTCTAATCTCCCTTAGGTTTTGCTGAACATCCAAGCTCTTTAATTTCCACTATTTTATTCATCTGAATTCACCTTGGATTTACTAAAGAGAAAAGAAAAAGACCTCACAATAAATGAGAGGTGTAGTTAACAAGGTAGTTTAGTGGTTCTTAATAAAATCCATGTGGTGGTAAAGTGAACATCACCCTACCCTCAAGTCACACTGTTTGGTGGCCAAGGGTTTTATGGGGTGAGAGTAAGTGAATTCATCATTAAAAGCTAACTAATTAAAATTACAGATGGAATATGCCCTTCACCTTAAGTTATGCCCACACAATATCTCACAATATTTGCTTCACATTCAAAGCATTATAGAAAAAAGATAGTAACCTAGAAAGTAGGCTATGGTATTTGCCAGGATGATTTGTCTACAAGTAGTCAGTGGAGGCAGGTGACAGGCTGAAGGGAAATGGACTCTTCTTGTTTTCACCACACTACACCTTACGTGTCGTGAATACCTTGGAATCTACTTACATTTACAGTTTCAGCGCTCTCAGGTGGTACTAATGGCCTCAATATACAGACTTAGAATGCTTTGCTGACAATCATATTTGAAATTGCTTCCCTTTTAATAAAAATAAAACATTACTATTTAGCAAATGTTGCAAAAGGAAGAAAATGACAGTGTTTGCAGTTCTGTAATCAAATAAGTGATGTATTCATCTATGTTGTCAAAAGACAAGATTAGAACATATTTAGCCATAGATCTAATTGACTTTTATTCTGGATTTGTGAATTGGAACCACCTCAATTCTATAAAATGGAAAGGGAGTTTCCACTCGTCAATGGCAGAATAGTGGGGTTTTCTAAGGTGGCAATACGGAAACAGAATACGAAGGAGCTAGTTGGTTAATGCCCAGTTACTTTATGTTAATCTTCTTAATGTAAAAGTTAAAGCAGAGGGTCCTTCCTACTTATGCTGACTGTGGTAGAGTGGAATCTCCTATTTTCAGGAAATCTGGTCTGTTTGAGGATATCTCTCCTTAATATTTGGTTATGTGGCATTTAACTTGAATGATTCTATTTTGGTTTGTTCTAGTCTTTTGGAGCCTGGTAGAGGAGCTTAGTTAAAAAACAATGGCCTTCCATAGTTTTTCTTTTAAAGTGTATCTCTAAAATAACAAAAAGAAAAATTTTCCAAATACATGCCTTTTTTCTCCTCCTCCTCCTTCCTCCTTCTTCTTCCTCTTCCTCCTCCTCATCCTCCTCTTCCTTCTCCTCCTCCTCCTTTTTCTTTTGTATTTTATATTTTTCATTTCCTAAGTCAGGTACTATATCTGCCATTGTCATCATTGAGAACCCAGAATCTAGTACAGTGTCTGTACTACAGGCTCAATGAACATTCTTTTGCATAAATAAATGTTATGGTCTTTCCATATCATTACATATCCTACAGAATCTTTTTGATGACTGTGTAGTATTCCACACTGTGAATGTATTATGATTTATTTAGCTAAATTCTTTTTTGCTTACCTAGGATATCACTTATTTTTTACTATTATAAATGAAAGTAGATATCCATGCAGCAAAATATTTTCTTAGAAGTTTACTTTGACTCTTTTGGAATTGTTGGTACAAATAATAAGTAAAAATAAAAAAAATTTGATGATTATCAAAAAATCACTAAACATTTAAATATTTTACATTGGCGTGTGTGTGTATATATGTGTGTGTGTGTATATGTATATATACATATATATATCTGAGTGTGACTATTTTCCATATTTTTTACTTGCAGGTTTTTGAAGAAAAGTACAAGAAAAAATCTAGCCATTGAGGTAATTAACTGAGAAGCATTTCTTTCTTTATGAGATTTTTCCCCCTCAAGTATGCTTCTTTGAAAGAAACTATATCTCCAAATTTTCAAACTGTAAAATCTATTGGAATAATCCTCTTCTGAATGTTAAGAGTCACTAGTAACTAGTGTCAAAGATATTCTTTTGCCTCTTTCCTTACCTAGTGTAGCCTTGGATTATGGTCCCAAGAAACATCTGAAATAGGTAGCAGCTCCAAAGCCATGGAAGCTGGATAAATGACTGACATGTTTGCTCCTTGTATACCCACCAGTCCCCATAAGCTAAGAGAATGTCTTCATCTCATCATTTTTCTCAGGAGCAGACTTAAGAATGACCTGTCAGGAGATAAAGATCTGCATGCAGTCATTCATTAAAATTGACAGCAAAGTCCAAACTGATAGAACTACTCTTCTGGTTTCATGGATGTCAGCATGGATGAGACCCAAGAAATTGCCTTCTGATCTAGTCCAGCATAGGGTTACTTTTTATTCATCATATTGCACCTGAGGAAGCCAAGTACAAGTTGTGCAAAGTGAGAAGTCTCCGTGGGCACAAAAAGAATCTCTCATCTGGTGATCCTTGTTGTTCACACCATTCACTGCCCTGATGCCCTCCTCAAAGTGAATGACATCACTCAAATTGATCTGGAGCAAGATTTCTGATTTCCAATTTGACACTAGTAATCTGTGTATGATACCAGAGGTACAAATAACATGGGAAGAAGTGATGTGATTGCCAACTGAGAGTGACATCATGGCTCTTTGATATGGTTCATGTGAATGATGCCAAAGGCAAAAGCTTTGCTGTCCAGCTCTCCAACATTTTAATTATTGGCAAAGTCAACAAAACATGGATTTCTCTTTTCTGAGGAAAATGAATCCATTTCACCATGGCTGAAGAAAGAGACAAGAGACTAGTGGCCAAACAGAGTGTTGGGTGAGATCATCTCTAGAAGACAGGTTGGAGGTCTCTGTACTTAGTTAAAGATAATATATAATGATTGAATAGATGCTCTCTAGCCAGGGAAAGCCAAACTCCTTTGTCAGGATGAATGAAATTTCAGTAGATGAAAGTATTTTGTTGGTTTGTGATCAGTAACTCATCCCAAATCTCATTTAAGAAAGTAAATGCAGCTGGAGCAATAATGCATGTCCTAGAGGTGTCAGGCGAGAAAAGATTTAACACCACACAATAAACTATAAATAAACAAGATAATTCTGAAGAACCACTGCACATTCATTAGTGTCAAAGGAGGAATTTGGAAATAAGATAGCCATCAACCAGCAATTGTGGTGATAGTAACATTTCAGACTTCATTAATGGAGAAAGAAAATTCATGATCAAGAAATAGAAATAAAGGAATTTTCCAATTATCTTTTGATTCCAAGAGATAATGTAATTCACCCTCTTGAATATGACCTTTTAAATAAGTGTAGCTTGTATAACCCAAGTGTTTGCTGAAGTCTACAAACTCTTTGAAAGCAACTCATTTAAGCTTTCAAGTTTGGTATAAAATGGCACTAACAGTTTAATTTTTAAAAGCATGAAAAAGCAAAACCACTAAAGTTTCATAAAAAGTCTAATAGTGAATTAAGATAATGTCAAAATAGGAAGAATCTTATGGAACTGAGAAAGCCAACCATGATATGTGTTCAGAAACAGTAAGAACAAACTCCTGAGAGGGATGTCTAATTATAAGGTCACCTGGGTACTTGCTAAAAAAGTACCTTTGCTCCACTGGAGAGACAGTAAAGCAGGGTCTCTCAGGAGTGGTCTAGGAAGCCTTAGTGTTCGCTATCACCATGAATGATTATTTTTTTTTAACATCAAGGATGTTGGAGACCCTTCATGGAAGAGGGTTCCTGTATGATATAATGCACCACTGGAGGATGGGGAAGAAGAGGGTTGGTTGTAAGGAAAAGGAGATTAAAAGGCCATTACATGTTACTTATTAAACCAAAGACATTATTCAAAGTACCTACCTAGCATAATATCTGACACAACATAAGTACTCATTAATGTCAGTGTAGAAGAATCAAATTTGAATGCTACAATCAGATGTGCAAAGAAAGGATCTTTTTTATCTTCCATAATCTTCCTTATGGAGGTAATAAAGGAGTAATAGAGAAAAAAATTGAGTCACATCCAGCATACCCAATCTGATTTGTTAATATCTCAGTGTCTCCCTCACTCTCATTTTTTCTCTCTCTCTTTTTAAAGCAAATCTCATTTTTGAGGATTTTTCTCTTTCTGGTTGTGCCTCTTCCCAGAGGAGCATCTGATGGAGAGAAAATGGCTCATTCCTGGGAAGAAGTCACGTGAGAGACTTGGGGAGCAGGGACCAGGTGCAGCTCAAATACACAGAGTGTTAGGACTAGAACAGACTCAAGTGACATACTAATGTCCTCATTTTACAGATGTTTAAGTAAATGCTCGAAAGTGCTAAGTGTTCTGTATGAATTACATTGCTAGTGAGAGAAAGGCTTGGGACTTAGTCACACCCACAGAGGGTCAACTTTTTAATCCAGGGCAGACTCACAGCACACCATTTTAATGGCAATTTCATCCCAAGGATTACATTTGTTTTAATGTATTTGTTTGTTTATTTATTCTACTTAGGTATACGTGATAGCAGAATGCATTTTGATTCATTGTACCCAGATGGAGCACAACTTTTCATTTCTCTGGTTGTACGTGATGTAGAATCACATCATATATGCAGTCATACATGAAGCTAGGGCTATGATGTCCATCTCATGCCACCATCTTTACTGCCGCATGCTCCCTCTCCCTCCCTCCCCTTTGACCAAAGTTCCTCTATTCATCCTGTGTCCCTTCCCCCATTATGGTCAAGGATTACATTTGGATAGAACTCCAGTTTATTGTATTAAGTTGTCATTATTAATTATGCTCTGATTTAGGTGTCTCCCAGAAGGTACGAGGTGTAAGTTAAAAGGCTTGGTTCCCAGGTGGTGCCATTGAGAGGTGTTCAGACTTTTAGAAGATGGGGTTCTTGTTGGATTTCCTTAGGGAGGGCATGCTCTGAAAGTGATTGTAGGACCCCAATCTTTTTCTCTTTGGTTTCTGGATCATGAGGTGAGCAGTTGGTTCTACAAGATCGTGAGCAGTTTGTTCTACAGGATCTCCCATCATTTTGTGCCATCCTCATCAGAGGCCCAAAGCAATGGGGCTGCCTGATCTTGGACTGCAATCACCAGAACTGTGAGCCCAAAGAAATTTTTTTTCCTTATAAGTTAATTATTTTAGGTGTTTTGTTTTAGCAATGAGAAGCTGACTAATACAGGCAATATTAGTATCTGGAACAGATAATTTCTGAAACAGGCTACTATGAGTGTTGAGCCCTTTCTGTCTTGTGCCTTTGCCATCCTGCAGAGGAAGAGTTCCCTCACTTTCTCATTCATGGCACCCTTATCCCTGTAATTTTTTCACAGCGGTCCTAAGCCACAAAAATACCTATTAGTTCTGTTGGCTGAAAAGAGACTGGCTCTAAAATGTAGTAAGTATATATGCTCTGACAACAAAGTAGCTGTTTAGAAAAAATTACACACAATTCAGAAGTGAAATATTTTTATTATTAATACAAGAATGATGTACCAACTGGGAAGAGTGTGCCCACTAAGTATTGTGCAGCTTCTCAAACCTTGAGATCAGGTTGGATACTACCCAGCTTCATTTCCTCGTCTGTATTGATTTTTAAATTTCACTTTCTCTTTTTCAGCAACCACAAAGATGAACTCTGGAAAGAAATGTAATATAATCTAATGTTGGAACTGAGGACTACCTTGAGCTAGTAGTGTATGTAATACAGTTTGTCACTGATTTCCAATGGTTGGGTTTAGGATTTTTTGACTTTATGATTATGGAAAAGTGATACACGTTCAGTCATATTTCATATTTTGAGTTTCAACCTTCTCCCTGGTTGAGCGCTCTCATGGTACTGGTCAGTGGAAGCAACCTGAAACTCCCAGTCAGCCCTGTGATTGCGAGGGTAAACCACCCATCCTCCAGAGTGTGCTGTGTTGCTAAGCCACTGTATTTGGAAGGTTAGAGGTACTCAGTGCATTTTTGACTTACAACATTTTCAACTTGTGATAGCTTTATAGGGACATAATCCCATTGAAAGTCTAAGAGCATGTGTATTTGATAGATGTGCTATGTCCCTAGAAAATCCATAATATCTCAGGATAACACTGTGAATTTGCTGTGGCCCCCTGGGGTACCCAACACAGTTTTTTTAAAAAAATTTTTTTGGTTGTAGATGGACACACTATCTTTATTTTATTTATTTTTATGTGGTGCTAAGGATTGAACCCAGTGCCTCATGCATGTGAGGCGAGAACTCTACCACTGAGCTACAATCTCAGCACTCCCAATACACTTTTAAGGAACTTTATTTCTTAAGTTTGGAGTTGTTGCCTTCCAGCTGAGGGATGGAAGATGAGAAACGAGAGGCATCCATGAGAGACATCTGTGTGGAAGTGGCTCTTGGGCTTCTAGTTCTTCAGCTGTGCATAGTTGGCTACCTCAGTAACATGATGTTTTGCTTTGGTAAGAACTTGGAGTGCATTTCCACTTTCCACTGAGAATATGACATCACACCTTCTTGGGCTCTATGGATGGGCTATTCACCTAAAACTCAAGAGGTTGACAGATAGCAGGAAAAAAGTATGGACCACTTCTCTGGAGACTGTTTGAGCGACCAGGCTGTATTCCTGTCAAGTACTTCTCAGAAGACCAAAAGCTCTGGCTGCAACAGGGCTACACCTTATTAGCCTTTGAGCTGCCCTGCCAAACCTTGTGCCCCAACACCAGTGCCAGCCTCCAGCATCAAGGGACCTTGTGTGTCCTCAGGTATTCATGCTCAATCTCCCCTGAGAACCACAATTATAAGGGTATATCTCAAACTTTAATTAGACCATACTCTCCTCAGAGGCCTGCTTTTAACCTAATTGAGCAACTAGATTCAATAATTTAGAACTCACTCATGACATGGTTAATGGGCCTCATCTACGGAATGTATTTCCTGTGAGGTTTGTTTTCATTATTCTCTCCCTCTTTGTGCATTTGTGAATCAAAAAGGAGAAATAAATACTATGGCACTGAGTCATATGATTTGTGAACTCATACTGTGAACTCACACTCAGACACTCAGCAGCCCAATCTGCAGAGACTGAGAAACATGGCTCATCTTCATGCCCCCCAAAAAGAAGAAAGTTTCTGAACCAAGAATAGTCTCCACTACTTTTATCTTAATTCTTGGCATTGAATCTTTTCTAATATAATTGTGTCAAATGGCCAAAATGCGACAGAAGAAGCAATTTGCAACCAGCAGTTTAAAATTCCAAAAACATCTAAGACGAATATCTTCTGTTTTTAACTGCTGATGAAAGCATTGGTTTGGACCATGGGGATTTCTCACCTTGCTGCTGCTGACATGTTGGTCCAGATATTCCTCTGCTATGAGTGCCATCCTGTGTATTGTAGGGTGTCTCGCTGTATCTGGCGAATACTGACCAGATGCCAGCAGCATGCCTCTGCAGTTGTGACAACCAGATTGTCTGTAAACATTGTCACATATTCCCTGGGGGATGGAAGGAAGCAAAATTTACATGGATGAATATGATCAGAAGGGATTGAAAGAAGTTTGAGTTGCTCCCCTATAGAGAATTCCAGGAACAGGTATATATGCAATTTAAATTTCTCACTGCACCTCTCATTGAATCCTCTTTATTTGTATCTAAACTCTTTTCAAATAGCCTTTTGATTATATACAAATGAGCCCCACTTTGGGATCAAAGTACTCATTTTCTACTTTCAGGAAAGAAAGCTAGGCTGGTGGCTCACAGTAGAGTTCCTCCCTGGCACCTGCCTTCTACTCAGGGGAGCTGGGCTGCCTTTCCTGGAGCACATCTCTTCTTCGGGGGACAGCCCTCATCCAATGGACTATGGGTGTGGGAGAGATGGAGGACAGGATAAGACTATACCCCACTTCAACTGGAACCACTCTGAACATTTCAACTTCTCCCTTGGCCCTGTCTCTACATTCCTCATTTCTTGATAGTTGTTGCTCCCTGGGGCAATCCCGATGAGCTCCCGGCTTCAGCATTTTATTTTAACTTAACACAAACACTAGTGTTGTTTCCATCTTTTGATGTCATGAGAATGCCATTTCTTGATTCCAATTCTCCTTAGTGGAGTTCCCCCATCCTTTTTGCATTATCCATATTTACAAGTTCATGTTTCCATTTGTTTAAAGGATGTATGGCAAGGTGGCCAGCACCTCGCCAGGGAATTCTTGCCTGCTTGGAGGTATAGCCTCCTGGGAAATTAAAGCCTAGAGTAAGTAGTAAAGATCAAAAGACAAAGTCAGAAAAGATGGTTTTAGAAGTTGGAGCCCCTGATAGGTCCAGTCCACACGGGAGTTGGAGCTTGACAAGAGAAAATGGCTCCCATTGTTTATTTAAAGGGGTACATCAAAAGCAGGGATAAAGTTTCAAGGGAGAAGTCTTGCTTCATGATGTCTTGGAGTCAGCATGTTGATTGGCATTTTGCCAGGTCATATCCATCTCAGAGAGGCTGTGGGGCTACAGCAGGTCACTCCATCTCGGGTGCTGTGTGGGATCTTTGGCAGAGCTTCAATAGGCCTTACAGAGTGAGTCAGGTCAGTCAACCAGAGGAAATGTCCACTGGTCATTCCCAGACACCAGATTCTCCTGTTCAAATGGCTATGATGCACAACAGTCCACACACAGCCATGAATGGTTCTCTACAGGAGTGAAAACCTAAATATAGAATGCAAAGCTGAGTGCAGAATGTGTTTAGATTTTTAAAACTATTTTACAGTGGTGTTGCCACACCTACTTTAAGAGTGATTTTAATTCCAGACTCAATTTTACTATTTCTCCTTGGAGCGTTCAATTTGGTCAGAGAAATTATTTTCTTTTAGACAATTGTATTATTTGTTTACATACTATTTAATTCAATTGTAAATGACAATTATATATAAAACTTGCATAAATAGGCTGAGAACAAGCACATTTAAGAGTAAACCCAGGGCTGGGGATATAGCTCAGTTGGTAGAGTGCACAAGGCCCTGGGTTCAATCCCTAGCATCATAAAAAAAGAAAGAAAGAAAGTAAATCCACCTAATGATCAAAAGAGCAGTCCACAGCATTGGGTAAGTAGAGGTCTCAGAGTGTTTAGACCTACCCAATTGAAAGAATCATGAGAACCCAGGGCTTGATCATTGTCTGACCAGTGCCCAATTGGTGAGAAATGTAAAACAGGATTTTACCCCTACAGGAGACCGCATATCTTCTAGGTCCTTTATTATAGAAGAGGGAACACAGATGTAGAGAGAGAATTTGCCTTGGGTGCAGACAATATTAGAAATTAGGTTTCTGACTCTTAATCAAAACTATTTCTTCTACTTTACAGACCCAGACTACTTAGATCAATTAGGAATTATAATTTATTTGCAAATCTTAGACTTTAGGTCATTTGAAAGTACTATTAAATAATTAATGTCTGATGCTCATTGGAATGTATGGAAGATAGTGTGTTCTGGTACTTCTTTAGCATTCAGAACTGTGAATCACCTTCCCCGAAATTCCAATCAAGCTAAAATTAACTTAACTCTGAGGTAATGAGGATATAGGTACACTAGTCCATATATGTGATTATGAAAATAGCTCTTACCATTCAAGAGCAGGCATTTTGGTTTGGGTCTCATTATCATAATATAATGAATACCTGTTCTATGCAAACCTTCCTGAGAAATTACAGAGGAAAAATAATCAAGCTGTTCTTTCTCTCATTCTGTTTTGTTTTGAAAATAAATTAGAGAAAACATTTTTCTTCCTTCTTCTCAGTGGAGATGACAGGAAGAGAAATTTCTAACAATTTTTTTCAGTCTACATACTGTATAATTTCCAATCTGGAGCAATTATTCCCTGTATTTTAAAAGTATTAAGTCTATATACCCTGCTTAACTTTAAAAAAATCATGATTTCTTTTTAGATATTTATTACATAATATGTAGCTTTTTGAGTTGTTTTTGCACAACATGTTCCTTAAAATTTGTTGCACAAAATTAAAATATAACTTTCTCTTCATTCCATGAGTTAAATATGCATGTATATATATGTGTATATATATATATATACATACATGTTGTTCAATTACATACACATACACACACATACACACATACAAGAATACTAATGTTTAGACATCATAAACCTCCATTTGGGGTGGAAGTAAATTTTATATCATTTGACATTCAACTAGGGGCAGGTAAATTATTCAGGATAAATTAACTAAAGAAATGTTATAGTGACTAAATGCATAGGCACTTAACAATAACTCACCCTGTTTATTTCTATGTACCAAAGTTTTGGGATTTAGGTATTTTTAAATTTTGAGCTATTACTCAAGGTGCTGCTTTGAACTCATTTAGATGTATCTTTTGATACAAATATGCTCATATTTCTCTTGGTATAAAACCTAGGAGCTAGACTTCATAGGTAATGTACATTTAGTTTTAGTTGCTACTCCTAACTGGTTTCCCATAGAGATTATACGAGTTTAGACAATACTAGGTAAGTTGTCCATTGCTGTATACCCTCATCCACTTAGTCTCTTTCATATGAGGTATACTGTGCATGCATAATGATATTTCCCCATAGTTTTAATTTGCATTTCCATTATGGTTAACGAATAAATCCTTTTATATACGTATTTTACCCATTTAAAAATGCTATTTTAAGAAATGTCTATTCAAATCTTTTACTAATTCTTCTATTTCTTTGTTTATTTTTGTCTTATTGATTTGTGAAAACTCTTCTTATATTTTCTGTATGAGTCCCTTTTTAGCTCTGTTTATTGTACATATTTTGTTCTACTCTGTTGGTAGGCAATCCTTTTTGTAATCAACCCTGGTGTTATTGGATTACTCAGTGGTCAGTCAATTCTGAGAGGAAGGAAAGAATTCTGACTTTCACAACAATATCCTTGAGTTGAATTCCTGAACTATTACTGTATAATTCGGGTGCAAGTCTGCTAAGCTTGAAGAATCTCTTTTCTCAATTGTTCTTCAGATCTGCACTCAGGTGTTTGGCTGACATAAATGATGTCATAAATAAGATTAAATAAGATTGTCAATCTTAAATAAAATTAACAATACTACTTATAAAGTGTTGTGAGGGTTAAATGAGCCATTTCATGTGACAGGGGCTAGACAGGTGCCTAGGACATACTAGATACTTAACAAATTTTATAGGATGGAAGATAATACAATATTTTTTTATTTAACGTCATCTTGGGTATTTGATAGTAGCTACAGACTTAAAAATTCTCAGTGACAAGTTCAATGTTACTGTAGAACTTCCTTGAGGCCCACGTCATCTGCCATTGTATTTCTGAAACACTCTTGTATTTTTGTGTGTGGAGGTGAAATGTGTTAGATTTTATAGAAGAATAAAATACATTTTAAGTAAGCATATTTCCCTAAATGACAAAGAATACATATTTTTAAGAAAAATAATTTGTGTGTGTTCAGTGGGAACTAGTTAAGTATCTTCCAAATCTTTTTCACATTGGAAATATTCCTTGGGTTTTCATGGATACTCTACAGGCTAAACATACATCTGAACTTTATATGCTTGCGTTCTGCTCACATGCTAGTGACACTTATTTCTAGTTATAAGAAAATTGGAATTCAGACCTGTCTGGGGTGATGTGCCTACCCTGGATGGGCCAGATGGCAGTGCTACTCACCTCCCATAAGTGTGGGACATCATTTATGTCAGCCAAACACCCGGGTGCAGATCTGAAGAACAATTGAGAAAATACCATTCCTGGATATAAGAATTTTCTAATCAGATGATAAAGTAGAAATTTATTATTAATTCATACTTCTTTAAAATTCGCCACTCAGCATTTCTATGGTAGCTACAGATGTTATTCATTCCTACTTGAGCTCAATAGCTCAAAATTAGAGGCTGGAGACCCCCACTTAATTACATGCAAAGTACAAAAAGAACTAAACACTATCTCAAGAATTGAAAAAATATATATTTTTTCCTTATCAGAAGTGCTACATCAATTACTCTCTATTTTAAAAAGGTGAATTTGCTCGGATGAAAAGGCACAGAATTCTGCCCTTTGCTTTCTAATAAGTGTCTACTATAACTGAACACTCTGAGGGATTATTAAAGTTGATATTCTTTCAAGCAATAAAATAGTTTCAGAAAACTCCTACTTCCATTCCACTTACAGATCTTTGTTTTCTCCTCTGAGGATTCATGCAGAAGATATGGGAAAATGCCAGGAGTGGAACACTTGCTTTTACAACCTGTTACTATATAATTAAACTAGTTCCAAGCGGCCTATTGACTTCCAAGGTTTAATGGGTTAGTGTGGTTTGTGAAAACTCCAGAGGAACCTCTTAAAACCCTATTTGGGACAACATCCTGGTTTTCAATGATATTGTCCTTTGAGGAATTGTGGAAGAATTAGTCCTTTATTGTTAGTTTTCTAAAGTGCAAGAAGGACCTTATATTAACCAACAACCAGAAATACTGTTTATAGTCAATTATTTGAGACAGTTGTTTAATTGGCTCTAGAAATGCCACAGCAAAATCCTTTCCCTATCCTCATCAGATCTATTCCAGATGTTTGCAGAATATCACCCATGTGAAAGTTTTTAATATTTATGTTTGATGATCTCCTGAATTTTTAAATTTGGATAACATCTATTGATTTAAAATGGAAAAAATAACATAACTTTCTTAGACATTTTAAAGTTAAAAATTAAAATCTAGACACTAAATCAATATAACAAATAAACTTGGGCAAAATCAATGTCCAGCTATGTTGGGTGGATTTCATTAACTATAATATCTGTTTTGAAAAATTTCTTGAACAGGTTGCTTTGAAGTCCAGGGAAGTTGCTCTAACTAAATTTGGATGTTCTTAAGAGATAAAAAGAAATATTGAGATGGAGGGCACTGGATTTTTCTGGGTCTCTCAGGAGTACAGGATCTACAGAATCTGTTTTGGGAATTGGAAGGAGGAAGAAAGAACTGGTTTTGTGAGTTTTATTCTCAGACACAGAAGCTGGGAGTGGAAATCCAGTGGGGATCTTGTTTATCATGTCTGCAATCTGTGGACCAGGCATGATTCCCTAAGGTTTGTAATTTCCCTGGCTATGTTAGTCATCTTATATATTTCCTGTGAGGCTCAGCCGTAAAATCATTGAAATGTAAAAGTCTGAATGTGTTAGTCTTTAGAAGCAGTGATGAAAGAAGTTATTTACTTTTTATTCGGAGCCACTCCTGGTGATAGAATGAGTGATGTGCCAGCCACCAAAGGACTATGACGCAAAGGAGAAATGGGATCTCTGAATGGCCTGGATCTTCACCACTGAATGTCCATGAGCTTTGTCCCTATTCCAAATGATTTAAATTTCACTTGAAGATATTTTCAGAATGTCATATTGAAGTTCTTATAATCCAGAATGCTTAAAACTGCTCATAGAATTTACATTTTAACAGCAGCTCTCTTGTCGTGGTAGCAGTCGCCCACACAGTGTTGAAAGTAATGTTCAAGTATAGATTATTTTATACACACGCTAAAAAAACTGCGATCTTGTTCCAATAAACAATAACAAATAAAAGGCCAAATCATGGCACTGGTGTCTGGGTTCCACTAATAACAGTGGCATGTATTCCCTACCTTGATGAAGTACGTAATCCACATTTTATTTTGTTATGCAAATTTTCTAACAGATACAGAAGTAAAGACAATAATGATCCATTACATACCCGATTACCTGTGTAATCAGGATTTTTCCCACTGCTTTATCTATCTCTTGTTTTGAGCTAAAACATCTTAAAGCACATCTTAGCCCTCACTATTAAGGATTTTGAAATTTCCAATGTGTTTTTTTTTTTTTTTTTTTTT
>CM053404.1:84600714-84649116 GCA_028644305.1 Xerus rutilus
CATTTGTATTGAAGTTCATGTTTCTGTGAGTGAGTCTCAACATTTAGTACTGGCATTCTTAGCTTTTGAATTTCTACTGACTGGAAAATTATAACTTACTATGAGTTAAATATAAATTGCCTTACTTGATGAGATTGAGTTTCTTATTTTACATTTGTCATTCTTGTTTCTTCCTGAGATATACTATTAAATATCTTTTGTAATTTTTATATAATTACATTTTCTTATTTTTGATTCACAGGTTACCTATCATCTATGTTTCCAATCATGTGCTCAACTACCTATCTATTTATCCATCATGGGTAAATGAAGCTTTCTTACCTACGAATCGTAAATATCTTCTTCACTTTTATGGCTATCATTTCTGTTTTTGTACTCTGGGTTTTTTTGAAAAACAAAAGCTATTTAATATAGTCAAATTTACCTATTTTCCTTTTATTTATCATAAGTGCTTTTGCTTTGGGGAGACGTTAATAATAAACTTTTCTTTATCTTGGTTTATCAGTTCTACTTTTTTCCCCTGTACATTTAGAGTTAACTTTTTATGTATAACATGAAGTGGAAATCCCACTAAAACTTCTTTTAGATTAACCTGTTTGCCCAGGGCTATTTATTGAATAGTGACTTTCTGTGCTGTCCTTCTTAACATGTACTTATTTCCATGCGCACGCGATTTGCTTCTGGGCTTTCTGTTCTTCTGTGTTGGTCAATTTTTATACCAATAACACATGATCTTAGTTATTATATTTAAATAGTAAGTTTTGGGATTTAGTTTTGGCTATTCTTGGGCCTTTATTATTCTACACAGATTTTAGCTTATCTTATTTTTTACAAGCCCTATTAGGGGGGACAGACACATTTTAAAAAATGAGAACTCATTAATATTCAACTTCCATAGAAATTTCTTTGAAAGGTATCAATTAGATGATTTTGTAACCATCTTGGACCCTGCACATTAACCTATTTGCCAGCTGAATGCCACCAAAAGATTTCTATTGGCAGAACCACTCAGCTCAGTACCACCTAAATTCTTAACCCTCTAAAAATATAGGATGTGACCAAATTGCTTTGTTTCAATCATAGATAACCAGTACAGATTTTGATATATGGAAGAGGAGTGCCAGAATAACAGAAATTTGAAACATTTTGTATTGACCTGTAGGCCATATAAAGTATTAAGTAGAGGCTGGAAGTTGGGCAATATTATTACATATGGAAACATGGAAAATAGAATATGTATAAAATAGAATATGTATAAAAATTGGTGAATTTGACTGAGAACATTTTTAGGAACAGTATGAAAAGTGTCATTTGATTTTTTTTCAGCCCTATATAATGAGGTACAGATAAGAGGGAAATGAGCTACAGAAGGAAAAATTTAATTTTTCAAGCCAAAGTACAAAATGACCATAGGATATAGATTATCTCAAGGGTATTCATATATGAACCTTTATTAAGATGTCAGAAAGAGTTAAGGGCATATCATGGAAATTCTCAACTAGACAGAAAGGCTTGTAGAGTTTAGGGAATTTTCCCATAGCATCCTGACCCTATCTCAAGCCCATGACAACCTGTCTTGAGAGATTTGTGGTGTGTCCATTATCTAATATAGTGAAATGCATAGGAATCCACAGAGTTTTCAAGAGAATTGCATTAGTACAATGAACTTGAAATACAAGGGAGAGACACATTTTAAAAAAAATGAGAACTCATTAATATTCAACTTCTTAGAGAAGCAGAAATCAGAAAGCTTATTTAATAGCCAAAATGGGAAAACAAATAGTGAATAAGAGGTGAGTTGCACAGGTCCAAGAGATGAAGCAAAGAGTCACAGAGAACTATTCCCATAGAGTAGAACTGGCCTTTAATTAAGGTACTGGCGAATGCACTTCCCCTTTATCCCTATTTTTTAAGGAGACTGTCCATTGCAAGCATTTGGACTCTCATCATGCCATCTGGAAGTACTGGATATGTTGGAGGGGAGACAGATTTATTTTTATTTTTATTTTTTGGTTGGCTTAGTTGGTAGGTCTTTGGAGTGGGAATGCCATATTCAATGATTTACATGACAATATCTGTGGCTTCATGACAGTGCTAATTGGCAGGGCCAAGCTAGGGTGAATTAACTATTCCAAGACTTCATGTAAGAAGTTCAATATCCCTGAGATGTGAAATCCCTCTGGGCAGTTGTTCCATCTGAATGCAGTCTTCCACCCATCCCTGCCAAGGTGCTAGATACGTGATTGAAGCTTGTTAGACCTTTCACCCATCTTATCCACCAACTTGATAGGGAAGACATGATCTCAACGCCTCATGCAACAAAAAAATCTCCCAGACAAGAATTGTCTCCAATTCCTGATTTGCAGTATTGTGAGACATAGCGGGAATTGTTAGTGTAAGCTACTAAGTTTAGGGGTAGTTTGTTATGCAGCAATAGATGATGGGAATAGAATTCTATGTTTATAACTGTTTAGATGTAAAATAAAACATATGCAAGAATATTTATTGTGGTAGAAAAACAACATAAATATCCTTTTATAGGTGACTAGATAAATAAATCATGGTATATGTTCACACTGAAAAATACATGTATCATTTAAAAATAAAAAGATTGAGGAACTTATTGTGCATTAACAAAGAAGTATCTTCAAGATATATTGTTTAGTAATGAAAGCAAAGTACAGAAGAGTACGTTGAATATGCAATTATCTGTGTAAAAAATGAGTATGGAGTATAGACAAGTGTTTAGATGTTTAGAGATATTTTAGGAAGAACAGATAAAAGCTAATCATATTGGTTACCTGCATGGGAGGACATGGGTGACTGTGGACAAAAGTGATTAGGAAATTTTGCCATAGGTGCTTTTATAGTTTATCAGTTTTGTATTTTGAGCCATGAAAATTTATTGTAAAGATGAAATTAATGCCTGGGGAGTATTAAAGACAATTTGGATATGGTAGTCCATAACACAGCTCCCTCCTAGGCCTCTTGTCCCTAGCCAGGTTGTTATGGTTTGGATGTGAGGTATTCCCCAAAAGCTCACATGTGACAATGCAAAAAGGTTCAGAGAAAAAATGATTGGGGGGACTGAGGTTATGGCACAGTGATAGTGTGCCCGCCTAGCACGCGTGAGGCACTGGGTTCGATCCTCAGCACCACATAAAAATAAAATAAAGATATTCTGTCCACCTACAACTAAAAAATAAATATTTAAAAAAAATAAAGCTCAAAAAAATGATTGGGTTATAAAACCTTCACCCAATCAGTGAATTAATCACCTGAATGGGTTTATTGAGTGGTAACTGAAGTGGTAGGGTGTGGCTGGAGGAGGTGGGAACTGGGGCGTGGCTTTGGGGTATATATTTGTATCTGGCAAGTGGAGTCTCTTTCTCTCTTTCTGACCACCATGTGACCTACTTCCCTCTGCCACACACTTCCACTATGATGTTCTACCTCACCTCGTGCCCTGAGGGATGGAGCCAGCCTTCTGTGGACTAAGACCTCTGAAACCATGAGCCTTCAAATAAACTTTCCTCCCCTAAAATTGTTCTAGTTGGGTCTTTTAGTCACAGCTGTAAAAAACTGACCAAGACACAGGTCCTTACTCAGTTTCAAGTGTATATTAACTTTTCTGGGTAAGAAACTTGATCTTAGTTCTTCTGCTTAAAATTCTTCAAAACCTCTGCATTTATATTAAGAAAAACTCCACATTTTTTCACTAAGTATGGAGGCTTGTCTTAATTTGGTTTATAATTAACCCTCCCACCCTGGGGACCACCTATCACTACCCTCCCCCAATAGTGTGCCTCCTGGTGATACTCAGTTTTTAGTTCCTTGGAAATAGGATGATGGGACACAGCTTTAGGCAGCTGAGAATGCTCTGCCCACTGCCTGGGATGTGCTGTTCCCCTTCTCTCTGGATGAACTCCCCTTTATCCTTTCAAAATGATATTTTATTGTCACTTGTGTGACCAGCTAGTAATCAGAGGGAATCATTTACTCCATTTGAGTGCAGTCTATGCAGACCATATTTTTACAATTTTCAGTCTATTAAACAATTTTCAAATTTACTTATTTATCTTCACTATTGAACTAGGATCTTATTGAAGGCAGAAATTATCTTCATGTGTAAGTTTAGTTCCAGGCATAGAAATTCTCAGAAGCTGATTGAAAACAGATGGGAACAATTGTTATATATATAAAATCTAGTACCATCTTCCACCTTATTCTAAATATTTTTTCTTGATTTCGAAGTTTACTTTAAATACACAATTTTTAAAAAATTAGTGCATTTATACACACGAGTGAGGTTCATTTTGACTATACATAAATGTGTAAAACATCTTTCTCCAGTTCAATCCCCAGTACTTCCCATTTTCCTCCCTTTCTCCCTCTCCCTGGTCCCTTTCTTCCACTCTATTGGTCTTCCTTCTATTTGTTTGTATTTTAATGGATGCATTTTAGTTATATGTAAAACTGGAATGCCTTGTAGTGTATTCACACATGTGCCTACTAAAATTTGATCAACTTCATCCCTCAGTTCTTCCCCACTACCTCTCCTCCCTGCCCTTTAGTCCCCCACTTCTATTTTGAATTTGAAAACATTATCAGAGTTAGTACGTCCTCAAGGCACCATTATGAAATAAATAGTTATACCTGTTTTTTTTTTCCCCTGGCATGTGCTCTTTTACGTCTGATTTATTTCACTCAGTGTTTTGTCTGAGAGATTTATTAATATTGCTGCATATATAGGTAGTACAGTCTTTTTCATTTATCTTGTTTATTCCACAATGTATTGACCCTTTTTACTGTTGATGGACATTCTGGTTATTTCTAGTTTGGCTATTATGGTAAAGCTACTGGGGCATCCTCTTACATATCCTTTGGTGGACATAAGCACTGATTTCCTTTGGATATATACTCAAGAATGGAATTAGTAGGTCATAGACTATAAATGTATGTTGAGTATTAGTAGATACTGCCAAATGCTTTCCCAAAGTGGTTGTACTAGTGTTTACTCTCACATTGATCTAAGAGATTTCCAATTACTCCAAATCCTCACAAATGTTTGGTAATTCAGTCTTGGTAATTGTAGCTGTCTTGGTGGCTACATAGTGGTATCTCGCTGTGGTTTTAATTTACATCTCAAATGATTAATGATACTGAGTACTTTTTCATGTGTTTGTTGGTCACTTTGGCATCCTGTTTTGGAATTGACTATTCAAGGTGTTCTGTATACATATTGTGTTGTGTCTTTTTCTTGTTGGTTTATTGGGGTTCTTTGTATAGCCCTGACACAAGTCTTTCATAGATGTATATATTATAAAAACCTTCTAGTGTGTGACTTGCTTTTTTATATTCTTAATGGTGACTTGTATGTGGGGTGGGGGTTACTAGAAATTGAACCCATGGGAATTCCACCATTGAGTTATACCCAAAATCTTTTTAATTTTTATTTTGAGGCAGGATCTTGCTAAGTTGCCAAGGTTATCCTCAAATTTGCAATCCTCTTGCTTCAACCTCCCAAGTTGCTGGGACTATATGTGTATACCACCACACCCAGCCTAATGGTGACTTTTAATGAGCATAAATTTTAATTTTAATGAAGTAAAATTTATCAGTATTTTATTTTGTGATTTGTAACTTTCCTTTCCCATTTTAAAGGTTTTTTGTTTGTTTGTTTATTTGATATAGAAGATTGAACGCAAGATGCTTAACCACTGAGCCACATCCCCAACCCTTTTTACTTTTTATTCAGGCACAGGGTTCTCTAAGCGGCTGAAGGCCTTGCTAAATTGCTGAGGCTGGTTTTGAACTTGGGATCCCGCTGCTTCAGCCTCTGGAGCCACTTGGATTATGGCATGTGCCCACATCCGGCTATAAGCAGGTTTTGATACTTAGTAGTAAAGTTCTTCAGCTGCATCATTGTTCTTCAAAATTTCTGTGGATACTATAAGGCTTTTGCATTTCCACATAAATTTTAGAATCAACTTGTCAATCTCCACACAAAATTCTGCTGGAATTTGATTGGAATTTCACTGACTTTATAGGTCAATTGGGAAAGAATCAATTTCTTTGCAATATTGAGTTTTCCAATACATTAAATAACATATCCCAGTAGCTTTTAGGTCTTTTGAATTTTTTTTCTCAACAATACTTTATATTCTTCAATGGCAAGATTGTACACATCTTTCACTAGATTTATTACTAGGTAGTTGATCTTTTTTTATGCTGTTGTCATTGATATTGGTTTTTTAAAAACATTTTATTTCCACTTATTTATTGCTAGTACATAGAAAGACTGACTTTGTATCCAGTAACCTTTTAAAATTCATTTATTATTTCCAATCATTTGTAGATTCTTAATGGATTATCTGTATTCACAACCATGATACCTATAAATGACGATGATTTTATGTTCTCTTTGCCAATCTTAATACCTCTTATACCTCTTTAGCACCTTATTTTGCTGGCTAAGACTTCCAATACAATATTGAATAGAAGTGCAGGGCATGGTGGCACCCATCGACTTGGGAGGTTGAGATAGGAGAATCCCAAATTCAAGTCCAGAGAGACCCTCAGCAACTTAGTGAGACACTGTCTCAAAATAAAAATAAAAATAAGCTCATTGGTAAGCACCCTTGCGTTCAGTCCCTGGTACCCCCTGCCCACATAAAAAAAAAAAAAAAGTCAAACAGAAGTGATGATAATGAACATTAAAGAAATGTTCTTTCATTTCTGGAGAGGTTTTTTTTTTCTTTATTTTTTAAGAATGGGTGTTAAATTTTGTCAAACGTTTTTCCTAGGGTGGAGACTTTAGCTCAGTGGTAGAGTACCTCCCTAGCATGTGTGAGTTTCTGGTGTTGCTTCACTGTTGGTATTAGATGGTCTTTGGGGAGCTAAGGACCAGCTCTCTGAAGACAGAATACTGGCTAGTAGGTCAAAATCAGACTGGTTTATACAAATGAGAAACATGCCAGGTAGATTCAGGTGCTGCTAGGGTAAAAGCATTACTCCACTGGCTTTCTTTGGAACTGCCAACAGTGAGGAAACCCATGGGAAGCAGACGAGGAAGCCAGCCCTTCCTCTTCCAACTCTGCAGTTTTCCTCTCGAACCACCCTGCTGTCAGAGTCTAACAGGAAACCAGCTGGCAAAAACCTGGCTTTCAGGTTTTCTAAGCCCCAGCTCCAGCATCCCAAAGAATAGAGGAGAGTTGGTTTGGAAGTCAAACTTGGGAAATTAATAATTGACATGATTATGTTATTCAATAAGTTTTCCAATAAAATTTTTTAGCTTACTTGGTTTGTTAACTTTGGAAACAGACATATTAAAGTCTCTCACCAGCCAGGCATAGTGGTGCACACGTGTAATCCCAGCAACTTGGGAGGCAGAGGCAGGGGGATTGCAAGTTCCAAACCAGCCTCAGCAACTTAGCAAGACCCTGTCTCAAAATAGAAAATTTTTGAAAAGAGCTGGGGATGCTGGGCATGGTCGTGCATGCCTGTAATCCCAGCGTCTTGAGAGGCTGAGGCAGGAGGATTGTGAGTTCAAAGCCAGCCTTAGCAACTTAGTGAGGCCCTAAGTAACTCAGTAAGACCTTGTCTCTAATAAAATATAAAAAAAGGGATAGGGATGTGGCTCAGTGGCTTAGCGGCCCTGGATTCACTTCCCGGTACCAAAAAAAAAAAAAAAAATGGCTGGGGATGTTGCTCTTTGGTTAAGTGCTCCAGAGTTCAATTCTCAGTACCTAAATAAATAGTTTCTTACCATTAATATGGATTTGTCAATCTCTCTTTGCATTTCTGGCACTTTTTACTATAAAGTTAGTTATCTGTTATTAGGTTTGTGGCTTTTATCTCAGTAGATTTGCTTTTAATCACTGGAAACTATCATATTTTATCTTTTTCGGCCTTGACCTGGCCTATGGTTTGATATGAATACCTGTCTTAAGGTATCTCAAAAATAATATGGATTGCACACTCAGGGGCACTCATCCATTAAGCTACATCCCTAATAAACTCTCCTTGTTGTTTTAGAAGAGTCTGTCTACATTGCCCAGGCTGACCTTGAATTTGCAATTTTTCTACCTCAGTCTCCCAAATTGCTGGAATGGCAGATGTGCATACCATACCTGATTCTATTGGTCTTTTGTATATGTTTCTATGTACCTAAGTTTTTTTTCCCCTTCTTTGGTGCCTTTTTGTGAGCATTAACTCTTCTTTTAATTCCAATTTTCCTCAAACTATTAAAAAGTAACACATCTCATTTTTGTATTAAATGGTTATCCTAAGATCCTATCTACATATTCATACTCACTGTCTATCAATAACTAGAATCAACCAAAAGCAAGTCTTCCTTTAATACAAAGAAAATCCTAATGTGTATTTATCTGCTCTACCCCACCCCCATTGCTTCCCATAATGTAACAAACCCTAATAATAATTTAGATTGGTTTTGATTTTTTAATTACATATCAACTGTTTTTTAATTTATTTATTTAAATTAGGTATACATAATAAGAGAATGCATTTTGACTCATTGTATACAAATTGAGCACAACTTTTCATTTCTCTGATTGTACACAATATAGAGTTTCACCATATGTGCAGTCATATATGTACCTAGGGCATTGTCGTCCATCTCATTCCACCATCTTTCCTGCCCTCATGTTCTCTCCCCTGTCCTCCCTCCCCTTTAACCATAGTTTCTCCATTCTTCCCAAGCCCCTTCCCCCACTATGGATCAGCATCCACTTATCAGAGAAAACATTTGGCCTCCAGTTTTTGGCACATGCTTCCTTTGCTTAGCATGACATTCTCCAGGTCCATCCATTTACCTGCAAATGCCATAATTTTATTTTCTTTTAATGCTGAGTAATATTCCATGTGTATATATACCACAGTTTCTTTATTCATTCATCTATTGAGGTTGCTTCACAATTTAGCAATTGTGAATTGAGCTGCTATAAACATTGAAGTGGCTGCATCACTGAAGTAAGCTGTTTTGAAGTCCTTTGGGTATAGACTGAGGAGTGGGATAGCTAGGTCAAATGGTAGTTCCATTCCAAGTTTTCTAAGGATCTCCATATTGCTTTCTAGATTGGTTTCACCAATCTGCAGTGCCAACAGCAGTATATGAGTGTACCTTTTCCCCTACATCCTTGCCAACACTTATTGTTTATATTCTTGATAACTGCCATTCTGCTTGGGGTGAGATGAAATCTTAGAGTAGTTTTGATTTGCATTTCTCTAATTGCTGAAGATATTGAACATTTATTCATATATTTGTTGATCAATTGTATATCTTCTTCTGAGAAGTGTCTGTTCAGCATCTTAGCCAATTTATTGATTGAGTTTGTTTCTTTGGTGTTAACTTTTTTGAGTTCTTTATATATCCTGGAGATCAGTGCTCTATCTGATGTGCGTGTGGCAAAAATTTGTTTTCAGAATGTAGGCTGTCTGTTCACCTCACTGATTGTTTCTTTTGCTGAGAAGAAGATTTTTACTTTGAATCCATTTCATTTATTAGTTCTTGCTTTTATTTCTTGAGCTTTAAAGAATATTGTTAAGGAAAGTGGGGCTTAATCCAACGTGATGAACATGGGATATGGGCCTACTTTTTCCTCAGTTAGACGCAGGGTCTCTGGCCTAATTCCCAGGTCCTTGATCCACTTTGAGTTGAGTTTTGTGCATGGTGAGAGAGAGGGTTTAGTTTCATTTTGCTGCATATGGATTTCCAGTTTTCCCAGCACCATTTGTTGAAGAGGCTATCTTTTCTCTCATGTATGTTTTTGGCACCTTTGTCTAGTATGAGATAATGTATTTATGTGGGTTTGTCTCTACATGCCCATTTTGGTGCCAATATCATGCTGTTTTTGTTACTATAGCTTTGTAGTATAGTTTAAAGTCTGGTATTGTGATGCCTGCTGCTTCATTCTTCTTGCTAAGCGTTGCTTTGGCTAGTCTGGGTCTCTTATTTTTCCAAATAAATTTTGTGATTGCTTTTTATAGTTCTATAAGGAATGATGCTGGGATTTTAATTGGAATCTCATTGAATCTGTATAGCACTTTGGGTAGTATGGCTACTTTGACAATATTGATTCTGCCTATCCAAGAGCATGGAAGATCTTTCCGTTTTCTAAGATTTTTTCAATTTCTTTCATTAGTGTTCTGTAGTTTTCATTGTAGAGGTCTTTCATGTCTTTTGTTAAATTGATTCCCAAGTATTTTATTTCATTTTTTGAGGCTATTTTGAATGGGGCAGTTTTCCTAATTTTTCTTTCAGAGTATTCATTGCTGATGTATAGAAATGCATTTGATTTATGGGTATTGATTTTATATCCTGCTACTTTGCTGAATTCATTTATTAATTCTAGAAGTTTTCTGGTATAATTTTTTGGATCCTCTAAGTATAGAATCATGTCATTGGCAAATAATGATACTTTGAGTTCTTTTCCTATTTGTATCCCTTTAATTTTTTCATCTGTCTAATTGCTCTGTCTAGAGTTTCAAGGACCATGTTGAATAGCATTGGTGAAAGAGGGCATCTCTGTCTTGTTCCAGTTTTTAGGGGGAATGATTCCAATTTTTCTCCATTTAGGATGATGTTGGCCTTCAATTTGGTATAGATAGCTTTTACAATGTTGTGGTATATTCCTACTACCCCTAATTTTTCTAGTGTTTTGAATGTGAAGAATTGCTGTATTTTGTCAAATGTTTTCTCAGTATCTATTGGATAATCATATGATTCTTGTCATTTGATGTCTAGATTCTATGTCAATTGATGTAATTAATTACATTTATTGATTTCCACATGTTGAAACTATCTTGAATACTGAGATTGAAACCAACTCAAATATGGTGCATTATCTTTTAAATATGTTTTTGTATGCTATTTTCCAAAATTTTATTGAGAATTTTTGCATCTATGTTCATCAGGGATATTGGTCTGAAGTTTTCTTTCTTTGATGTGGTTTTGTCTGGTTTTGGAATCAGGATGCTACTAGCCTCATAGAATAAGTTTGGTAGGGTTTCCTCCTTATCTATTTCATGGATTAATTTGAGGAGTATTGGTATTAATTTTTCTTTGAAAGTCTCGTAGAACTTGGCTGAGAATCCATCTGGTCCTGGGCTTTTGTTGGTTGGTAGACTGTAATGGCATCTTCTATTTCCTTGCTTGAAATTGATCTATTTAAGTTGTGTATGTCTGCTTGATTTAGTTTGGGCAGATCATATGCCTCTAGACCCCTTTGTTGGTGTCTTCAGGATTTTATATTTTACTGGAGTATAAATTTTCAAAATAGTTTCTAATTATCCTCTGTATTTCAATAGTGTCTGTTGTGATTTTTCCTTTTTCATCACAAATTTTATTAATTTGTGTTTTCTCTCTCCTTTTTTTCATTTAGGTGGCTAAGATTGTTATCAATTTTATTTATTTTTTCAAGAACCAGCTTTTTGTTTTGTAAATTTTTTGAATTGTTTCCTTTGTTTCGATTTCATTGATGTCAACCCTGATTTTAATTATTTCCTGTCTTCTACTTCTTTTGGTGTTCAGTTATTCCTTTTCTGGATCTTTGAGGTGTAATGTCAGGTCATTTATTTGTTGACTTTTACATCTTTGAATGTATGAACTTAATGCAATGAACTTTCTTTTTAGCACTGCCTTCATAGTGTCCCAGAGATTTTGATATTTTGTATTAGAGTTCTCATTTACCGCTAAGAATTTTTTTTATCTTCTCCCTGATGTCTTCTGTCATCCATGCATCATTCAGAAGCATATTATTTAGTCTCCAGGTGTTGGAGTAGCTTCTATTTTTAATTTTATCATTGATTTCTAATTTTATTCCATTATGGTTTGATAGAAGGCAAGGTAATATCTCTATTTTTTTGTATTTGCTAAGACTTGCTTTGTGGCATAACATATGGTGTATTTTAGAGAAGGATCCATGTGCTGCTGAGAAAAAAGTATATTCCTTTGTTGATGGGTGGAATATTCTGTGTATGTCTGTTAATTCTAAATTATTGATTGTATTATTGAGTTCTATAATTTCTTTGTTTGTTTTTGTTTGGAGGATATGTCCAGTGGTGAGAGAGGTTTATTAAAGTCACTCAATATTATTGTGTTGTGGTCTATTTGATTCTCAAAATTGAAAAGGGTTTGTTTGGTATATGTGGATGCTCCATTGTTCAAGGCATAGATATTTAAGATCGTTATGCCTTATTGACGTATGATTCCCTTAAGCAGCACAAAATGACCTTCTTTATACCTTTTCACTAACTTTGATTTGAAGTTCACTTTATCTGATATAAGGATGGAAACCCTTGTTTATGTGGTCCATGTGAGTGGTATGCTTTTCCCATACTTTCAGCTTCAGTCTGTGGATATCTTTTTCTATGAGATGAGTCTCTTGAAGGCTGCATATTGTTGGGATTCTTTAAAAAAATCTAATCTGCCAGTCTTTGTCTTTTAATTGATACATTTAGGCCATTGACATTCAGGGTTATTATTGAAATACGATTTGTATTCCTGGTCATTTTGGTTTATTTTTGATTTTTAACATTACTTGGTTTCTCCTTTGATTGGCTTTTCCTTTAGTGTAGTTCCTCCCTTTGCCGATTTTGATTATTGTTTTTCATTTCCTCCTCATGGAATATTTTGCTGAGAATGTTCTGTAGTGTAGGCTTTCTCCTTGTAAATTATTTTAACCTTAGTTTATCATGGAAGGTTTTTATTTTGTCATCAAATCTGAAGCTTAATTTTGCTAGATATAAGATTCTTGGTTGGCATCCATTTTCTTTCAAAGCTTAGTATATGTTGTTCCAGGATCTCCTGACTTTGAGGGTCTGGGTTGAGAAATCTACTGAGATTCGAACTGGTTTCTCCCTGTATATAATCTGAAACTTTTCTCTCGCATCTTTTAAAATTCTATCCTTATTGTGTATGGTAGGCATTTTCCTTATAATGTGCCTTGGTGTGGATCTGTTGTAGTTTTGTACATTTGGTGTCCTGTAAGCCTCTTGTATTTGATTTTCCAATTCATTTTTCATGTTTGGGAAATTTTCTGATATTATTTCATTGAAGAGATCATACATTCCTTTGGTCTATATCTCTGTGCCTTACTCTATCCTGATAATTCTTAAATTTGGCCTTTTCATGTTATCCCATAATTCTTAGACATTCTGTTCATAGTTTCTTACCATCTTTATTGTGTGGTAAACTTTATTTTCAAGATTATATATTTTGTCTTCATTGCCTGAGGTTCTGTCTTCCAAGTGATCTAGTCTGTTAGTGATGCTTTCTGTTGAATTTTTTATTTGGTTTATTGTTTCTTTCATTTCAAGGATTTCTGTTTGTTTTTTTCTTCAGAGTTTCTATCTGTTTCTTGAAGCAATCTTTTGCTACCTGTATTTGTTCTCTTATCTCTTTGTTGGATTGATCAATTGTTGCCTGTAATTGGTCACTTATATTATTCTGTGTTTCACAGATCATTTTAATTAAGCACATTCTGACTCCTCTGACATTCCCTCTACTGTGCTGTCAATGGAGTCTATTATTTTAGCATCTTGGTTTGCTTGCGGCATTTTCTTCCCTTGTTTTTTCATGTTGTTCATGTATCTTCCTCTTTAGCAATGCTGATTTGAGGTGTTAGTTTCTACCCTATAATTTTCTAGTGTCCCTGAAAGTTACCAAGAGCTCACCTTTGGTGTAACCAGGCCTGCAGGGACCTTGGTGATAGTCTTCCCAGTCCTGGCTCTTTGTCTCTAGAATGAAACAGGCCAGGACAGCTACATGTTGGTAGTTCAGGGGCTGCAGCGCAATTGGCTGCCTCCTCTGTGGGTGATGTTCTGTCTCCTTGTTGTTTTCATATGTATTTTTTTTTTCTCAGACACTTCACATTTCCTTTTGACTAAACAGTTATCCTTAGGCAGCCAGTTTTTTCTTTAGTGGAGATGACAAAGTAACAAAATGAAATGTAGCATTTCAGCAATATAAATAGAATTCTGAACAATGATAAAAAGGATTTGTAAAAAAGAAGTATGATGAAAATGTATTTTCTCAATTATTGTACCAGCAGAATAATCAAGTAAAATATCCATTTATTAAAAGTTTACTTGGCAAGTGTACTTGGAAATAAATAAATCCTGAGGTTTCTTTATTTTTTATTTTTATTTATTTTTTTGCGTTCTGGAAAGATTATGTTCATGTAGGTGTCATTTGTTGCTGAGTAACTATGAAGCAAGGGAACACTTTACTTAATTATAGGAAAGATGTACTGCACATTTGTGTATCACGCCTGGATAAAAAGATTTAGAAAAAAAGTTATCTTCCTGAAAAATCCCTTGATAATTGCCTTACAGTCTCATTTGAAAACTTGAAGTGTGGAAAAGTAGATGTGCTAAACTTGTTCATATTCTCTTAGTGACAAGTGAATGCTTTTTATAGCTGGTGCTCACTGAGGGCTTCATTTGGAGGTTGGACTGCTCCTTACAACCAGCTTTGAATAAAATGGAAACATCAAGCTGGCTCGTGCCTGTGTTTGGTGTGGAATAGAGAGCTTCCCTTTCCTCTGGGTGTGCATCAGAGCTTATCTGAGTATCATGTGGAGTCTTCCCTATTTTATGTTAATTCACATGTCATTATACTTTAAGTGTATTTACATAGCATCATTTTGCTTTTATGCATTTAATCAATTAGAGCCATGATTTCATTTAAATACCTGGATGCCTCATAAATTCAGCTTTGCTCTAACCAGAGCAAAATCTTAGAGATTGCCGTGGTGTTCTTATGGAGTCAATTAGCACCTAAAACTGTTTTTATTTTTAAGCAAACATGGGACAACTGCCTGACAAATGTGTGTTAATCTAATTCTATCATTATTATCTGGTACATGTGTCCATGTCTGTATGTATATGGGTGTGTACATGTGTGTACGTGTGTGAGAGAGAGAATATTAACTTATCATTCCCAATTTAACTCTTCACTAGCCAGTGATCACTTCTGCATGTGCTTATCTTTTTTCTCTGCTGTCCCTATATCTGCTTGTTGAGTGCTATTCTGGGTCTCTTTCAGTCTCCCAAGGGGCTTCCTGACTGGCCAAGTCTGCATCTGATTGCTTCTTTTTTTTCTTTTTTTGTACTAGGCATTGAACCCAGGGGTACTTAACCACTGAGCCACATCCCAGCCCTTTTTATATTTCATTTGGAGACAGGGTCTCACTGAGTTGCTTAGTGCCTTGCGAAGTTGCTAAGGCTGGCTTTGAACTCATGATCCTCCTGTCTTAGCCTCTGGAGCCTCTGAGATTACAGGAATGAGCCACCATGCCAAGCCCTGATTGCTTCTTTTTAAAATTTTTAAATTAGTGCATTATAGGTAAATATAATATAGGAGTTTGTTTTGAAATAATTATATAAGGACAGAATATAATTTGCTCCAACACAGTCCCCAGTACTTCCCCTTTCCCTTCACCTGTTCCCTTCCTCTAGTCTACTGGTCTTCCTTCTCTTATTTATAGTTTTTTTTAAATTAGTGTTTTGTAGATATACATGAAAATGAAATTCACTGTGGTATTTTTATATATGTACACAGGACAGTCTGGTCAATTTCTCCCCATTGTTCCTCCCTTCTCCCTTTCCTCTTTTTCTTTTTTTTTTGGTACTGGAGATTGAATTCAGGGACACTCGACCACTGAGCCACATCCCCAGCCCTATTTTGTGTTTTATGTAGAGACAGGGTCTCACTGAGTTGCTTAATGCCTCACCATTGCTGAGGCTGGCTTTGAACTCGCGATTCTCCTGTCTCAGCCTCCCTAAGTGCTGGGATTACAGGCTTGAGCCACCTCACTCAGCTTCCCTTTCCTCTTATTCCTCCCTCACCCTGCTTCTCTGTTTCAGCGATTTGTCTTCTATTTCCACGGGACTCCCCCACCCCCCATTTTCTTATTTTAGTCTAGCTTTCACATATGAGAGACACATTCAACCCTTGACTTTCTGGGTCTGACTTATTTCACTTAACATGGTTTCCATTTTACGAGCAAATGCCATACTTCATTCCTTATGACTGAGTGAACTCTGTTGTGTCTCTATACCACATTTCATTGCTTCTTTCCATGCCTGCTATTCCCTGGGCTACCTCTTCAAATGGGCATCATCTCATCCCCTCAGTCCTTGTCAGGTTTCCATTTACCCATGGGATCCACTGAGTCACCAATTTCCTTTGCTTGAAGGAGGAAATTAGATAACCCAATGAAGTGTTTACATAACATGTTAGAGATAAGGAGATCATTAACAAAGCACTCCATTTGGGAGTAAAGGGATTGAGGCCCAGGATATGGACATAGCTTGCCCAAGGTCAGAGAGTTCACAGGGGAAATTTAAAGTCAAGACAACTGTACCCTAGTCTAGCTCTAATTGCAGGAAACTATAAATCAGGTTGTCTAAGGCTTGTGGAGTTTTGGTATAATATATACAGAAACACTAACCCTCTTCTCCAGCAACTCAGTAGCATTCATTATACTTATAGAATTTTAGAATCAAGGCTTAACTCCTAGTAAAAACACCAAAAGTGAGAATATCAGGTCCACAGGGCAAACCAGAGAGCATATTTTGGGGGTAAGTTGAGGTGTTTTCCAATCCCTGAAATTATAGTAGAAGAAGATGCCTCTGCTCCTTGGGAAAAGTTCTCTTCCTTAATTATTAGGTGATGATCTGCCCAACTATGAATTTATTCTCCAATGCTCACTGCAGATGGGAGCAGAGGTGGAGGGATGTATTGGAGGCATTGAGTGGAGGTCTTGGGAAAACTCTTTAATACAAGCTTACTCAGCTTTGCAGGAATTGTTTGTCTTTTCTCCATTCTTATTCCTTAATGAAAGTTCTATAGTCACATTGTGACCCTAAAAATATATAAGGATATATATGTCTCAGATGTAAGCTACTAAATGTAATCTTCCCTCACTTTCTCTTTTCTTCCTGTTATATTTTGTGGTACTGAGGATTGAATCCAAGAACTTTCTACCTCTGGCTATATTTCCAATCCTTTTTATATGATATTTTGTTTTGAGATAGTATCTCACTAAGTCAGAGAGGCTAGCCTCAGACTTGCAATCCTCCTGCCTCAGCTTCCCAAGTAGCTGGATCAGAGGTGTGTGCTATCACACCTGACTACTAAATGCAGTATCTGACAGTGACAATCATATTTCAGGAGTATATTTGTTTTCCCTTCACTTTTGCCTTCAGTCCCCCCTATTCTCACAAATCTTACTTTATATCAAGTCTGGTTCCAGCAACCTCCTGATACTTTGTAGCTCTCAGAGCCACTTTCCTAAAAATATTAATATGTACTATGATATACTAACTTCTGTCCACTTCCACATAAAAAACGGCCCAATTTTAGAAATTCACTACAAAATAAAACTTATTTCAAAATATTTAATCTAAGTATTTAGAGCAAAATTTGAAAAGTAAAACAAAACAAAACAAAAAATGACCTGTTCCCATCTGTCTTTCTACCCAATTTCCTTCCACAGAGACAACTAAATTACAAGTTAGTTTTCTGCATAGACTCTTTAAAATTATGCACAAAGGAAAGTAGACATTTACATATTTTCTGTTTAAAAATATTACTATATATGAGAGCATACTGTATAGATTGTTCTATACTTAGATTTTTCACTTGTATATGTAGGAGACTGTTTTAGAAGTGATTCAATATTTTTGTTGATTTTAATTTATTTTTTCTCAGCTATAGAGCATTCTATTATCTGAAAATACCAGAATTTAATGAATCTTAGATAGATATTTAGATAGTTTCAAATATTTTAATTACTAGCAATAATAAATATTTCCTTACTTGTTTAGGTATGACTGTGAGATAAATTCCTAAAAACAAAGACTCTGTAACAAAGGGGTAATTGTTTTTATTTTGATAGCTATTGCTTAAAAGCTGACCACAGAGATTTTTATGATGAGTTAGAATTAACCTTTATATGATATCCTTGAATCCCCATTTCTTTAGAATTTTTCTTTCTTCTTCTCCTTCTCCTTTTTATTTTTTTTTATTTTGGATCCTTAAGCACTGAGCCACATACACAATCAACAAAAACATTAAATCACTTCTAAAACAATCTCCTAGATACACAAGTGAAAAATCTAAGTATAGAACAATGTATACAGTATGCTGTCATACATACTAATATTTTATTTAGTAGTCTATTTTATTATTGTTTTGATACAGGGTCTTGCTAAATTGACGAGACCTTCACAAGATTGCTGAGGCTGATTTCAAACTTGTGATCCTTCTGCCTCAGCCACCTGAGTTGCTGAGATTACAGGCATGATCGACAGTGCCCAGTTTAGAATTTTCCTATTGACTTTATGTTCATAGAAATGACAAAATTATTATATTCCACTTTTTGACCTTTCCTCTATCACTGGATTTTCATTTATTTTATTTTAAAAGTTTTAATAATTTTTTTTTTTTGGTACTGGAGATTGAACTCAAGGGCACTTGACCACTGAGACACATCCCTAGCCCTATTTTGTGTTTTATGTAGAGACAGGGTCTCACTGAGTTGCTTAGTGCCTCGCTGTTGCTGAGGCTGGCCTTGAACTCACGATTCTCCTGTTTCAGCCTCCCTAAGTGAAGGGATTACAGGCTTGTGCCACTGTGCCTGGCTAAAAGTTTTAATAGTTTTTGACCTTAAATAATAGTTCTGCCTTCATATGTATGTATGTATGTATATATACATACATGTATGTGTGTATGTATGTGGTTTCTAAACTCTTTTTTTTACTGTGAGTTATGATTGGATGTGAGGTGTCCCCCAAAAGCTCATGTGTGAGACAATGCAAGAAGGTTCAGAAGAGAAATGATTGGGATTTAAAAGTCATAACTCAATCAGTGAATTAATCCCCTTATAGGGATTAACTGAGTGGTAACTGGAGTGGTAGAAAGTGTGGCTAGAGGAGGTGGAAATTGGAGCATGGCTTTGGATATATATTTGTATCTGGCAAGTGGAGTCTCTATGCTTCCTGGTCACCATGATGTGAGCTGCTTCTCTTTATCACACTCTCCTGCCAGAATGTTCAGCCTCACCTCAAGCCCCGAGAAATGGAGATGGCCTTCTATGGACTAAAACCTCTGAAACCGCGAGCCCTCAAATAAAACTTTTCTCCTCTATAATTGGGCTCCATTGGTCCTTTAGTCACAGCAGAGAAAAAGCTGATGAAAACGCTGTGTTTCTTATTCCTATCCCCACTCTATTCCCTTCATTCCCTTTTGTCTAATGTAATGAACTTCTATTTTCTCCCACAACTTCACTTATTTTGTGTTAGCATACATATATCAGAGAGACCATTTGACCTTTGTAATTTTGTTTGTTTTTGGTGTTGGCTTATTTTATTTAGCATGATAGTCTCTAGATCCATCGATTTGCTGGCAAAAGTCATAAAGTCATTCTTTTTTATGTCTGAATAATATTCCATTGTGCATATGTACCTCATTTTCTTTGTCTGTTCATCTGTTGAAGGGCACCTAGATTGGTTCCATTGCTTAGTTATTGTGAGTTGAGTTGCTATAAACATTGATGTAGCTGTGTTACTGTAGTATGCTTATATTAAGTCCTTTGGGCATATGCTGAGGAGTGGGATAACTGGGTCAAATGGTGGTTCTATTTCAAGTTTTCTGAGGATGTCCATACTGCTTTCCATAGTGGTTGCACCAATTTGCAGTCCTATCAGCAAGGTATGAGCATACCCTTTCCCCCACATCCTCACCAACATTTATTGTTACATGTATTCCTCTTTTTCCTTTCTTTTTTGCTTATATATGACAGTAGAATATATTTTGAAATATTATACATATATGGAGTATAACTTCTCATTTGTCTGATTGTACATGATACAGAATTACATTGGTCATGAAATCATATGTGCACATAGGAAAGTAATATCTGATTCATTCTACTATCTTTCTTCTTCCCAATCCCTCTCCCTCCCTTCATTCCCCTTTGTCTAATCCAAAATACTTCTATTCTTCCCTCTCCCACTCCCCTTACTGTGAGTAAGCATCCATATATCAGAGAGAACATTTGGCCTTTGGCTTTGGGGATTGGCTTATTTCTCTTAGAATTATACTCTTCACTTCCATCCGTTTACCAAAAAATGCCATAATTTTATTTCTCTTTATGGCTGAGGAGAATTCCATTGTGTATATATACCACATTTTCTTTATCCTTTCATTTGTTGAAAGGCATCTAGGTTGGTTCCATTGCTTAGCTATTTGAGTTAAGCTGCTATAAACATTAATGTGGCTGTGTCACTGTAGTATGCTGATTTTAAGTCCTTTGGATATAAACTGAAGAGTGAATAACTGAATCAAATGGTAGTTCCATTCCAAATTTTTTGAGGAATCACTACTGTTTTCCAGAGTGGTTTTACCAATTTGCAGTTTCACCAGCAATGTATGAGTGTACTTTTCTCCCTGTATCCTCGCCAACTTTTATTGTTATTTGTAGTTTTGATAATTGCCATTCTGACTGGACTGAAATGAAATCTCAGTGTAGTTTCAATTTGCATTTCTCTAATTGCTAGACATGTTGAACATCTTAAAAATACATTTGATGATATATTTTCATTTGGTCATATATCTTATTTTGAGAAGTGCCTGTTCAGTTCCTTTGCCCATTTATTGATTGGGTTATTATTATTATTTTTTGGTGTTGAGTTTTTAAAGTTCTTTATATATACTGGAGATTATGCTCTATCTGAGGTGTAGGTGGCAAAGATTTTCTCCCATTATATAGGCTCTGTCTTCAAGCTCTTGAGTAAATACCATGGAGAAGCTTTTTATTTGATGCCATCTCATTTATTGATTCTTGATTTTACTTCTTGTGCTTTAGGAGTCTTGTTGAGGAAGTCAGTTCCTAAGCCAATATGATGGAGTGTTGGACCTTTATTTTCTTCTAGTAGGAGTGTGGTCTCTTGTCTAATGCCTAGGTCCTTGATCCAATTTGAGCTGAATTTTGTGCAGGGTGAAAGATAGAGGTTAAATTCATTCTCCTACATATGGATTTCCAGTATTTCCAGCACCACTTGTTGAAAAGGCTATCTTTTCTCCAATGTATGTTTATGGTGCCTTTGTCTAGTATGAGCTAGCTCTATATATGTGAATTTGTCTCTGTGTTTTCTAATCCATTGCATTGGTCTTCATGTCTGTTTTGGTGCTGCGGTGATATTTTCTTTTTTGTCATGCTGTTTTTGTTACTATAGCTCTGTAGTATAATTTAAAGTCTGGTATTGTGTTGCCTCCTGCTTCACTTTTCTCTCTTAGAATTGCTTTGGCTATTTTGGGCCTCTTATTTTTCCAAATGAATTTCATGACTGCTTTTTCTATTTTTATGAAGAACATCATTGGAATTTTAATAGGAATTGCATTAAATGTGCATAGTGCTTTTGGTAATATGGCCATTTTGTCAATATTAATTCTGCCTATCCAGGAACATGGGAGACTTTCCTATCCTCTAAGGTCTTTAATTTCTTTCTTTAATGTTCTCCAGTTTTCATTATAGAGAACTTTCACCTCTTTTGTTAAATTGATCACCAAGTATTTTATTCAATATCATTGATTTCAACTCTGATTTTAATTACTTCCTGTCTTCTACTTCTTTAAGTGTTTATGTGTTCTTCTTTTCCCTGGGTTTTGAGATGTAATGTTAGGTTATTTATTTGGTGAATTTCTATACTTTTAATAAATGAGCTTGATGCTATAAACTTTCCTCTTGGAACTGCCTTCATAGTGTCCCAGACATTTTGATATGTTGTATCACTCTTCTCATTTACCTCTGAGTATTTTTTTTTATTTAACCACTGATTTCTTTTGCTACTCATTGGTAATTCAATAGTGTATTACTTAGTCTCCAGGTATTAGAGTAGCTTCTATTTTTTATTTTTCCTTTCTAATTTCATTCCATTATAATCAGATAGAATGCAAGATATTATCTCTATTTTTTAATGTACTAAGTGTTGCTTTATGGACTAACATATGAACTATTTTAGAAAATGATCTATGTGCTGCTGAGAAGAAAGTCTATTCAGTCTTTGATGGATGAAATATTCTATGTATGTCTGTTAAGTCTAAATTATTAATTGTATTTTTTAGTTTTATAGCTTCTTTGTTAAATTTTTGTTTGGATGATCTACCCAGTGATGAGAGAAGTATGTTAAAGTCACGAATTATTATTGTGTTATGGTCTATCTGATTCAACCTCATTGTTTAGGGCATAAATATTTATGATTTTTATATCTTGTTGATGTATAATTCCCTTAAGCAGTATAAAATGTCCTTCTTTGTCCCTTCTGATTAACTTTGGCTTGAAGTCCACTTTATCTGATATGAGGATAGAAATATGCTTGTTTATGAGATACATGTGCATGATATGTTTTTCCCGTCCTTTTACCTTCAGTATGTGGATGTCTTTGCCTATGAAGTAAGTCTCTTGGAGATAGCATTATTATTGGCTCTTGTTTTTCATCCAATCTGCCAGTCTATGTCTTTCAGTTGATGAGTTTAGGCCATTTACATTTAATATTATTATAGAGAAATGATTTTTATTCCCTGTCATTTTGATTTATTGGTTCCTAATTTGAATTAGTTTCTCCTCTGATTGGCTATTCATCTAGTGTAGTTCCTATCTTTGCTGGTTCTCAATTTTATTTTTCATTTCTTCTTCATGAAATATTTTATTGAGTATGTTTTGTTGTACAGACTTTCTAGTTGTGAATTTTTTAACTTTTGTTTATCATGGAAGGTTTTTTATTTCATCATCAATTCTGAAGCCTAATTTGCTGGGTACAGTATTCTTGGGTGGCATTCATTTTGTTTAAGAGCTTGGTATATATTACATCAAGACCTCCTAGCTTTGAGGGTCTGGGTTGAGAAATCAGGTGAGATCTGGATTACTTTATCTCTAAATGTGACCCATTGTTTTTCTCTTGCAGTGTTTACAATTCTACCTTATTCTGTATGTTAGACATTTTCATAACAATGTGCATTGGTGTGGGTCTATGGCATTGCATATTTAGGGTCCTGTAAGCCCTTGTATTTGATTTTCCATTTCATTCTTAAGGCTTGGGAATTTTATATTATTTCATTGAAAATATTGTGTATCACTTTGGTTTGTATCTTTGAGGCTTAATCTATCCTGATAAAGCTGTATTGGGTCTTTTCATATTACCCTATATTTCTTGGACTTGCTGGTCATATTCTCTTAACATATTTTCTCCATGGTCAATTTTATTTTCAAGATTATTAATTTTGTTTTTTTTTTTTGCCTGAAATTCTATCTTCCAAGTGATGTTGGTGATGATTTCCATAGAATTTTTAATTTAGTTTATTGATTCCTTTGAGTATTTCCACTTGATAATTTTTTAAAGAATCTCCCTTTA
The DNA here is from genome assembly GCA_028644305.1 of Xerus rutilus. Lineage (NCBI taxonomy): Eukaryota > Metazoa > Chordata > Mammalia > Rodentia > Sciuridae > Xerus > Xerus rutilus. Next base: position 84,624,157 of record CM053404.1, read on the forward strand.
TTGAAGTGATTTTCACTTCCTATATTTTCTTTGATTTCATTCCTTACATCATCCTTTAAATCACATATCAGTTTAACTATGATCTTTCTAAACTTCTCTGACATTTCTTCCACTGTGGTGTCAATAGGTTCTGTTATCATAGTACTTTGGTTTCTTTGGGGCTGTTTGTTACCTAGCTTTTTCATGTTGTTTGTGTGTCTACCCATCTAACAGTTTGGATCTGAGGCAGTAGAGTTTGTACCCTGTGGACTTATAGTGTCCCTGAAGATTTCTAATACCTCACAGTTTAACAGGAGACAAATAATAACACAACAAATGAAAAAATGTAAAGCATTGAACCATATAATTCCTGCTATGATGTCTATAATATTAATTGTCATAATAAACATAAATGATGTCATCAGTTATTGTCCACAGTAAAAACAGTAAGCTTGCAAAAGGGTTTACAATTTCAAATGTTGAACAGGGACAGAACAGAAAAGATGTAGGATGTAATGATTATGGGAGAGGAAGAAAGGAAATAGAAGTAAAAAATTAAAGGGAGAGTGAAAGAGAGAACAATAGAGTTTGTCTGTTAGCCAAATTAAAGAGTCAAGAAAAACAAGTGAGAGGAAAAAATACATAAAATAAAAATTAAAAAAATCAAATGTAAAATAAAAATACAGAATAGAAAATAAAACTGAAATATACTCATGAAACATTGTTGCCTTCAAAAGACTGAGCCATAAAAAATAACTGTCTCCAAAAAATGCTGGAAATGAGAACAAAGAGACAAATGTATAAGTGTCCATGAACCATTTAGTTCAGTACTAAAAAGAGAAAAAAAAAAGATAAAAAAAAAATTCTTGATGAAAAGTTAAAGAATTGTTTCTGTTGGAGTTCAAAGTATTTTGACTTCCCTTCTCAGCTGTTAGGTAGGGTGCTGGAGTGTGATGACTACTCCACCCCCAGGGTGGGATTGCTGGAGTGTGAGAGGAAATCCTGCAGGTAGAGCTCCTGGAGGCAGCTTTTAAGTCTAGGTAGGCTCCCAGTTCTTCATTGAACTGAAATTGGTCTGAAGATTTTAAAATTGGCACACTTCCAGGGCTCTCCAAACTTAGTCACTCCCAACCTTTAGACTTCCTAGCCAGGTGTATCTCTCCTAGCTAGAGTCACTGGACTCAAGGGGAAGAGGGGGAGCAGGGTGGTTTTCCATGACTCATGTTTCCCCATGTAAGCTCATTTGTATGTTCGATTTTTTTCCTGGTCACTTAGGCACACTCTATGCTGTGTGGTATGGGTTTACCAGGCCTGTATTTTGGGCCAAGCTCGGGTTTGCCAGGAATTGGCCCCACCAGCTGCTGACCCTCATGGTGCAGCTATAAAATGGCTCCTTTCTTTGTCCTTTGCATGCAGCCAGGAGATGTTTCCCACACAAGGATATTGTGCAGCTCACTTTTCTGTGGCACTGTCTTTGATCTCTCATTTCCTGTACTCAGACATGCCACAGGCCTCCTAAAAATGCAGTTTCCTTTAATTCCTTTATCCCTCCACTTTGCTTGTGGGAGGGACAACTCTGGCTTCTGCAGGCAGCCATAATGGCTCAGGGGCTTTCTTCCTTATCGTATACAACCTTCTGAGTCCTCAATCTGCTTTGAATGTCCAGTATTAATTCTCAGTAAAGTCTCTATTTTTTTTTCCACCCATGTTACTGAGTATTGTTTTAAGTTGTGTCTCGTGGGTCTGCTCAGTGAGTTGGGGTCCTGAGAGATGAGAAAAGGGGGTCTTCGGTGAAGTGGGGTCTCACAGGATGAGGTTTTGGGGTGGCAATCCATGGAGTCACTCCACTCAGACTCTGGAGTAGGTAAACTGTTCTGCCGGAGTGAGACACAGAAACACCATTTATTCCAGAAAGTACAGAAGCTTATATACACTCCTGGACCAATCATAGCCCAAAGTTACAAACAATGAAGTGCTCTCTGTCAAGTGCATTCTGTGCTAATGAGAGCATAGAATGGGGAAAGATGGAGGGGAAGGGTTGAAGGTATGGAGAGTACTCCTACAACTGAGAAGCTGCCTATCTGCTTTCTTGATTTCACACCATGGAGCAGCCAGGAAAGTGACCTCCTCTATTTGGCCATCTTGATTCCTCTCAGTTTCTAAGCTCTTGATAATATATATTGCAATCCAGGTATAAAAGATGAAGATGTCTATATATTTTGTTAACTACATTTTTCTTACCCTCCTTTTTCCAACTTTTGATGGGCTCATCACACTTTCAATCTGCCTTACAAACATAATTCTGATATTTATTTTGATTTTAGTCTAACACCTACAAGAATTGACACCCATGGCCAGTTTCTTTGGCAATAGGTTTCTATTCCTTTCTTAAATGAAATTTGTCTTCTATTGTTTTTTTTAAGAAGAGATCATAGGAATTATATTTTCATTTGCATTTTTCTCAAATGATAAAAAAATGAAAATATTTATGAGGCCACTTTTGTTTCCTTGAGGACTCTGTATTTTCCCACTGTTCTCTGGCACCGTTGGCTGCAAAGCCTGAGGTTCACCTGATTCTTTAGATTTATCTTTGTTGTAGCTTTATCATCTTCTTTGAGTGCCCACTTTCTCCTTCTAATTCTAATAACTTTGGTAGGATATCTCTGGATGTGGAGCTTTCCATATTAGTGCCCCTGAGAAAATGGTCTTTTATGTCTATAGATTTGAGCCTCTTTTTTTCTAGCAAATTTTCTTAAGTTGTAGCTGTAAATATTTTTATGATCTTTTATTTTAATTATTCAGGATTCTCATTATGCATATTTTGGATGTCCTTAAATGCCTTTTGTGTCTTATTTTTTCAATGTTAATTGTTGGCTGTTTATTTCTTGTTACTTTATTTGCCCTTTTATACCATGTACTTCATGATTCTCATTGTGTTTTCATAGTGGTTATTTTCCACCTTGGTCTGTTCTCAATGCTCCATTTTTTCTGGGATCATAGCTATGAAGTTTTATTTTTCTTTCTGAAGCTAGTGTTGTATTTCCTTCTCTCACAGTTTCTGTGAACTTTTACATATCAACTTTTAACAACAGCCTTTTCTCAGACATATGAACTTATAATTTTTCTGTGTCTCTAATTTTTTATCTTATTATGGGGATAATAATCATTTTGCTTCATAGGAGTGAAGATCAAATGAGTTAATTTATTTAAAGCATTTAGAATAGTGTTTTATATATGGTAGGCACCTTATAATTGCTTTCTATTGGAATGTTTGTGGTTTCAAAGAGATAACTTCTTTCTAAAAGGTTTTTGTTTTTTAATTCAAAAAAATCTGGAAACATACATACTCATGTACAATAGATTAGATAAATCACTAAGTAACCTAATCAAAGAAAAATGGAAATGAATGTTAAAATGAAATACTAAGAGGTACCAAGAACTATAAAAGAAATTGTAACAAGTATACTTTGCAAAATTCTATATAAAAACATGTGAAAGAATCTATAGAGAATTAACTATGAGAGTATATCTTAGGTAAATAAGAGCAGAAAGAGGGAAATCTCAAAGGAATGAGAGAAGCAATTGATAGTATCAGGCCTCAATTGATTTCATAAGTAAATATTTTAAATCTTCAGAAAACAGGTTACTACTCCACTACTCATATATTTTTAATAGCATAGGGAAGGAAATAAAGTCCTCATGTTTTTAATAGTGCCAGTACTACTTTGCTATCTAAACCTACAACAACACACTTCTGCCCCCACAAATATATAATATATCAGTTACAGCCTTGACCACACATACCATCACCACTACCAATACTAAGTCTTCAAAATCAGAGAATGCACTTAGGGATAGTTTTCATCTACATGAATAGAATAATGCAACATCAGAAGGCCTTTACTCAGGAATGAAATGGTGCTTTCATGTTAGAAGTTATGCTAAAATAATTAATTACATTCATTGAATAAAATTATATAATTACCTTAATAGATCCTTTATATTTGATGGAACAATTTATGTTTTGTCTCAACTCTGTAGTAATGGGGAGTTGGGGATGTGGCTTAGTGGTAGAGTGCTTACCTACCATGTATGAGGCCCTATGTTCAATCCTCAACACAGCAAAACCAAACAAACAAAAAGCAAAACCAAAAAATTGTACAAATAGATATTCTTCCTTGGTGTACAATGGTGGATTTAGGATAGTTATTTGTAACATATGTGTAACTATCAGATATATGTATGTATATTACATGCATACGTATTCACTGATGAGTGTGTGTGTGTCTAGATGAAAAGCCATCGTGTTTAGCGATGAACTGTTAGGTGATATTCCAATGATATATAAGATATGCTTTCATTATTTCTACAATTTCATAATTCTCTGAAATTATGATCTGATGCACCTGAAGAAGAGAAAAATAAGTATGTTAGAAAGAAAAGTTAAACACATCATGTTCAAGCAATGTGAATAATTGAGGATTATCAACTGAAAATGTACTAGAAATAAGAGAATCCAATAACAGTGCTAGTTACAAACACACACACAATGATTATAGAGAAAATTGTAACCAATACCCAAAAATAAACTCAACAGTAAGTGTGTAAGTTCTGAATAAAGAAAACCTTTAATGTCCATTTATTTATTAAATAATTGGGAAATATGAGTCTTGTTATTAGAAGAGATGATTAAATATTATTTAAGTTCTATAAAAGGCAATTCTCAATTTTATTTATAAATGTAATGGGTTCTTAGCTAAAATAAATTCAAGATAAAAAGCTGAGAAAATCATATAAATTTTATTTGGGAAAAAAAAATAAAAGTGCCCACAGAAGTCTCACAAAGAAAATAATCAGGAAGGACTGACAGAAATAACTCAAATGTTAAATTAATTAGAACTCTAGTTTTTATACTTCAGAAAAAATAGGTATGCAAACAGACCAAAATTTGTAAGTCCAAAAGTAGAACCAAACATAAACATATCAATTTAATTTATGAAAAGTCAGTGTCCCCCATTCCCCACCCCTCCAATGTGTCACCTTATGTATTTTTTCCTCTTGACTGCATTGTCATATTTCATGATGATTGCTTTTAAAAGAAATGCTCTAACATGATTCAAATTCCTTAGGCTAAAACACAATGCATATTTTATTTCATTACATCATTAAAACATTAATGTTTCCTATTGCATAGAAGCTGAGGGAAGTAGGAGAGAGCCAGAATAGATGGGATAATTGTGAGAGAGGGAGGGAGCCTCATTGCTGAAAGGTAGGGCATCTGGGAAAGTAGCTGAAATGGCCCATTGCTATGAATGTGATTCCTTCTCTCTAAGAAGATTGTCTGCGAAGCTACTTGCCACATTCTAGTAAAGGCGGTTGGGCAGGAGAGACCCTGGCACCCTCTGGAAATGAAATTTTTACTGGTAAAATTTCAAAGCTGATTATTCAAATATTTGAAAAATTTCCTTCTTTGGAATTCTTTTGAGAAATAAGGGAACACTGACACAGAAACATCCTTCTTGTTTTTGTTTTGAGGATGATTTGAACCATTAAACTTTCTTATATGCACATACTAAATTTTATACGAAGTCTCGTAATGCAATCTCATGTTAACTTATTCACTAATTATATAATAAAGTTGCTGGAATAATTATCCCACTCATATTTTATTAATGCTTAATTAAAGATATAGCTTAAGTAATTGTGGCATATTGCAGCACTAGTGAGCCAGAAAGCCATAATAAACAATACAATGACAGAAAATTACTGGTTAGAGTGGTTTGGTTTTATGGATCTTTTAGTGAAATTCATAAATAGATTACATCATTTTAGGATGTTTTTTGGCTCTGTATTAACCTTTCTAAATGAATTTCTGCCATGGGTATAGTTTATTCATAAAAGTAGCTTTCATCGACAGCCTTAAAACAGGTATCAACATGCCCTTTGGGTTTTTTTTCATAAATCCAATTTTTAGATCTGATGTCAATGGTGGTTGAGAAATAAATTGAGAGAAAGATTGACAAAAAGTCATAAATTGAATAACCATGGGGACTTAGATTTAGGGGCCTCAGGAGGCATTGTGACTTATTGAATTATAACCTTAAGCAGAATTAAACAGTACCTTCCTTTGTATTTTCCTGTCAATCAAAAACATGACTGTATAGTTCAAACTGCAGTCCAGAATGAAATGATTATCATTAGTTGCAGTGTAATTCTTCCCTCATTTGAAAACCATTATTAAACTCCTGTGCTGTGTGGAGATCAAAAGCAAAATATTAAGCTAGACAATGGTGATCAAAGTGTATTCTTTATCCAGGTAGATGGCTTATTTATTTTTATTTCAAATTCCATAAACCAAGGGATTCTTTAGGAAATAAATGGATCAGATAAGGATCTGAAAAAGAAAATAAAATATTTTGGCTAACAAATTAGGCTTGACTATGTTATTTTCATAATGAAAATTGTTATTTATAAAGTCATTATCTCAATGTCAGGGATTGGAATAACTTTCTTCATCTTCAATATACGAACTTCAGGATGGACCATATCCTATTTGTTTAATTGATGTCCTGAAGTGGAGGAGCTCTCTTCCCCAAAACCTTCCAGGAATGAAAGGGAAATTAGTTTATACTAAAGGTGGCTCTTGCTGAGCTTTTCAGGTAGCGTTCTGCTGTTCATCCAGCTGATGAGCACAAGCAAAGCAGGGAAGTATCCCTAGGTGAAAGCTATTTAGAAAAACAACACACTTAAGTCGTATTCTGGAATGCCATGCACTGATCATTTACAGTATTAATTTTGATTTACATGAAGTATGGCTTATATTCCTGAAAATGAAAGATGATGGATGTTTTACAACATTAGTAGACATTGATCAAGTTGCATGTAGCTGGCTCAGGATCGGCGGTATCATCTTTGTAAGGACTTTTTGGCAGCTCTTTTTCCTAATTAGCACAGTACTTCACAGTTTTATTCACAGCTATAATGTTCACTGTAAACTTTCTTCATTATCTCTTTATCCCCCTGGCTTTTTCCCTGCTCCAAAGAGTAAATTATTTGATGGAAATGCCTAGGATTTGGTGTATCCTGTATCAGGTTCTTGCCAATTAAAACATTTACAAAATTATAGGATAGTATGACAACCAGGATACTTGATGACAATCCCTGATCTCATTCAGATTCCTCCAGTTTAGCTTTTCCTATTTGTGCATGTGCATGTGTGTATGAATCACCCTGTACAACTTAATCACGTGTACAGGTCCATGTACCATCACCACCCTCAAAATACGAGGCAGTTACATCACAAGGACACCTGCATACAACTATACTCACCTCCTTCTACACTCCATCCTCCCAATTTCTGGCAATCACTAATCCATTTAACTGGTTTTAAAACTTTGTTGTTTCAAAATGTTATAAATGGTTCAGGCAGTACATACATTTTGGGATTGGCTTTGTTGGCTCATTACCATTCATGGGAGATTGGTCCAAGTCATTGTCCAGGCTGTTTTGTTAGAAGGGCTCCAAATGGATCCTTATGGGTGGTATGAACTTGCCTGGTATTTTCCTGGGGGCTCCTCCTTGAGTGTGGGAGAAGAATGTGCCCACCTGAACTGCCTTCTGTCTATGTAGAGGATCAGAAATGATGGGTCTGGGAGAATATCTTCTTTTGGGAGGGGAAAATTTATATGCCTGACAGCTACATTGTTCCTCCCTTGCCAGAACTGTTTCTTTCTCCTCCTCATCTTGTAAACCTTTCCCAGGGTTATATTTTGCATCATTTGTAGGGTTTATAGTTGCCAGGAGTGAGTCAACTCCATCTTATCCAGAGCAGAAGTCCTCATGGTGGTTTGCATTTTGCTATTTATCCATCCTCATCTCTCTATCCTGGGAACACACATTCTCCCTCTTGTTAATTACGTGTTCTTACATTTACCTAATATGTGTTTGTGGACATTTGAATTCATCTTGGTTCACTCTCTGGCCTTAAATATGCAGGTAAGAAGTTTTTGGCTATAAATGCAGAATGAACCACCAACTAAAACTAACATAGGAAATAAGAAAAATATAAGAAGGCTGTAGGTGTACAGAATTAAACATATGTCTAATTCAGTAGTTCTACCTTAGTACCTCAAAAATTCTGGTTTTTTTCACAGAGACAAGATGACTATTACAATCCTCAGCATAATAACATTAACAACACGTAGAGAGACACAGGTCCTTGTTTTTTGTCCTTGAAGTAGTATTTTCCTTGAAGCCTTACAATAGATTGTCTCTTATATCTCATTAGCTAGGGATGTGTCCATGAAAGCTTGCCGCTAGTAGGAATAAAATTACTCTAATTGTTTCAGAATAATTAACATTCACTTAACTTTGTGAAGTATCCCACAAAGCATACAGGTATCTAATTTTTAAACAATGTCACAGTTTCATTTGAAAGAAAATGTGTGGTAGTGGCTCTGGTTAAGCCATGCTAGGCTAGTGAACTATGTTACTTGTCTTACTATAATCACAGGTATGATTAGATTTGTGAAATATAAACTGGTACAGATAGGATAGAAATTAAGAACAAGTAGGATAGGATGATGAAAAGAAAAATCGCTTCAGTGAAAGAGTTGGTCTCTAAGCTGTAAAATTCTGTAACAAAAGAATTGGATTTTTGGCCTGATGGACAAATCAAGTTTTCAATCACAATTAATAAGTGGAATTTCAGGAGAGTATGATAGCCCAGAAAAGCAGAAACAGTGACATAGTGCTCAAACAGGAAATCAGGTTTCGGCTAAATCAAGTTGGACCTCACGTATTTAGGAGAGCTGCTGATAGATTGCTTTAGACTAATATAGATTGGTCAAAAAGCCAGGTAGGTCTGGTCTTGAGAGAGGGCATACTTCATGCTCCTGGGAAGGAAAAACGTAGGGGCTCCCATTGAAAAACCTGGTCCTCAAGGACTACTTGCTACAGTCAAATTAAGTAACTCAGCAATAGACTTTTCAATTCTAGAAGATGTATGTCATTCAGAAATATTTCATCTCTTTAATTTTCTTAGGATCCCAATACAACTCATTAGCAGAGAATTACTGAAGACAGGACTCATTTAGCAAAGCAGTGTTTGATATTATTCGGAAAATAATCCAAAATCTGGATTAGGGTACTAATGTTGGCATGGAAAATAAAGTTGATTAATTGGTTGAGTTACTAAATATGTATTAATGCTTGCATAATAAAAAATACTATATGCCAAATTATATTCTATGTACCAATGGTACAAGTCTCTATTCCTGAGAAAGCATACATTTGATTGGAATTTTTTAATTAGATATTAGGCTCTAATCTCACCTGAGGATGCAAAGATGAATAAGATACATTCTCTAACTTCATGTTGCGTAGTCTAGAAAATAGAGCATTTTTTGCATCCATCTTACTTATAGCTGAATCCTAAAGAATCAGCAGAGAACCTGTTGCATAATTGATGTACAAAATCTTTTTGCATAAATGAATATGTAAACAACTAATTACAATATTGCAGGGTAATACTATACTAACAGTGTAAAGGAAGTTTTAGGGTTGATTATTTTATCTGGGTAAATATAGGGCAAGTAAGGGAAAGTCTCAGAGGAAAAAATATTTGAACTGAACCCTGAAGGATGAGCAAGACTTTACCAAGTAGAGAAACAGAATGAGCAAAGGTGTAACTTATTCATTGTTTTGGGAATGGTGAGAAATGTGCATGTAACAGGAACCTGTGGTAGATAATGAGTGGGTGGAGATGACCTTGGAAATGTAGGATGGACTCATTTGGGGAAGGCCTTAATATATTCTTCTGAGGAGTTTGTACTTTATTCTGCAGGTAATGGGAAAACATTAACTGCATTCAAATGTGTAAACTGTATGATTAGATGTGGTTCCCAGGAAGGACACACTGATAGCAATATGGAGGACAGGTTGGAGATAGTCTTGAGCCTGGATTCAAGTTAATAGGCATTTGCAGTAATCCAAATGAAAAATGGTGAGAGCCAGGATTAGGGCACTGACATTGGGAAAAAAAAGCATTTTCTGGCATTGACAGATATTTTAGAAATAGAATTATTAAAGAGACTTGATGAATGATTGGGTATTCATGATGATAAAGGAGATGGGGAATCAATTTTCACTCTCTGGTTTCTGGTTTGGGGAATTGAATGGATGGCATTGCAGTTGGCTAATAAAGGTGAAGTGTGTAGGGGATGAAGACTGAGGTAAACTCTTACTGGAAATACTGTGGCATATCCAGAATACTCAGACATATAAGACACACATTAATAGTGCATTAATTACTGGGGTAAATTTTTTTAGCAAGATGAACTTTTATTTAAGTATAGCATTTACACTTCATGAGGGCTCAGTGCAATGAACTCACACAAGTGACACACTTCTGTAAACCATCACCCAGGTTAATAAGGAATAGAATATGATTAGCATTTGCAAATTAATAAATCTATTGTGAACATGGCAATCTGCATACCTGTCGGCCCTCAAACAAAAGGATAAAATCTTAGCCAAAATAACAAAACAACATAAAAACTTCGAGTTGGTTTCTTACATTATCATTTGACCAATGAACCAGCTAGATTTTTCTACCCTCAGCATGTGAGAGCTATATTGTACTTGGTTTGCCTTGAAATGTACCCTGATACAAATCCTGGATGGCAACTCCAAGAGGTGGGTAGTTAACATCCAGAGTAGCTTATTCTGAGATACAAGGCCATGTGACTACTGGCAGGAAGTGGTACTATGTATGTTAAAGAGCTGAGGGCAGAGAGAACAAATAGCGTTCTCAGATAGATTAAATAGTACTTTTTAAATGAATTGACTGTCATTAGGGCAAAGCTCTGGCTTACAGGTATCGATTTTCTGCTTCTTACTTGGGTAATAACTATAGCTAATATTTATCAGCTACTTACTGTGCACTGGGACAGCTCTATGTTCTTTATAGGTATAAATAATTTAAACCTTACTATTCTTATCAGATGAAGCTCCTGAAGCAAAGGGCTGCTGTGAAATTTGCCTGAAGTCACAGCTAGGATGTCAGAGAGCTGGGCTTTGAACTTGGACTCTTGGCCATGTTTCCTGTATTAATGTTAAACTCTGTGCAGTGAGCCACAGGGTGGGAAGCCATGGCAATTTGTATAATTAGTAATGAAAAATAATGTTCCCAAGCACTTGCTAATGTGCATGGCTTAAATGGTAAAGATTCTGAAGGAATAATTCAATCAGGAGTCAGTATAATGGTATGTAAACATATGAAGCATATTTAATCTCTACTTTTTATATATTTTATTTTAATTTATTGAACACTTACTACAAATAAGATTATGGACTTGCTCAGAATTCTGCCTTTTAGAAGCCTTAGAAAAGCAAGCAATAGCAGCACATAATTACAGTGCAATGAAGGATATTATAATGAGTTAAGTGGCAACCTAAAGCAGGAAGAGTTGTTTCCTGTCTGGAAGATGAGCAGCTCTTGATGGTCAAGACACTTGAATTGCCTCTTGAAGGATTGTGGGGGTTGCAGTCCGACTGAGCCAGCGGGTCGAAGGGGCACCCTCACATTCACCTCGCAGTGGAAGTTGGGAAGAGTTGGAGCCGACTAGCCCTCCGTTCCCAGCCCTGCCCTCTGCCGATGCAGGACAATCAGACACTGCTGGGGGTACAGTCAGAGCAGGCACCCGTTTATTTGTGGAACAAGCATTCAACTTATAGGGCCATTCGGTCAATCAGAGACAATGCACGTAGGTAACAGCTGTCCATGGGGCAAGGCACATAAGCCCCCTGAATTCTGGCCACAAGCTGCACGTTCGCGGAACCAACAGTAATTGTAAACTAATCACATAGTTCCTCCTTCCTTTGTGCCTTTCCCATTTATACACAATGGCTAGTCATTAGGGCATAGCATAGAGCTAGCCCCCCACAAAGGATGAGCAAGCAGACTTGTGCCAAAAAAGATAAGGAAAGAAGTTCTTGGAAGATCAAACCCACATGTTATGGTGTGGATGTGAGGTGTCCCCCAAAAGCTCAAATGTGAGACAATGCAAGAAGGTTTAGAGGCGAAATGACTGGGTCATAGCCTTAACTTAATCAGTGAATTAATACCTGAAGAATTAACTGAGTGGTAGCTGAAGGCAAGAGGGGTGTGGCTGGAGTTGGTGGGGCATTGGGGGCGTGGCTTCGGGGTATATATTTGTATCTGGCGAGTGGAGTCTGTTTCTGCTCACTGATCATCATGTGAACTGTTCTCCTCTGCTACATTCTCCTACCGTAAGGAATGAAGCCAGCCTTCTCTAGACTAAAACCTCTGAAACCATGAGCCCCCAAATAAACTTTTCCTCTATAATTGTTCTGATTGGGTCCTTTTAGTCACAGCAGTGAAAAAGCTGACTAATACACCACAGGACTGGAGATTCCTGGCTAGAAGGGCAAAAGGCTGGCAAGTCAGGCGACTACCAGTGGAAATGAATTTTGTAAGTCAGGCCTAAACTTTATTTTTACCTTATCTAGTAGTGGCTTTCAAACTTTTCTGACTCTGATGAAAACTAAGAAATTCCAAATGAGCTATAATTAAATGAATGTACAGCTATAATTAGAAGAAAACTTTCTTGGGATTGGGAGGGGAACTTCCCTATTGGTGAAGTCTTGGCTTTCATTTGTCCTCTTCCTTTCTTTTTTCCTTCCTGTACCTTTATCCTTCTTCTAATCTTTTTCTGGAAAAAAAAATCTTGATTGAGACCTACTAAGTTATTTTAATGACCCATCAGGTTAATTTCCTGCTGTGAAGGAGACTGTTTGAAATGACATACCATGTTAGCATTTTAGAGAAACCATTGGACTTCAGAGCAAGAGGAAAGTAAGATGATCCTGGTAGACTTGAGGTACAGGTTCACTCAGGAATTACTCAATATGACTAGGAAGGAAATGCTGAGTGTTTGCTTGAGGAATGGACCCAAGAGAAAAATTGACACTATGATTATGACAATAGAAATAGCCTGAGACTCAGAGTTTAGAGATGTAAGGGCTTCTTTTGAAAGAAGAAGGTATCCATAACTACACATGGAAAATTTTATAATCTACATGCTTAAATATTAAAATTTGTGCATGTTATAAATTCCTTTTGAGCTTCAGACTATTCCTCCCTGAAAAATCTCAAAATGACCCATCCTTTACATGTCAAATTTTCTTCTTTCTAGGTTCCTGATTAAATGATCCTATTCAAAGGAATGTTCTTTTATTCTTTCATGACCCTAATGACTGGCTTTTAATTTTTCTTTAAGCACTTAAAAGGAATTTCTATCTAGCAGGCTATGTAAAAATCTCATTAGGGAATTATTTTAAAAGAATATGATCTTTGACCCCTACAAAGTTTTTCATGCAAAGAAACATTTTTTTTTTTTTGAAAAAGGATTTGGCTTTAATATAATCTAAAGTTGAAGAAAAGTTCAGATGGGTTAAAGCAGAAGTGGTTTTGCTCTTAGTGATGATGTATCAGGGTCTGAAGGTAGCTACTGTTGGACTCTCTGCAGTGAAGAGATGAGCCTGATGGGTCTGTCCCCACAGGGTGAGCTGTGTGGACTGCTTGTCCTTGCTAGCCCGGTGACTACTCCAAGCCAGCAGGGCAATTCCTTAGGAGCAAGTAACAAATATAGAGAAAAAGTCCTTTCCTTCAGTTTTGTTTCATTTGCTTATCTTTTTTTTTTTTTTTAAAAACTTGCAATGCTATTTTTTTAAATCTTTTTTATTAATGTGCTATTTTTTTTTATATCTTTATTCATTTTATGTGGTGCTGAGGATCGAACCCAGTGCCTCACGTACGCGAGGCAAGCGCTCAACCGCTGAGCCATAACCCCAGCCCTCATTTGCTTATCTTTTATGTCATTCCATCTTCTCTCAATTGCATTTTTTAAAAAAATTGGAATTTCCATAATATAAAATTCATAATTCTAACCATCTTAAACTATATTCATAGTGTTGTGCAACCATCATCACTGATTCCAGAATATTTTCATCACCCAAAAATAAACCCATTAAGCAGTCACATCACATTCACCACTTCCTCCACCCTGGCTGGCAACCAGTAATCTACTTTTTGTCTATATGGTTTTGCTATTTTGCACATTTCTTATACAGTGAATCATACAATCTGTGGCTTTTGTGTTGGTTTCTTTCATGTAGTGTAGTTTTCAAGATTCTTCCATGTCACAGCATATATCAGTATATCGCTCCTTCTTAGGCTCTTTCCATTGTATGGCTCTACCACATTTTATTGGTTCTTCTGTTATTGGACACTTGAGTTCTTTTTACATTTTGACTACTATGGATAATTGTGCTATGAACATTCTTGTATAAGTATTTGTGTGGACATGTGTTCTAACTCCCTTGGGTATATAACTAAGTGTGGAATTGCTGGAATCAAATGAAAAATTGTCTAACGTTTGAGAAACCTCCCAAACAGTTTTCCAGAGTGGTTATATCATTTTACATTCTCATCAGCAATGTATAAAGTTTTCCAATTTCTTCAAATCTTGATCCACACATGATCTTTTAAAAATTATAGACATCTTTATGGCCTTTTATAATTATTATAAGTTTGATGAGAATTAACCCATTGTATTCACATTTCAGTCTCCATACAGTTTGATCTCACTTTTTTCCATGTTTCTTTTTGCAAGCCTCTTGAAGTTATTTCATTTAAAGCTATTTTAACCATTCTTTTTATTACTTAAATCATCACAATCTTTTCCTAGTATTTTTTGTGTACCAATAAGTAACAATTGATGCACCGTCTATGTTGCATGACAGATCACCCCCAAACTTAGCAGGTTGAAAGTGCAACAATTCATCTAAAGTGTCTGTGGGTCAAGAATTCATATCTAGCTTGGATTTATTCTCCATCACAGGTCTCTCTCAAGATTAATAAAGTTGTGAGTAGGAGTTTAGGTCTGCACTCAGGCCTCAGTGGAGCAAGATACTGCCACACTCACTCATGTGGTTGTTAGTAGGCTCTGTTTCTCAAGATTGTTAGACTGAAGACCTCCATTTTTGACTGCTTATTACCAGAAGTTTTTTCATTCCTTATCATATAGACTTCTCCATAGAACAGTTCACAATATGACAACTATCTCATCAGAGTAAGCAAGCGAAAGAAAGAGCAAGCAAGATAGAAATGGTAATCTTTCTGTTATTAATCTCAGAAGAAACATCTCCTCATATCTGACATATTCATTAGAAAAGAGACACTTGGTTTAGCCCTGCCCTTGAGGGAAGGGATTATACAAGGGTATAAATACCAACAGGTAGGAATTATTGGGGACATTTCTGAGGCTGCCTATCATGATTTTTTTAGGGAAAAGGCTTTGAGGATAAACTAAGCATATTTTTATAAATTTAAATGTTTTTACATAAACATTTTTGGTTTTTTATTAAATACCATTAGGAGATTTCTTACAGAAAATAAATATGGGTCACTGGCAAATGTAGAAGTTTGATACAAATAATAAAAAATCAGAATCAATAAGGAGACCTAAGTGCAACCTTGAGGCCTACCATTAACAACATTTCATAATCTGCTTATGCAACAACCTTGGACTCTGCTTCAGTTTCATTATCTGTATAATCAATGAGTACTTTCTATCAGGCACTTAGCTTTGTTTTTTTTTTAAACTTCAATCCATGATACAAAATTCATTGTAGAGCCACATCCATATGCAACCAGTTGATGTTGATGGGGCACTGAAACAAATATAAACTTACAAAATGCAAAGCTGATATTTCCCTCAACGTTCTATTTCATGAAAAGACTTTATTCTTTTAAATAAAAATAAGTTAATCCAGCTAAATTCTTTTATTACCTTCTGATGGATTCTGATCCTTGGTCTGAAAGCATATGATTTTTATAGCTACTTCTAAAACTACAAGACTAATCAAGGGTTATTTGCTGTATCTGTGATGATTGATGAAAAGAGAAAGATGTATATTTCTCTTTTTCCTTAAGCACTGAGTGGGGCAGTTATGAGTTTATTAGCAAGCTTTCTGTCTTTCTGATATACCAACGTGTTTGTACATCATTTTGGCAAAGAGGTCCTGAGTAGCTGTTTCAGAAAGTTAATGACTGCAGGGGATAAATAGCCTTTGGCTTTGCTGCAGGCTATCAACTCTCCTCAACATTTCGAATCCTCAAAAATGACCTTTCTTTCCTAGTCTGCTAAGTTCAAGGGCTCATCGATTCTGTCATATATGTTATACATTGGTTTTCCTTACAGTGTCACTATTTCACTCATCCTGTGCATGTATCCTCATTGGTGTAGTGTGCAATGCTGTGTGTTCATGGGAAATAGCCACTGAAAAGGAGTTTTGCCTAATGTGGGAATGTCATCTTTACTGCCATTGAGTGCCTGTTAAGTGTCTGATAATGCACAAGGCATGCGGACATTGCTGTTACATTTTTTTCTCCGAGATACATCTAGTGTGAGAGCAACACAAGATCTGTGGCAGCTCATAGAGTCAAATTTCTTTGAAGATTTCTGTTTTAGCTTAGATATTCATGCAAATTTGAACTCTATGATATGTACTTGTATTAATACCTAATCAATGTTTTACATTATTTATGAGCAAAACTACTTTAACTTCCCTCATTCCCCAATTTTAGATTAAAATTTCTGTTCAGGAAGTTGCACCATGATTATTCTTAGCTTATAGCAAAATATTCTTAGGAGTTTTCAGAAGTATGAAATGTGTATTTAAATACATATATCTATTATATATAGATTTACATATATAATATATATTTATGGTTATATATTTATATTATATTATATAATCTTATATTAATACTTAAATATACATGCCATATATAATACATTGTATATATTATATATACTTATATAATATATTATGTATATACAATATATAACATAATATATTACATGAATATATAATAAATCTATAGTATTTATATATAACATATATTTATATCATACACATTAAAATGTATGTAATGTGTAATATATTTATATAAACAATGAATTATATAGATAGATTTAATATATCTATTATATATTAAGTATTCATAATTATATGTATTATTATATGTATTTGTACAATCCCCTCATGAAATAGATTTTATTGTCTGGATTCAGCAAATGAGGAGAAATAAGAAGCTTCACAAATTTGTATAATTGATAAATAACAGCATTAGATCTGAAAACTAGGTCTGTCTCCACAGCCCTTGTTTGCCTTGCCATGCCATAATGCCTTTCAACCATGCAATGAAGAAGAGTCCAGAAAAATATGAAGTCTTTACTGCAGATATTTTAAGAGCTCTGCATGTTTCCAGTATAAAGTATTCTGCATCCTGGAAGAGAAGATGTAGGAAGTGTGGGAAGTAACACACCTATTCTATCAAAGAAGAATTAGTACACCCGAGGAGATCACTGATTTTTAAGTAAGGTCTAGGAGAAGTGTAAAAGACCATCATGTGGATTAGCCAGTTAGGTTCATATTCAGAATGATTAATATTCATAAATCATGTAGGATCTGGTTTGCTGGGAAGAATATTTGGGTTTGGATGATGTTACTGCCAGAGACCATGGATTCCCAGATATCTTTGACAATCTTTTCTACCATAGCTGACTTTTGCGATTTTTTTTCTGAATCCAATTGCCCATAGAAACAGAATGCATAGGGATGCTTATAAGAAGGGAGAGAGTGCACACACAACACACCAAAAGGAGCCCTGATTTACCAACACTTTCAGCTGCTTGCAGCTTTTTAGTAGTTGCAAGGGGCAGAGGTCCACTTCCTATACAAAGAAACAGCTAGAAATGAAGGTGAGGATGGAAGAATGCATCTGTGTGTTTTAAAGCACAACATACTCAAACCATTTATTACGACGGGATATTGAATTGGAAGTTGAAGTAAAACTTCTCTAGTCCCTTATAACTCGAAGAGCCATGTATCTCCATGTCTTCTAGGATTTTTTAGCTTTGTTTCAGGATTTGGCATTTGTCAATATATTAGGTTAATTTTCCAGCCTATATACATCATATGCATCATATATCCATAAAGATATATAACACTGATTTATTTCATTTGCAAAATAATTATTGGGCCAACTTTTCTGACATCCAAATAATCCCATATATTGTCTGTACTAGCACTCATGAAAAACAGTATGCTTTATTTTCACATATAGGCCACCTTTTCTACCCCTCCTCACACACTTCCTCAAAGGAGGTTGATGCAAGTATCTTATGTTTCTTCCTCTTTAATTGTCTTCAGTGTATAACTTTTGTCATATATTTAGAGGTAGAATTGTTAGGCTCCTGGAATATGTATTTCTAATTTTACTACAAAATGTCAAACTCTCCAAAGTGGCTATTGATTTAAACTTTTCCCCATATTATGTAAGAATTTGCCTTTTTCATATTTTTCCTTTACTCTTCCATATTTAAATTTTGTGCAATGAGCATGTACTGTATTTACTCAGGAAAACTATTTTATTAATTTTCAGAAACCATCTATCCTTACAGAGAGAATTAATATTATCTTGTCCTCTAAGTATGTATGTAGAATGAGTTTTAATCATGGGAAAATGATGTGATTGAGTTTATTGATGATTAACTATGACTTTAAGATGTATATATGGCTGCCAGTAAACTAAACCAAAAACCAATTATCCTCTCATTCCCAAGTTAAATAATCACTTTGTGCACCTGCTATGATGCTCACACAAAGGAAAAGAGTAGTTACCAGGTGGTCCCAGATGAATAACCAACACAAAGAGAAAAATACTAATTTCATTACCTGTTTAGGAACAACGAAGGAATTCACTTCCCTTTTATTTTTTCCTGTAGTACAACTATATGGCATCTGTGGAGAAATCATAAATCTGAGATAAATGGCTATGGATTTTACGGAGTGTTGGTATTTAGACAGAAGCATGAACTACCTCAAGGCTTGAGAACATAAAGGTCTTGTTCTCTCTGGAGATCACTGTCTCCTCCTGGAAGAATGTCTATTTCAGAAATGTGCAATGCTTCCCAGTACTCTGATGAACTGTGGGCCACAATGAGGTCCTGGGAGCCCTTACAGCAGCAGAAACAATTGGCTTCAAACAGGCACAGTACAATTAGGAGGAAGAATATTTTGTGGGAAAATATATCCTTACCTTGTGGTCCAATCCATATAACATTGTTTTAGGTGTGCTTCTTTATAATGTGAAATGGAACTTTTAAATGTTTTCTTGCTGCATTCAGAGACTTTAAAGTGTTTATTGTATACATCAGTATATCACAGTTTTAAAAAATCTCATATTCTATCAGTTAAATTTTTATAACAAGCCCTCAGTGAGTAAATAAACATATAAATATACATATGTGCATATATGCATACATATATTCATACATTATTTACTTTTTTATATAGAATATTGAACTAATTAAATAGTATAAACATACAAGAAATAGTAACTTCAAAATAAATCACTGAAATTAATATTAGTCTAAAATTTAATATATTTTTATACTATCAAAGATTTGTTAAAACTAGAACAATATATTGGAATATGCTTTCCTTTAAACAAAAAGCAATCTGTCTAGCACTTCACAATGTAGCAACTTAAGGCCTGCTTCTAGATGCTATTTATTCTCTACTAAATTTTAAGTTTGAAAAGTATATTTCACATATATACATTGATATAAACAGTTTTGCCTGTCAAATAATAAAACATGTGTTTAAAACTCCTTCCCACTTTTACAAAGCATTTGCTAAACATAGGGTGAAAAATGTCCATTTTCCTCACATTAAATGCGGTATCTATGATATTTTAATATTTTAAACATATAGATTCATTCTCTACTAAGACTCCTTTGAAGCTCTTAAAACAGGTTAGAGAAGCCCGTTTCCAGGTTTCTGAAGTGTGCAAATATATTTTTCTAAATGAATCATTTTTATCATTTTTCAATGACAAAAATCCTATAAAGATGGAAGTATGTGTGTGTGTGTGCATGGTACTGGGAATTTACCCAGGCATGCTCTACCACTGAACTACACCTCCTTCCCACTCTTTTTTAAATTCTGTTTTGATACAGGGTCTCACTACATTTCTCAGGCTGGCCTCAAATTGGCCTCAGCCTCCCAAATCACTGGGAATACAGGCATGTGCCACTGCATGTGGTTTAGATAGGAATATTTTTAAACATCAATTTTTTTAAATACCCCTTTTACAGCATGAATTTATTTAAAAACCAAAAGGAGCTACTTTGTGACTTATTGTTCAATAAGCATAGTAAATTCTTATAAGTACAGATTAGGTATGTTAATTTTAAAAAACATTACCTTGGGAACATATTACAGTTAATGGATTTTCATCAGATTAAATGTTTGTACAACTGAGACATCTTTGTAATGGAAAAACACACAACTCATCTTTTGAGAACTCATTCAAGTACTTTATTGTAAAATAGTCAAGGAACCTCTCTGTCCCTCAGAAGATTGCTATATTCTCTCCATATGCCATTTGATATTGTAATTATTTCTTCATGTTTAACAAAAAGGTTTACATTGGTCTTTTTTTTTTGTACCAAGGATTAAACTCAGGGGTACTTGACCACTGAGCCACATCCCAAGCCCTATTTTGTGTTTTATGTAGAGACAGGGTCTCACTGAGTTGCTTAGTGCCTTGCTGTTGCTGAGGCTGGCTTTGAACTCATGATCCTTCTGTCTCAGCCTCTCAAAGTGCTGGGATTACAGGCGTGTGCCACTGTGCCTGGCTTCATATGAAGCTGCAGCCACCACCCAAAGGAAGGTCCTGCTCCTGCCTACAATGCACCATTCTTGATGTACTATGTGTGCTTGGACTTGTGAAGCAGAAGCCCTGACTGACAACTCAAAGCACTTCATTCACTTTATTTGCTTCTGGCTTTAGCTCTGCTACAATAGCTTATCTGTGCATGATGCAGTGAAAGAATTTCACAAATGGGGCTCTTGGAGCTCTGAAAGCACATTTCCTTCTTTTCTAGTCACAGGTGTCTATTCTATCAATGGTTACATTTAAACAGAACAACTATCTTTAGGGGCTACAAAAAAATAGTAGTACTTCGTAGATTCTATTCTTGAAATAGCAAATAGCAAATGCCATAAGCTGAGACATAGCATAATCCATAGTTTCATCCAAAAGAATAAATCTCCCACAATGTTGTGATTTGTGGCTTATTTTCTTCAGTCTCTGGCAATATTTTCTGTCTTCAGCAGTGTTTGTCAGAAAAGAAATAGTTTTAGATAGTTTCTCTGTGGTTTTCAGTACAATATTTCAGTCCATTTTACTATTCAGGACAGAGGCTTTCCTCATTGGTATATGGTACTCAATTTCACAACGAAATGAAAGAACCTTAGAAGAGACTTCTAAATACTTGCTATAAAGTTCAATAGAGGCATGTGTTGAAATACTGCAGTGAGTAGGTTGGTTTAAACATCCCTTATGATAGTCATGCTCTGCCTATGTATCCTGCTTGTTCATTTGTTATGTCTTGCTAATGTGATGGCTTTATCCCAGCATCACTAGCTCAAGGCACAGAAGGTATTTAGAGTGAGATTAATTTATGATCAGATATGTATATATACTCACACATGCTTCAAATAGTCTTCTTGATGACTTTAGATTATGAGATGGTTCCTGCTTCTAAGAGGTGATGTGGTGATGGGCACCTTGTATAAGGAGTGGGAGATGGCAGTTCTGGCATTTAGACATTTGCAGGTGACTGGATGATCAGTATGTGCTGCTGTATGTAGTACCTTTGCAAGAGTCTTTTTAAGGCACCTGTCCAGTTTACAAGGGTCAGCTTCCTTTGATTTTATTAAAATTAAATGATTGAATTATGAATCCACTTTACTGAGTCCAAGCAAACTGCTGTTAGTGGCAATACAATCAAGGAGGAGAGATGATACAAATATTACTGTTAATCCTTTAGGTTTAAAAATCTCTACTTTTTTGTTTTTGTGCTTAACAAGTATATATCTCAAGTATGTCTCACTTTCAGGAGAAGATGAGACTCACTTCCTCACCTAATCTCTAAATAATTTTCAGAATCTTCAGGGTGTTTGCTACTCTCCTCATAGATTTTAAACTTAATATTTCTTTTAATATAATGTAAAGACATTTTTCTTCTAAATGTTGCATTGCTGATATATATTTATTTGAGATGCTTTTCCTGATTATAAACTTAGTGGCTATTCACTATAGAAAGATTTGAAGACTAAGGAAATGAATAAAGAAAGAAATTTAAAAGGCCCATTGTCTGAACACATGAAGAAAATTCCTTGATGGTTTTTGTGAATAAACTCCTAGAACAAAAGCTTTGGCCTAAGCACAGAACAAATATACACCTGTGTGCCAGTATATGTCCATGTATATTTGTAAATTATTTGTAATTTTTTTCTTAAAGTACTGGGCACATTTGGTAATAAGATTCTCTACAGCTTATTCTTGCCCTGAGTTGTCCTAACTTCTATACTTTTTAAGTGACTATTTATAATGTATGTGTCTTGTAGGAATCCAAATCAAGTCACTCAACTCCATATAGTCTAGCTTAATTTTCTGCCTAGCCATTTATCTATCTATCTATCTATCTATTTATTTATTTTTGGGGGGTACCAGGGATTGAACTCAGGGGTACTGGACCAATGAGCCACATCCCCAGCCCTATTTTATATTATATTTAAAGACAGGGTCTCACTGAGTTGCTTAGCACCTCACTGTTGCTGAGGCTGGCTTTGAACTCACGATCATCCTGCCTCAGCCTCCCAAAGTGCTGGGATTACAGGCATGTGCCACCACACCTGGCTAGTCCATAACTTAAAGAAAGCCATGCAGAGAATATGTCATGACAAATTACTATGATTTATTTTATCTGAAATACACAAGGAAAACATTTTAATCATCTTCATCTTCATACATTCTTATAAGATTGAGCTATCAATCCATGATTAAGAAACATTTTAGACTCAATTTTAAAAAATGAGGATAAGTTTGGTTATTTTATGGAAATATCTGAAAACATTCAGAATTTGGTTGCAATTTCATGGAGAGTACACTGTGGATCCTTCCTCATTCAGTTTCCTCAGAAAAGAATGAGAGCTGTTTTCTATAGTCATTGCATAATGACATCTTGTGAGTGACATAAGACAAAGCTGTATGTCCCTTAGTGTGTGACAAGAACAAGTGGCAATCTGAAGAAAAGCATTTACTGACATGTGTAATGACAAGAGATGAACTAATTGTCACACTGCTGCAGCAGTTACAGTGATTGATAAATTGGTGGCAAATTATCCAAAATATTTGATTTTTACATTAAAAAACTTCCTTCCATTATGCATTGCAAAATTCATTTCTGTTTCCAAACCCAGCTTGTTTATAAAAAGATCAGATACATATGGTTGGATGAGAAAAAGTCTTACTATGGGAACTGAGTTAAATGAAGGTAAACTTAGGAAAAAAGTGGAAGGGTAATCCTCTCTGTGACTAACTTGACATTTTTTTTTACAAGTTTCATATAAAACTTTTCCTTACAGCAAATGAAAGTCCTAATATTTTCCAATTGAAAACAATGTTAAAAATTTAATGAATTTTAAACATCTTGTAAATAAAGAGTACCATTTAATTGCTAATGTTATGCTTTATGTTTTGAGTATGTAACTTTAGGTGGGAGGGCGTGAGGGAACTATAGTCTCCTCCAATGTGATCATTTGAGAGCAGAAGAAAAAATACCACGGTTCACTTAACTCAGAAAATTTGAACTACACTGTTTATATTTACTTTAGTATGATTCAGCATGCCAAGGAACCCAAAACAATTTGGGGAAATCAAATTCCTCCCAGTTATGGTTGATTTGTTTTTCCTGCTATCATAAACTAGGCACTTAAAATCCCCCACCCCCGAAAGCTTAACTGTCTAACATTGAGGCAGGGATGGTAAAGTGTCATAAAACTGTTTAATATCTGTATCTAAGACCACTTCCCTGCTCTCCTAGAACACATGTACACAGTCAATGATCACTTAAAGCAATAGCTACCTTTGCTTTCTTAACATTTGCTAGGAAAAAAAATTTCAATGAAAACTAGCAAAATGAAGACATCTGAACCTGATAAGGAAGTATCTTTGCCTATTTTGTATTTCTATAATAAAATACCTGAAGCTAGGTATAACGAAAATAGATTTAGCTCATAGTTCTGTTGGTTCAAGAGTATGGAGCTGGCATCTGTTGGGCTCTGGGGAGAGCCTGGTAGCAGATAGCATCACAATAGCCAGAGTTTATGAAAGTGATCACATGCCAAGACAAAGACCATGCAAGAGACCAGGGAGGTCCTGGATTACTCCTTTTATAAAAAAACAATTTTACAAGAACTAATCCACTCCTAAAGAACAGCATTAATTCCGTCTAAGAGTGGTGTCTCCAATGACATGATCACCTTCCACTAGGCTTCACCTCTTAAAGGTCCCTCCACCACAGCATTGTCACACTGGGGACCCAGCTTCCAGAACCTTTTGGGGCAACCCACAACCCAAACCATAGCAGGAAGTGAAGTTTGATGGGATGATGGAGAAGAAGAGAAATGCCATTTTTTTTGTAAAGCTCTTCCTCAAAGGCAAATTCTAAATAAAACATAAGTTCATTTCTGTGTCTTTCTTTTATCTGTTTTTCAAACTTTTAATGTAAACTGGCATCCTCCTCTTCTACCCCACTAAAACATCAAGACCACAGTGAGGATCCTTAATGAAATTCCCCAACTCGGAAGAGCTTCCACTGAGAGCATCTCTAATGTGCTTCTGTTGAGTTTCTGTTTATAATAGCAGCAATCCTTTCATAGCAATAAGATAGATATATTCAATACTGAGTTAGGAGGGGACATTTCAACAGTCACCTCCACCTCCTTTTGCTTCTTTCTTATTTAAATACTTTA
>CM053404.1:84649616-84685427 GCA_028644305.1 Xerus rutilus
ATTGCAGGGTAAAAGGATTGGATTCCCCCCAAAATATATTCAGATCATAACCCCAGGTATCTGTGAATATGGCCTCATTTGAAAATAGAGTCATTGTAGATATAATTAAGTTAGGATGTGTTCATATTGGATTAGGAGGGACACAAATCCAATAACTAGTGTCTTTACAAGAAGAGGGAAGTTTGGACACAGAGAGACATTCAGGAAAAAAGCTGTGTGGATGCAAAAGAAATTAGAGTAACACATCCACAATACAAAACATGCAGATGCCTGAGTAGGCTGGAAAGGGTAAGGAAGGATTCCTGAGAGCCTTCAGGAACAGCAGGTCCCACCAACTCCATGATTTCAGGCTTCTGGCCTCCAGAACTTTGAGAGGATAAATTTCTGTTGTTTTTAAGCCACATAGTTTGTGATAGGTTGTTAGAGCAGACCCATGAAACTGCTATCAATAACAGGAGACTTGAAGGTATATTCAGGGGGGTAACTTAAGTATGGGCCATAACTCTAAGCTGCTTAAGGGGGGCCAATTGACCAGGGCGAGTAAGGTGTAGGAAATGTGGTGGTGGGGTGAATGAAGAGACTCCTTTCTTCCACACAAGCTATCAAATTGGTCCAATTTCTGTAGGACAACAAAAAAAGAAAATTGGTAGAAAAGTAAAGAGGAACAGAGGAAATAGAGATGGTCTAGTTTGTGACTGAGGAGCCTGGCTCCTCAGAGAAGGAGCAAGATAAGGCATTATCTAAAAGTGTTAAAAAGACCCAAGAAATTGCAATGAGTGGCCATAGCTTCCTGACCCCTGCTCAACCCATTCTAATGAGGATTTGGGCTCCTGCCTCCCCTGGAAAATGGTTCTGGCCATGTCCACCAAAGGGCCCTTTATTTCACTGACTTTTTCCTTCATATATGGTTTTGTTGGCTACTCTCTTTTTCTTGAAATTCAGGCTAATTATATTCCCTGCAACCATTTTCCCTAGAGTTTCTCTCAGTCCTCTGGCTCCTCTTCTCCTTGGTTGCTTTTCAGTTTCCATTTTAACACCCCCCCACCCCACACACATTATACTTGTTACCTGTTACAGATTCCCAGGGATTGTCTTTGTCCTCTTCTCACCTGACCTGCTATTCCTGAGTGCTTTGTTCTGTACCCTTAGCATTAATTAGCACCTAAAGGTCAAGGACTTTACAGTGTTAGTACAACTCTCTCTCCCTGAGCTCTAGAACCATCTATGTCCATCTGTTTACTAGAACTTAAGGTCCAAGATGAAATTCAGAACCCTTTCTCCCATTTACAAATATTTCCTTCCTCTTCAGTGATCAGTTTTGAATTGAGAATGCACTTTCACCAAATCCTACATATGAGCTAATCAGTCAGGCACCTCACTTATCAGAGACCCAAAATAATGGGGTTTTAAACAAGATAAGATTTATTGTATGTTTAAGGTTACGTTTCCAGTACAAAAATTATTCAGTGATTCTAAAACGTATAGTTTATTGCCAATAATCCAGGTAATATAGCAAACCTATCTTTTATATTTTACAAAATTTATGTCAAAATAGACTTTGCATTTAGTTACAGTCATGTGCCACTTAATGACATTACAGTCAAATACAGAGCTCATAGACAGCGGTGGCCAAAAGGCTGAAATTCCGGTTGCCTGTTGATGCGATAGCCTCCGTAATATCATGGCACACACATTACTCATATACTTGTGGTGATGCTGGTGGTCACAGACCTACTGCACTGCCAGTTGTACAAAAGTATAGCACATGGTCTGGGACTGGGGCTCAGTGGTACAATGCTTGCTTGCCTAGCATGTGTGAGGCACTGGGTTCGATTCTCAGCACCACATATAAATAAGTAAAATAAATAAGTAAAATAAAGATAACTAAAAAAAAAATATAAAAAATAAAAATAAAAAAGTACAGCACAAACAAGTATGTATAATACATAATATTTGATAATGATACTATATAGCTGTGCTACTGATTTTGCACTTACTATAGTTTTTATCAGTATTTTAGAGTATACTCCTTCCACCTATAAAGTTCCTTATAAAACAGTGTGCCAGGCTGGCAGCAGCCTCATATACCAGGTATTTTCTGAGTCTCTTGACTAAATCATTTTTTCCTGTGCTTCATTTAATCTATGATTTGTTCATCATGGCCCAATGTGCAATAGGCTAATATATTAATTGTATTAGTAATAGATTATTACATTATATGGCAATATTGCTCATATACCATATAGCCAAGGTGTGGGGTAGGTTATGCCATCTAGATTTTTGTGTGCATCCTCTGTGTAGGTCACACAACCGCTAAATTGCCTAATGATGCATTTCTCAGAAGATATCCCTCTTGTTAAATGAAACATGGTGAGATTTGAAACAAAGCTAAGAATTTTATTCCTCTTTCTGGACAAAAGGGCAATTATTCAAATATTGGCTATAGGTCCTTCTCCCTACTAATTATAGGAATAATACTTGTTAAATGCTGGGATAAAGAAGGAGCACATACAGATAATTTGTTGGGAAAATAATATCCAAACCTAAGTTCTTTAGGAATCTTGTTTATGATGATAAGCAGGATTTTATGATCTATGATGATAGATAGCACCAGTAAGGAGGACTACTGCCATTTATTTTTGATTAACCTTGGGCTTTGGGATGGTGGTGAGAAAAAAAAGAAAATGGAAATATATCCCAACTTATAAAAGTCCATGTTTTTCTTAAAAAATGTAAAATATCAATGGACTCCTGAAGCTTTAGTTCAAGTTAAAATAAATGGAAAATTAATAGTGATAATGAACATAAAAATATGTAATATTTAGGTCAGGGTACAGACTGTAGTCCTTGCATGCCCAAATCTTAACCTTCCAAGAGATCTCAGAAATGACATAGCCTGAAGGTTATGTATAGGCTGTGTGTGTGTGTGTGTGTGTGTGTGTGTGTGCATTCTGCATGCATCAAAGTTGAGTGTAAATGGCAACAGTTCAATGGTGGTGTTGGGGGACATCATTCCACAGCGTGCTGCATGCCTCCTCCCCCATTCTCATCAGCTGCATCTCCTGTATCTGTCTGTGCCTTTGAAGACATTTGAGTTTGTAATTCCAGCCAGTCCAACTTACCTTCCAATTAAGTACATCTGCCAGTTGGTGTGCCAATCTCCACTTGAACCCTCTCAGGGATGGGGAACAGAGAGCTTATTAAAATTTCAGGCAGCCTTCCTCGTTAGAAGGTTTGCTGAGATTGAGCAGCAACTTGATTCCCAGGAACTTTCACTTGGTGGTTGAGTCACATGGAATAAGCCCAATCCCTCTTCCACACAACAAAACTTCAGATAATTGATGGGATCTATCACGTCTTCTCATTTCATTCCAGAGCTTTTCTTCTCAAGGTTAAACACCCTCAATTTCTTTAATGTCTCTCATTTGGCATTCACCATCCTGATAATCCTCCTTTGAGTGAATGTAATACCATTTGTCAATGACCCTTACAAAATGTGTTTCTGAGAGGGAACACGGTGATCTACATGTGGTCTGCCCAGCCCAGGGTAGAGAGAGGCTATTAACACCCATGTTCTGGACATTATGCTTCCATTAATGAAATTGAGGGCTGCATTAGCTGTTTTTAAGCAGTTAGTAACAGGGATGAAAATGATGGTTGAAGCCTGAAATGCAGCTCGACCATGTTCAAAGAAAGAAGGATGCAGTACAGAAGTCAGTGAAAGTAACACAGGTGCACCTTAACCTTGGGGAAAATTCTCTTTTGGAAGATGCAGGAGATTATAGAAGGCACCTATTTTTCTTAAAATCTGAGAAGAATGAAGAAAAGCTATAATGGATGGGTCTGGGTTGAGAATGATTGGTCTTTTTTTCTACTGCAATGTTACCATGTGTGTTTTGTAAATTAAAAATGGTTTAAAAATATTGTCAAAGCCAGGTGCAGTAGCTCTTGCCTGTAATCCCAGCACTTTGGGAGGCTGAGGCAGGAGTTGAAAGCCAGCCTCAGCAATGGCAAGGTGCTAAGCAACTCAGTGAGACCCTGTCTCTAAATAAAACACAGAATAGGGCTGGGGATATGGCTCAGTGGTCGAGTGCCCCTGAGTTCAATCCCTGGTACCAAAAAACAACAAAAAATATCGTCAACCTATGCACATTACTACTCGGATATATAACATCTATCCCTGGTATTTCTGTATATTTTGTTTTACTTACATAAAAGCAACGCTCAGATACACATGTACATTTTCTGATATATAAAGTCATCTTTGTAAATTTGGCCAGGGGAATAAATATTTTCATCTCACTTTTGCAAATGTTTTGCTCAATTTTATCTTCTTTCTGTTTCCACAGTCAGTCTCTGTGATCATTGATTGAAAGTAAGACCCAGTCTGAATCCAGTCCATTCAGATGGGGCAGAAAATACTTAAGTATTTTAGCTTCAATACTTAAGTCTAGACACTGGTGGGTGGATGCTTCCAGGGCAACAGGAGAGTTCATATTACCCCATTCAAGTGCCTTTCTCCTCCCCTTCATCAGATCTCAGAGGGGAATTTACTACAAAACTAATGGGTTTTAAACTGCAGGATCTTACTTATATGGACACCTTGCAAGTGTCTGGA
The DNA here is from genome assembly GCA_028644305.1 of Xerus rutilus. Classification (NCBI taxonomy): domain Eukaryota; kingdom Metazoa; phylum Chordata; class Mammalia; order Rodentia; family Sciuridae; genus Xerus; species Xerus rutilus. The sequence goes on from CM053404.1 coordinate 84,654,235, forward strand.
AGGAGTCCTGACTTTTAATTCTCATAATGGTCTATTCCTTTGCTTGGAGGACATCCGAGCTGGATGAGCTACAGGCTCTGCAGCTCAGTACCTACCTGTCTATCCTTTTCCCTTCCACACCTAGCAGGTTCTTCATTCATTCCTATATTGGCCTGATTTGGGGCTGCAGGGTCTGCCTTGATCCCATGCCCTCATACAGTGCAGTGCAGCATTTCTCTGCTTCCTTTCTGCTGGGGATGTGTCTCTCCTCCCTTCATCTTTCATGTCTTCTCATCCAGAGAATCTTTCCCCTTGTTTTCAGGCTGAGTGTGGCATTTCAGGCTTGGATCTCAGAGATAAATAAGGCCTGCTGGCTACAGTCCAGGCTAACCCTAGAGTGCATCTGATGAGGCCCTAGCTTATTCTTCCTACCCACTATGAAGAAGTCTTAAAAGCCTTACACCAAAGAAATTATATATTTTTCCACATATTGAGAATGAAGACACAGTTTCAATGGTTAAAGTAAGTGAAGGCAAGGCCATTTGCAATTTATGGCTTCCTATAAGGCTCTGGCATCTGAATCTGTATTCCTTGCATCTAACTTCTAACAACTTTCTTAGTGACTTCCTAGAGCCATAAGTAACCCTGCCTCTACTCTGGCTTCCTTATTTTAATGTATTTTTTTGATGGGGAGGGGGTACTTGGGATTTAACCCAGGGGCAATTTATCACCGAGTTATATCTCTGGCCCTTTTTATTTTTATTTTTGAGACTGAGTATTACTAAGTTGCTCAGGATCTCACTAACATGCTGAGGCTGGTCTTGCATGTGTGCTCTTCCTGTCTCAGCCTCCTGAGTTGCTGGGATTACAGGTGTGCACCACCATGCCTGGTTGGCTTCCTTAGTTTATATCCTCAACTTCAGTGATATTTACTTCCCACTGGTCCCATGTACAGATACTCAATGTCTACTTGATCCTTGACAGCAGGATTAAAGGATGGTATAGTTATCTCATACCTTCAACCATGAATAGTGCAATGCTTTAAATACATATTAGAATCACAATAAATATTTGTTGATTAAATGAATCAATAAATTTTTGAACAGTGTAGCTATAAAATCAAGAATGATAAATAGAGCTGGAGTGAGATTATATCCAGGGAATAGTAATTGGAAGTTATGACCAGGAAGACATTTTATCAAATTATCATTCAAGTTCAAATAGTATTCTCCCTTTTGATGTGATCGAAATACAAATAACATAAATAAAGGTTGGAATTTGTGATTTTTCTCTCTAATGATAGGATATACTTGTTTGTACTGACATTATTCTCAACGTTTTTTAAAGCTGCACACTATCATTTAACATTTGAGCAATAATTCATTCCTTCATTCCTTGAAAAGATGGTAAGTTTCACAAAGCAACTTAGAGCATATCTAAAATTTCATTTTGACAAGTAGATACTGGAATTAGAGAATAGTTTTTACACTGTTAGCTAAATTATAGTTATTAAAGAGTTATGCAAAGCTGTTTGAAGAGACCTGATGCATTATACATGCAATATGTTTATATATACCCACATAAACACACAGACACACAGCTCAAGGAGTTATACTGGAGTCTATGTGAGCACTTGAGGATGCAGAATGACTTGAGAATGTCCGTACTGTTTTTGAAGGATGCTAACAAGCTGGCATTATGTCATGTTCTCTCCTTTGAGAGTCGTGAGTGCACACATTGTCAGAGAACTCACGGGAGATTTTGTCCATAAAAATAACTGTGATGTGGCTTGAAGCACAGCTTTTATGAGATTCTTTGATTTGTTTCCCAAAGGTCAAGTTCAATCCTGGTAGCTTTCTGTAGGAATGTTTTAATTTTTATTTAGTAATCCCTACTTCCTCTAACTGCCTTGCACATCCCATCACCCAGCAAATAAAAATCCAAGCAGTAAAGTTTGTTAGCTAGGCATACTCTGTAAAACACGATGATTTATTCTTTCAGTGACCTTAATGATAGTTTTAGTGTAGTAAATTTTTTATTACAGTAAATTATTTATTGCAGAGAGGCATGTGAGTCAACAAGGAATGCGGAAATAATAGCGGAGAAATTTATGTTGTTTTTCTGAAGAGTTATGGTTCTGTGCATCCCTATCCCCGGCTTTGGGCTTCTAGCTAAAACTTTCCATTATATGAAGTAAATGCTCAAGATAACATGGGATAGATGGGGTTTGTAAAGAAGGAGGACTGCACACTCATTCTCCAGGGGAACTTCCTGAGAGGGGCTCCTAGCATTCTTCATACTTGTTCTGGAGTCCAAGAACACCTAAGTGCTAGAGACACCTGACAGCTGCTACCGTCCAGAAGGATCAGAGTTCTAACATTTTCAAGGTTGCTAGAAGAAACACGAAGGCCTTCAGTGGATTTCAAAGTGTGACTAACTTGGGACATTGGGACAGAGGAATCATGGAGACCAAGAATCCTTCCTTCCTTTTACTCCTTGTTTAATCATTCAGAGAAAAGACTGTGATGAGTAAGTTGCAATTTAACATATACAGGGAGAAAATTATCCATTGTTTCTAACTATACATCATTAGAAACAGGCAAAATATCTACTGTACAATGAAAACAAATGCACTTAATAAGAACACAGAGATACTCTGAGATTTTGAAATCTTTTAAATCTTTAAATGAAATGCCAGATGACTTTACAACTGAATGATTTCAGTTATTTACTTATTCATTCATGTATTTATTTAGTAGTTAATTGCATTTACTGTAAATACTAAATTACCACAAACTTTCTATTAACCATAGCACTGGATTCAGGCAGGACTAGCAGTGACATTACCAAATAAAATGATACACCATACAACATTTTAAGAGACACTAAATTCCTATCCTTTAAATAAAGAGCAGCATAAAATACTTCAAGATTCTACAATTAATGGTGCATTTTGGGGACCAAAATCCATTATTTTTTCTATTATTTTATATGAATCATTGTGTTACTCTGTAGCAATGAAAGAAAATGATACTTCTGCTATTATTTTCCAGGATCCTGAACATATTACTTGGCATATAAAGACCATTCAATAAATATTTATTAAATAAACAAGTAGACAACTAAATACATTCATTTCTCAATTTAGTGAAGTATATCTTCATGTTTTTAAAAAACAATGCATGACTTACCAACTTTTACAGCTACCAGATATCTGAAATTTTTTTTGTTGTTTTCACAAGTGCAAGCTAATTTGGCCAGCATGAAAATCTGGCATCACAAACATTTCCCTTCAAGCCCAGAGAGGTGTCACATCCATTGTCATTTTACACAGTTGTTCTTTAATCTCGATTCCGTCTCTTCTTGTGTTTTTCTTCTCCTGTCTTATTCGGATCATTTAATTTTACATATTATTGAAAATAGGCAGTATTCTAAAATAAGAAAATTCTGGTTCTGACAGTATATCATTTCTAAAGAACACTTTCACTTTGAATTTTTAAGACAGCACTCCCTTTTCTTCCATCTATAGTATCATGTTGTTTTCATTGACTTTTATCATTTTGATGGAGGAGAGATCTGTGCCCTTCTAGTGTTCCCTATGAGATGACTTCTATGGCTCTCACTTAGCCCAGACATTTGTGTATAGACACCAAAGCCTTTGAGACCCCAGGATGTTGGTGTAGAAATCAAAGTTACTGATCCTGCTATTACTCCAGTCAGAATGATGAAAAGTGATCAACATCATTAGTCATTAGACAAATACAGTTTAAAACCATAATGAGATACCACTACCTACTCTAAGACTGGCTAGCATGAAAAAAAAAATGAGATCCTACCAAGTGTCTCTAAGGGTGTGTGATGGAGTAGAATTCTGCCACACTGCCAGAATAAATATTTATTTAGTAAATATTTATTTAGTAAATAATAAATATTTATTTACTAAATAATAAATATTCACTTATAATAAATATTTACTAAATAAATATTTATTCTGCATCCAGAATAGTACAATCACCTGGTAAAACAGTGTAGAGCTTTTGTAAAAAGCTTAATATATATTTACCAGACGATCCAACCACTTCATTCCTAAGCCTTGACCTGTTAAAAATAACATAGACTCATTCAAAGACTTGTATTTGAGTGCTTATTATGGCTCTATTTGTAATAACCAAATCCTGGAAACCAAGTAGATATCTATCAACAAGTGAATGCATAAACAAAGTCTGGTGGATTCATGCAATCAAACACTGCTCAGCAATAAATCAGATGAATTATTGAAGCATGCTACAAAGTACATCAATCCCTAAATAAGTATGGTGCATGAAAAAATCTGGACAAAATAGGATAAATAGTGAATGATTTGTATCAATTCTAGAAAATGCAAACTAAGTATTATGACAGAAGCAGATCAATGGTTGCCTGAAAGTTGTTGAGGCATAGGGAGAGAGGTGGGAAGGGAAGATTGCAAACAGGTGTGAGAGAACTTTTGGGGAGTGAACAAGATGTCCATTATCTTGACTGTGGTGATGACTTTCATGGGTGCCTACCATATATCCCAACTTAGCAAAATGTATACTTTAAATAATAAATACAGTTTATTGTATATCAGTTATATCTCAAGTAAATGGTTGTAATGCATAGTTGAAGTCTTTGTAAAAAGTTTTGAAATGAAACTTTTGAAGTTTTATTGCAAAAGTCATACCCTTTTGTTAACATATTGTCCATTGCTGCTTTTGTTCTCCAACAGCAGAGATGAGTAGTTGAGACACAGAGAGACTTTATGTCCTGAAAACCTGGAAATAATGAGTATCTGGCCCTTTATAGAAAAAGTTTGATGATCCTTTCTTCAGACTGGGAATTACTTCTGCAACCTAGAATCCCCATTTCAGAGTTTCTACCTAAAAAGAGGGAATAGATTTGGGGAAGAGAGTGATATACACAATTTTCAGTCCATATATCTTAACTTTCTATTTCTTTCTCTGACTTGGTAAAAGAGAGAGTATGGGGAGATGACACAGGAAAAGAGATCCACACCCTTCAGTGGGTTTCACCTAACCTCAAGGTCAAGCAAATCAGTGTGGTGGTTGCTGGGTTGTGTCCTACTCTGTGACTGAAATGAGATGTTAATGACAGTCAAATGGCCAAACAACAACAACAAAAAGTTTTGAAATGTATTGCTTGTGTTATGGTTTGGATTTGGAATGGTCCCCCAAAGCTCATGTGTTGAAGATTTGATTTAGCTGGTAGCACAATTGGGAGGTGGTGGAAACTTTCGGAGGTGGGGCCTCATTGGAGAAAGTAAGTCACTGGGGGCTTATCTTTGAAAGGTCCTTGTCCCCTTCCTTTCTCTCTCTGCTTCCTAGCTCCTGTGAAATAAGGAGTTCTGCTCTGCCATGCATTCATGGCATGATCTTCTCCCTCACCATAGGCCTATAGCAGTGGGGCCAAATGACCAGACTGAAATCTCCGAAACCATGAGCCAAAATAAACTTTTTATTCTTTTTTTTAATATTTTTATTTTATTTTATTTTTATGTGGTGCTGAGGATCAAACCCAGTGACTCACGCATGCAAGGCAAGCATTCTACCACTGAGCCACAGCCACAGCCCAAACTTTTTATTCTTTAAGCTGACTTTCTCAGGTATTTTGTCACAGTGATAAAAAAGCTAACACAACTTCCATGCAGCTTTTACTAATGAAACTTAATGATGGCCTGTCACAGAGAGAAAACACCACTAAGATGTTAGCATATACAATAGTGTGAAAGAGAAAAAAAGAGAAAGAATTAAGTGAAGAACAAAAAGAAATAAACCCAAAGAAAATATGGGTTTTATTTCAGAAATTCCTGCAGAATTCCATAGAAACTTGACTAGGAGTTGAAGAAAGATCATATAAAAACTGAAGGCATCTCTGACTGTAAAAAGTTATAAATAATTGAAGGATAGTGGCATTTGTGATAAGAAAGGAAATTATTCTAACTTGTAGCTTATATTTTCAACTTTGTTTTCTACAGAGAATCACATACTTTCAAGGCAAAATAAATGATTAAGAAGCAAAATTCTGTCTTCTTTTCTATAAGAAACATGTTCTGAATATTTTTAAAATATTTGAATGTTGGAAATGACTATTTTGGAGGAAGAATTAGCATTTTGTGAAAGTCAGAATGGACTCAAATAATGTTTCCTTGAAATTTGCTTTGAGAAAATTGAATTCCCAATTATAATCACTTAGGCTGATAAAACCATTTTGTTTGTATTACAAATTGTCTAGAATGTAGGAAAAAGAACTATATTAGGAATTGGAAAGTTGATTCTCATCCTTATGTGGAAAAAATAATTATAACTTATCTGGGCCTGTAGCCAAGTCAGGTAACTTCTATGGGTCCCAAATTCATTCTCTGTAATATCAAGTAGTTTAATTTAACTCACTTAACTCCTCTCCAGCTCTGTAGTTGAGTATTCTGCATATTCAGGTTAAGGGATATAAGAATTTTCTAGACCATTTCTAATTTTCCAAAGATAGATCAGAAGAGCAATACTGTATGGGTGATTTAAATAAAGCAAAGGAAAACAATTGATTGTAGACTGCATACAATTAATTTATAAGAAACAAATTATAGTAATTATAATTATTATATTATTAGAATACTATAATAATTATAACAATTATTGGTAATTTAATACTGTTTTCTATAATAATTATTAATACTATTCTCCTATTAATTTCTAATAATATGGTGAATACTATTTTCAGGTCAAATGTGCCTCACAATGTGCAAATGACTCATTTGTCTTAGAAACTAATCTCTATAGTACTCAAGTGTTGGTTAATTTTGAATCTGGAGTTGTATTTTTCTTCATCAAATTCACCCTTACATTCACACTTTGATATGAGACTTTCTTGGATTAGTAAAACTTAAATAAAATGCTGGAAATGAAGTAATTAAAAAGAAATATGAAAACATAGACTATGAGAAGTTTTAAGACAAAATACTTAGAAAATTATATGAATCCATCTTGCATAATTCCAGTGCTGGACATACAGTCCTTGTACTTTGTTTGTTTTTCCTATGAGATGGCAAGTCATACATTATCCTGAAACCCAAAGAACCAGTCAACTAATAAAGCTACCAGGAATTAATTTGATGTTATATATTAATATTAAAAAATATTTCCCTTCGCTGGGTGCGGTGACACCTGCCTATAGTCCCAGGAACTTCAGAGGCTGAGGCAGGAGGTCTGCAAGTTCAAAGCCAGCCCTAGCAACTTAGAGAAATCCTGTCTCAAAATAAAAAATAGAAAGGGCTCAGTGGGTAAGTGCTCCTGGTACAAAAAAACAAATTATTTTTCCTTCAACCAAATGAACCCATTCCTGGAAATTTTGCATTTAGAATAGACATAGTTAAAAACTGTGCCATGGTTCCATTTCTAGGGAAAACTTTTGACTCATACCATGTTACTCCTACATGTTATCACATAGGTTATATAACAACCTTGAACATGAATGTCCTAGAATTTGTTTCTCAATCTTTCATCGGTTGCCTGGGCTCAGCTGGATGGATCTCTCCTGCAGTCACAGTTGGATGATGTTCAGTACTGACATCATGTGAAGGTCTGACTTAGCTGGATGTCAAAGATGGCTTTTTCATCACTGGCATGTCTAAGAGTGAGCTGAGAAGGAAGGCCTAGGCATCTCTCTTTCCATGTACCTTCTCTATATGGTTACTAGGCAGTTAGTCTTCTTATATGGGGGTTGGATTCCTCCAGAGCAAGTATTCTAAGAAACCTGCTGGGGAGTGACAAGGTTGCTTATGACTTGTGTTCATGTGACGTCATGCAGTATCAGCTCTGCTTCATTGAGTGTCAGATTCAAGGTGCGGGAACTATGCAAGGGTGTATGTGGAGGTGTGGTTCTTTGGGCCATCCTCTTTGGAAAATAGCTACCACCGCCCCCCTTTGAAAATCCCCAGAACTTTACAAGTTTGTGCAGTTCTTCTTTTGAGGGCTGCCATCTTATTCCTTCCTGACTGTGGTCACGTATTTACTTCCATATATGAGTAAGAGTGCTCCTCTCTACTTTAATCTTAATAATTTCCAAGGAAACTTGAATATCTTTGTGAATGACTTAATCCAAGACAATTTTTTTACTTTAATTCTGTGATATTTAACATTAATTCAATTATCGGACACATTTAGCCACACTGTGAGATATATCAAAACCTAACACTATATTATGTGTGAAATATTAATCTTCGATTCATCATGCTCTCTTTATGGCAACCTGCCCTTTTAGCTCTGTGACAATAATATACCGACTCTTTGACCTCAGGAAACCTCAGGCTCTCCACTAATCCATTTCCTTTTAATCTGGTTGCCTCTCTGTGGATTCACTTTCTTGTCTTTCTAACTTTGATTTTGAAGTCTGCATTTTTTTAAAAAAATTTTTTTAGTTGTAGATGGACACAATATCTTTATTTTTATTTATTTTATGTGGTGCTGAGGATCGAACCCAGTGCCTCACGCATGTGAGGCGAGCGCTCTACCACTGAGCCACAATCCCAGCCCCTAAAGTCTGCATTTTGATCACACCATTGCTATTCCTGATTGCTCTACCTCTGCTGTTGTTTCTTCCTCTTTTGTCAAAGTCCCTTGTAAAACCCTTAGTTTGAATTGATTAAGAGGTGGTGGTGGTGGTGGTGGTGGTTGGAGTGGGGGTGGTTGTTCTTCTTCTTTCTCCTCTTCTTCCTCCTCCCCCTCCCCCCTCCTCCCCACCTCCTCCTCCTCTTCTCTTCCTCCTCCTCCTCCTTCTTCTTTCTCCTCCTTCTCTCTTCCTCTTCCTCTTCTTCTCCTCCTCCTTCTTTATTCCTCCTCCTCCTCCTTTTGACCTTTATAATAGGGATTGAACCCAGGAGTTATTTACCACTGTGCTACATCCCCAGCCCTTTTTATTTTTTTGTTTTATTTGGAGACAGGGTTTCGTTAAGTTGCTGAGGTTGGCCTTGAACTTGAAATCCTCCTTCCTCAGGCTCCCGAATCCCTGGGATGACAGGCTGTCCTTCTTTCTTCTTTCACAAATGAGGACTATTTAATAGTTATACAATGCAAAGCCTCTGCCATCTTAAAAGTGCCCTCTCATGTCATGCCATCCTATTTTCATGATATCCCATTTCTGAACTTCTTGTGAAAATCAAGCTTCTTTATAGAGGAACAGATATTTATAGTTACCACTTCTTTACAAATTAATTCTTTGTTTTTCCTAGATTAACAATGACCTATAAAATAGCCCTTTCACTTGTTCTCTTGCTCATTGGTGACCATTCACTTCTGAGCAAGAAACACCTCCATATCTTCTGTGACTTGTACCATCTTCTGATTTCAACCGATCTCTCTACACTTCCTACAGGGCCCTTCTCAGTTTCCTCTGTGTGGTTGCATTTTTCGGTTCCTTCCTTGAATGTTTGTGTTCTCCACATCTGCTGCCTCAGCTCTCTCCTGTTTGTTCTTCACACTCAAGACTACTTCAACCACATTCATGGTTTCAATTACCACTTGTATGCCATATTTTTAGCTCTAAATTTTGCCCTGAACTTGAGAATCATAATCCAGCTGGTTCCTGGAAATCTCACTTATAGATCTTACAGGAATTTTGAGCTGTACATGGTCTAAAAATGCCCTAGTGATTTTTACCTAAAATCTATTTCTCAACTATAAAATAGTTGATGAAAATCCTTTGTCATTCTTATTTTATAGAAGGTTTGCAGTTAAATAGGCACTCATAAAGACTATGTATGACTAGGACTCCAAAAATAGAGCAAAAATATCCTGCCATATACCTTAAATATACACAATATTTTGTCTTATTCTGTTTGAGCTGCCATGACAAAATGACATACACTGGGTAGTTTATACACAACAAAAATTTATTCTGCACAGTTCTGAAGGCTAAGAAGTCAGAGATCAGTGTACCTGCAGATCTGGTGTCTGGTAGGGTTTCCTTTTTGGTTTGTAGATGGCATCTTCTCACAGCACCCTTGCATGGTAGAAGGGATAGGGTCTGGGGTCTCTTTCAGGTCTATTCTAAAGGCAAAAGTCACATTATTGTGTGTTCTGCTCTAATGATCTAATCACCTCCTAAAGCTCCACCTCCTAATATTACCATGGAGATTAAAATCTAGGGGAAACACAAATATTCAATCTATAGCAAATTTCAATTAAAGTAGTTGCTTTTTTTTTTTTAAGGAAGTAACTCTTCTCCTTCCCTCTCTACATTATTGATAAAACATTAGCAGTCTTGAAAGCATCCTCCCCTACAATGGAGTATCTAATAAAATGTTATTAAATATATCAGAAAAGAGACAGACCCCATGTATTGATTCTTATTTCCTTGACCAGTGTTTACAACTAGGATTTCACAGAGTGAGAAGAGCATGGCCTTTGAAGTTAAGATGGGGCCTGTAAAGATTCTCTTAGAATCCATTTTCCTCACAATAGTGGATAATACTTACTTTGTATGGTTATTTGAAGATTAGGAAAGATAATGAATACAAAAACGCAGAGGTGCTAAATAGTAATTATTTTCATTCTTTCATTTTATTATTAATACTTTGCTGAGTATATTCCACGTGTCAGTCTTGGACTGACCATTCAGAGCTACTTGAAGGGGAGAGAGGGGCTAAACTGACGCTGTGTGCACAGGAGTGACAAGTCAATGCACATACATCCTTGTTAGTGAGGCACTGCTCAGCTAGAAACATAAACATAATTTTTTAATGCTGTACAAACGACCTCAAAAATACTACTGGTAACTATTTCTCAGTTAAGAGGAAAAAACCCTTAGTGTATTTAGACAAACATATATTTCATCAAATGACAGAAGCCTAACTCTTCTTGGAATTATAAAAGGGAATGTTGGTGAGAAGATTGGTAATGACAGCTACACAAGGAAAGAATGACATTAATAAAGAAATAATTGAAAGGATTTGTTGCTTGTCATCTATAAAAAAGCATTACTTCTAACATACTTAAAAATGCAATCAATCAACAAAATCCAGGACATTCTCTGGGGAGAGATGAGGAACTGTAGTAAGCCATGTGCTAACTGGCTTAGAGAAGAGTGAACCGTGACATGACTTTTGGAATACAATTCACAGGAGCTTTTTATGTTACCACCGATGGTGCAATTTGCATTCTTAGAAGGTCATGTTCACAGTGATCACTGAGGTAGGTCTTTATAAAGATTGTGGAGCTCCAAGTTTTTCTGTCTAAAAGCTTGAGCATTAAGGAAAATTTAAATCCTTGGTTACTACTTTGTGAATGGACATATAAGTTAATCTTTTAAAAGAGCATTAGAATAAGAATTATTTTCATACTCAGAAAATTCATTTAATGTTTTTCACAGCAGCAAAGAGAATTTCATAAACATATTCTAATGTAATTTGAGATTAAAAATCTTTCTAAATAGGGCTGGGGATATAGCTCAGTTGGTAGAGTGCTTGCCTCGCACATATAAGGCCCTGGGTTCGATCCCCAGGACCCCCTTGCCAATCTTTCTAAGTAGAAAGATGCCAGAATTTTCAAAAAAGTATAAAAGATCATTTTGGTTTAAATAAAACAGTTTCATATTATAATGGTAAGTGTCTGTTTTGTATTTACAGTTTGACAATCAGATTATGTATTGGAAAAAGATTCAAACAATTACATCAATTGATTTATTTGATTTCATAATTGTTGAACTTACTCTCACTTTAGGTCACCTGTTTAATCATTCCTGTGAATCTGATGATGTGTGAGTGGTAAATATACCTTCACAGAACCAGGAATGCTCTAGAGAGAAAAGAGGGAATCCATTTTGTGATTTCACAGATAAGAGGGAAAGTAAATAGTTGTTTAAGTTAAAAAAACTATAATTTTAGAAAATATTTGCTTAGATAATTGCAATAGTATGAAGACTACACAGGTTCAAGCACTTCTGGTAATGTTTGAATTGCAGGGATGTGATTATCCTTTTTGGACTAAAGCTGTTCCTTTTGATTATGCAACAAGAAAAAGTAAAAAAGTTTGTGCTAGGTCCATTGCCTTACATGAAATTTTTATCAATAGGTGAGAGAAGAATGAATTCCATTCAAAACTCTCAGAATTTGAAGATCTTAACTTGTACTGGCTCCAGGAAGGCTGTGCTGGGCCTACAGAGTCTATTCTAGTTAGTTTGTGCTTTATGGGATTTTGCCATTCTTCAAGCCACATTTAAAAAGACCCCGGTACACACTAGGTTTATTGATGGAAGTGAGATTTTCCTAGGGTCTTAGGGGTACTTGTGTCTGGATATCTTTTGCCCTTTGAATTTTATGGCTTGTAGTAGTATTTATATTGTGATGATAATCCGGACATAACTATATGTTTTCAGAATGATCATTTATTTTTTTGTCAGAGTCTTGGTATTTTATGTTTCAAAATTGTAGCTAATTCTAACTATTTTCTATATTTTATTAATAAGAATGCTATGCTGTCTAATAATAGACAATGTAATGTTTTCACTAAGAAGTAGAAGAACAAATATGCAGTTCCAAGAAGCTATCTCAAAATCAACTTATAATTTATTCTTGGACTTAGTTATGTTTTGGGGTTGGAAAGGAGAGAAAGAGCATTAGGAATTCCTCTTCTTCATCTACAAGTCCCAGATCAATAATCTGATACTAATTAGAATTTGTAGGCTATTAGAATAGTCTCCAGAGAGTTATGTGTGTATGCTTCCAGTATCCCTTTCCAAATAACAGTTTCTAGAGTTGCCTTTTGTACAATATATTTACTTGAATATGAATCCATATTCATATTTACCAAGTTGGATGCCCACGTCTTAAAATAATTGAAGCTGGAAAATGCCACTTGGGAGGTGGTAAATGGTTTCTAAATTTCAGAGCTGAAGAGGGGATTAACCTTCTTTTGTTGTGGGAGGGGCCAGTTTTGTGAATAGTTTTAATCAACCAAATATAAAGCAAATGTCTATTACTTGGGAAATCCAAGCCATAGAAATAATTCAAATATACATGCTTCCTTGTACTGAAATGTTAAATTGGTTGTATAGTTATTAAAGATATGCTCTAGAAAAATCAAATATGCTTTCCCCTAAACATGGCTTTTGGCTATACTTCCCCTGAAAATTGATATCTGCCAACAACAGATGGACTTGTCTCTCTGTCATCTTTTCTCCACAATTGCACACTGATGAACAGAGGATTGGAAGGATATGTAACATAATTTTCTTCTTAAAATATAGAGAAGAATCTGAAGTGGAAGTGGATGAGCTATCATGTGATACATCCCAAATTTTGGAAATGTGCCTTTGAGTATTATAAAAGGTTACAAAAAGTTTTTATTTTTTTTCCTTCTGGATTTGGGTAGGCAGGGGCACACCTGTCTTGGACCAAGGTGTTAGATTGATGGGGAGAGGAAAGGCATGATTTAGAGGAACTTCAGTTAGGAAGGCACAGGCTGTCATCTGTAACATGCAGGCATGCAGGACTAAGGAGAGCCAGCTGAGAGGCTAAGGACAACTACTGACTCTTTAAAGAAACTAACAGAGAGTTATATTTTCCTTTCTCTACTACAATGATCTTCCATTTGCTTATGGCTTCCTCTTGGCGGCAGATACTCTGGGTATCTAAGGGCAGGCTATGCATATTCTTGAGAACAAACAACCTGGAGAGTATAAAAGTGCCACATGCATGGTTTTCCTCAGGGAGTCCACAGCAGTGGAGGAAACTGTGAAACAAATGATAGTTAACTGTTGTTAGCTTGAGAAAATTGGGAGCATCTGACTGACAATTAAGAAGTTTAAGACTATGCTACTATCATGATTATCACCATCATTGTCAATAGTAACAGTTCTTGAAATTCGTAGGGTACAGTCTCTTTCTAAAAGTCCTTTACCCTAGTATCATCTTACTTTTTTTTTAATCTGAAAATTTGACTATATAGTTAAAAACTGTTTCACAAGAGACCAGTCTAATAATAAACAGAACACATTAATTTAATCACTTTGGAAAATTTTAGTGACTAAACACCAAATAACAATAACAGTAATAATAATAATAATAATAATAATAATAATAATAATTTATACATTGTTAGTTCACATTGTGGGAAAGGATTTTTTTTTGGATATGGGGTCTGGCTATGTTGCCCTTGAACTCATGCCTTAGCCCTATGGTGTCTGGGATTACAGGTGTGCACCACCATGTCTGTTACATTTTTTCACATTTATTTTATTATACAAACCTATGTACAAAATACACCAATATACATCCATACAAAAATCTATGCTCACAAAATACATTGCATGTTGCTTTATTTTTTAATCCAGTCATCTGAACAACCCTATGAGGGAGAAAATCTAATAAATTCCATTGCACAGAGAAGGGAATAGAGGCATCAGTATTGTAAATAGCTTACTCTAAGAGGTAGAGAGGGATCTGAATCCAGATCACTGAATTGCACGCTTAACCTCTGTCTCACAGGACCATAGTTTCCTTGTCTTCCCAAGGCAGCTTCAGAAATACTTCTCATGAATTAGAAATAGTGAGATCATCTCTGATTTAAGTTGCATTGCAAGGGAAAACACTTGCCACTTGCTTTATATTCATTATAGTCACTAAGTATTTATCATATTTGTAAGTGGGGATACATTTAAATGCAATGTCATACACTTTGAAAGTGCAATATATTTTTGTTACTTGGTTTAAAATTCATCACAGAAGTCATTTTTCTTTCAAGAAATGTCTGAGTACATTAGCTTAGAAGATGATATTGGCAAGCTGATGGTATGCATAATTTAAATAGAATGTTCAACTGTACTTAATGTGCATTTGTGAGAAATAGCTGTATATTCATAGCATCTGTGAAGAGCTCAGCTTGCTTATCATTCTGTACCTTACCAATGGACTATTCCTTCTTTACAAACTGTCAGTCACCTGATATAAGAAAGAAAGAGACTATTTTATAAGCAAAAGTTTTAATATTTAAATACTGTCCCATAACTGAAAATATAATTTAACTTTATTGTGTTCAGACTTTTGGTTGCAAGTGAAATATTTGACTGAGACAAAAATCACAGTTTGTTGTACTACTCTGCCTAGATTATACAATGGAAATCCAAATCATGATTGAAAAGATCCTAAATATTAAGGGACATCATCTTAATCTTTAGGTATTAACAGTAAACAATGTGATAGGTTTTGTGTAGCCTTTGGGCTGACTTGAAAAGCATTTGTCAATACAAAGAGGAAAAGTAGGAAAAAATAATAGAAAAGGAAAAGAAGGGCGGGGGGCGGGGAGAGAAGTTGAATATGATGCAGCACATGAACAGACATTAAAATTAAATAACATGGAGGGGCCCTGTTTTAAATGTATTCGGGGAATCAGGAATAGCTTCTAGTTATATGGCATAGTTGACTATAAAAATGTGGATATTGAAAGCTGCTTATTTTTTCAGTCTATAGTAAATGATGTTGGTGACCCAGGCACCCAGGTGCAGAAGGAGCCCAGAAACAAATGAGAAGAGATAAGCTATACAAATTACTATGCAAAAAGAAGGAGAACCCATGGGTTGTAGAAAGTATTTTGTTAAGTAGTCAGTGGAAGTTGTCTAAGAAGGAGAATTTGAGTCTTCTTTTTGTTAATACTCAGCAGACATCAGATGGGAAGATTGAACTAGCACTAAATTGGTTTAACGATGGGGTCAACAGGAACCCTGGGAGCAGGCTTGGAAGCAGACTGTTTCTCCTGTTGTTACAGGAGAAGGTAGGGAGTTTGAGGAATGCCCTAGGTGGCAGTGTCTTAAGGTGTGGCAGTTCTTCTCCATGTGTGGGAGGAGAATTGTTGTACTAGAATGGACTGCTGTGCTTATTAAAAGTGCTGGTTCACTGTTTCCAAACTAGACTAGTTGAAATTGTTATCAGAAGACAGGCCCTGAAAATTCATTCATTAAGAAACCTTTCCAAGTGATTCTTATGCCCATTAAGTATCATCATATTAAAGAATTTTTAGATGGAAGGAAGGAATCCATCTAAACCAGAATGAAATTCTTTTTTTTTTTTTTTTGTACTAGGGATTGAACTCAGGGACATTTGACCACTGAGCCGCATCCTCAGCCTTATTGTGTGTTTTATTTAGAGACAGGGTCTCACTAGGTTGCTTAAGGCCTTGCTTTTGCTGAGGTTGGCTTTGAATGTGCCATCCTCCTGCCTCAGCCTCCTGAGCCACTGAGACTACTGGTGTGTGCCATCACACCCAGCTAAATCAGAATTAAATCCTATAAGAGAGAAATGGAAAATTCAGAGAAGAAAGATGATAAAAAATTGTTTACCCTTGGACCTTTATAAAAGGGTTTTTTGTTTGTTTGTTTGTTTGTTTGTTTCATCACTGGTAACTTAGGGCATCTTGAGAAGGATTCACCACTACCTAATCATAGGAAGATTAGGGTAAGAAGGCCCAGGAACTGCAGATGGAAAAGGTCCTGTGAATGCTGAAGGTCATGGAAGTCAGTGACAACTTCACACCAAAACATCACAAAGATAATCAACTTCCTGGGATGTCCACATTCCTTGACTTGAATTTTAAAAAATGTAAATGGAGTTAGGTAAATCTCACATTTACCAAGGACCACTCATTTCTGCTGAAAAAGTGTATTACAGATCCAACTCTAGACATTGTCTGAAAGAAAATTCAAGGATTGGCTGGGGGTCAGGGAGAGGGAAGGTAACCGTGACAATTTTCATTCTTTTGGTTGGTGACTGTAATACTGGAAGAGAATAAAATTATGAGTAAAACAACACAGTATGTGGATGGTATCAAATTAAATAAAATAAACTGATAGTAAGGGCTTAGCATATACTTGTCAAAACCATGAACAAGTATATTTCAAAGAAGAGTTAAAAGACCCTATCTCTTGCTTTTAATCTAAAATTGATGGGTGGAAAAAAAAAAGTAACTAAGGAAACTACAAGGCAAGATTGCAAACAGAAGACTGAAAAGTACGAGTTAGATAAAGAAGGAACATAGTGGGAGAAACTTTCCATAATTTTAGATGGAAACATAATACTTCAGGGTTCAGGTAGCATGTATTAAAAGCACCCAATTTAAGTGATTACTAAATTTTTTATCCATGAATGAAAAATATTTTGATAGGTATAGCCAAGACTTCAGTTAATGCTCAGCTAATGTAATATGGCATCAGGAGGGAATAATTTGATCAAAGATTTTAAATCTAATTAAAACAGAGGGAATAGTTGTACAGAGTAGAGAGTACGGTTAAATGACTACTGATGTAGATTATAAAATTGGTACATAGCGAAGCAGAAATTCAGCTAACTTAACAAATCCTGTAAATAGTATTCCCACAAAGTAAAATATAGTCTTTAAAACAAAATTTGAATTTTTCTTTTATGTAGTCATCATTATTATTTTGGCACATTTTATTCTAACATTACACTTTCCTCATTGTAGTTTAATGGTAGATATGAGTTTCTAGACTGCATTTTATTTATTATAACATTTTATTAATGTTATATGAAATAAGATTCTTACTGAATCATTAGAATTTTTAACAAATTATATTTTAGTGGTTGTATAATATTATTGATGAGCCATAAACGTAGTTAATTAATCATGTTGCTGCACATTTATATTCTTTTGATTTCTTTTTCTATTATAAGGCTGTGCTGAAGAGATTTTATTTAAAATAGAATTCTGGGAAAGAAATATGAGAAAAAAACATGTAAATACTTTTCAGTTTCTGAAACAACTTGCACAATTATGCTCCAAAAATATTGTTCCATTGACAATCTCACCAGCAATGTGTGAATGTGTTTACCTCAGTATATCTTCTTGTATACCAAGTCCTAAATTTTAAAAATAATTTCAGAGGCAAAATGATACATAGCTGTAGTCTCAGTCTATGGGTTGTCAGCCAATTTAGTTTAGTTTTCTTTGTAAATGCTAAGATTTTATCAAGTACATAGCATCTAACTTTGGTATTCTCTGCTGTTGTAGATTTGTTGATTTCTGTCTATTAGGTTGATCATTTTAGGACAATTTTATGGGCAAGGAGCCTCATTTAATAGTAAGTATTTGATATATTCTTGAATTTTTCTGTGTGGCCATCCAGGGATGGGGTTTTCTGTTACAGAAGTTTTACATACTTATAAATTGATGCGTCTGAAACTGACTTTTGGGGATAGTTATAAGACTTAGTATATTAAAGCTCTTCTGTTCCTAAACTTCTTATGTCATATTTACACACTCTGAAAATAATGCTCGCATCCTTTCTATGGTAAAGATACAAATATTCTTTTTTTATGTATGTATTTTTAGCTGTGGGTGGACACAATATTTTTTTATTTTTATGTGGTGCTGAGGATCGAACCCATGCATGCTAAGTGAGCACTCTACCACTGAGCCACAACTCCAACCCAAGAAACAAATATTCTTGTAGACATCATTGGAAAGTACTGGATAGTTCCTAGGGTGTTTCTGTTGTTATTGTGTTATTTATTTTTTTACCATGCCCAATAATTTTCAAATTCATATACTGATTTGGTTATTCCACCTGACTTAGCCAGCTGCTACTAACTGAATCTCTTTGACTTACATTTGGTAAAACACTGGGATTGATTTTTTTTTTAACAAAGTAAATTTGGGGGTTATGTATATAACTAAGGTTTTTATTCCTTCAGTATTTTCTCAGTGACTTTAAAGAAACAACAAAAGCCAGTATAAGAAATACTTCCTTTTCTCTTATTTTATATGATAAATGTGATTTTTTTGTTTAGCTTCTCCTTTTTAGTGTTGTAGTCTATATAATTTTCCTTAAAAATATTTTTTGTTATCTTTCATCATAACGTATATCAAATAGCCATGTTTTAAGTTTTTCTAGGCAGTTCTTAATGTCTCTTTGGTTTCTTTTTGGACCTCAGTGTTAGCTAGGAATATATTTTACTTTCCAAAGTAATTTACTTGTCACATTTTTACTATTTATTTCCATATTTATGAGATTATGATAAAATATGTGATCTTTGCTTTTTAAATTTGTTAAAGGTTTGTCATGGATAAGTTCATATTGATTTTTAATAATGTATCATATATATTAAACAGAATATTTTATTATTCTAGAGATGTACATATATCTATTGAATTTTTCTTAATCATATTATTTTCATTGTATTTTTCATTTTACTAAACTCTTTGTGGTCTTTTTGTTTTTGATTGATAGAGTTTAATTCTGAATGAAGCGTATTGAAGACTAACTGCATTTTTACCTGTTTCTCCTGGAATTTCTTTAATACTCATATTTTCTAGTTGGCTCCTATTTGTATGTTCCATACAGTACTTATTACTGTTTTATTGACTTTAAAATGTTGCCTTTCATCATTACATTTTTTTTCTAAATATCTCATCTTATTTCAGATGCCTGTATCACATATTTCTGAATGATCTATCACAATTTGTTTCAAGCATGTATCTAAATTGTAAGACTTATTGTTAACTACTGTCAGCCCTTATTTATTTTCCACTATTATAAAGTCTTGGTTCCATCTGTATTATGATAAGAATTTAGATAAATATTTCCGTACAATCTTAATTGGGCATGCCCTCTCAGACTTCTTGCACCTGCTTGAGTATCTATTTATGCCCTCACAGAACAATAACATCTTGGTGGGTATAGGATTGCCAAGTTCTTTTTCTTGATGGTGTTTCCACTATTTTCTTGCTTTCAGAGTGGCATAAGTGATATTACAAATGTCAATGTGATTCTTCTTTGACATTAGCTTCTCTGTGTCAAAATACTTATAGGTTTTCCTCTTCATTCTTTAACTTCACAGATATTCCTGTGCTTTACTATTATAGTTCTTTTAGCATCAATCACTTCTGAGACCTGCAGAATCAGTCTGTTTTCAGTACAGATTTTTTTTCTCCTCTTTTTCATTTATCATTTCCTATTTGTTATTCTATTTCTTTCTAGTAGCCATGTTTCAGGATTCTTGAATCTATCCTTTAAGTCTTTTAAACTTGCTAAGATGAATTCATCATTTTACATTTTGGGATATTTATTATAATTTTACTTTTGACTGTACATCTGGGCTCAAAGGTGGGCATACTTAATCTATTAAATTGCATAGAGGAGAAATCATACCATTTTGTAAACAGAATATTATCCAATATTTTACAAAGCACTTGTCTATGCTAGAAGATGCACTCATATGCTAAATATCATCTCATAACATAAATGCAGAAACTGATAAGTTATGAAAGGACTTGTTTTGTTCATTGGCACTGAAAAAATAAAATAGTTTCTCTTGGTTTACTGATTTTACAACATAGGTTATTACAACGGTATTAGAGGTAATTCTAATTCATTGAGTTAAATGTAAAGCACATAGTACAAGTTTCAAATGCTACCTCATTTTATTCTGTTGGTAGTTTTGATAGTTGTTTTGATAGTTTAAGTAGTTTGTAAAGCAGATTTACTGTGCACACATCAGTATTTCATTATACTGCATCTTGAACCACAGTTTCTACTATTCACATAAGTCTAGTGAGACAGAATACACATGCAGCAGGTTATATGAAGTGAGTTTATTACCTATAAGTAGGCAGCAAAAGACAACAAAAACCTAGGATACAGGACAAGCTGGTCCCATAAAGATGAGGAAAATCACTGAGGATGGATAGAATCTCATCTTACTGTACCCTATTTGCAAGACAGCTGAGGGACCCCAAAAAGCAGCCTATCCTGGGGTTTTGTACCCAAGGAGCACCAAAGCTTACTGAGCTAAAGTTAGGAAGGACGTTCTGTTCCTTGGGGGAAACTGGTACAGAGCCTATGGTATTCTGGACAGTTTCTCCTTATCTCAAGATGTTGTATTCCAGCACATTCCAGTTCTACTAGAGAACTGTTTAAGTGAGAAAGGGGTAAAATTGGGTCCATTCAAGACCACCCAGAAAACTTCCCTGCATAGCTGTTTTTCCTAATTTTAAAAATAAGGAAAGTAAAGCTCAAAGATGCAGGAAATGTGCTGAAACTCTAAGATCTATCAAGTTGTCATAATGAGATTCAAAGCCACACTGTCCTGGTCACAGGTTCTTTCCTCTTAAACACAACATATCAGATCACTTCTGTAATTTTTATAGCAAGTGAAAAACAGCTGGAACTATGTGGTTATTATTTTTATACCCATACTTCTTGGTATAGTAATTGTCTAATAAATATATGTAAAAGGAAACCAGAGGTAAAAAAGAAGAAGAAAAAGGGTTAAAGACTGAGGTGGTGTTGGGTGGAAAGCTACCAGGGATCTTGAGAAGTCATAAAAATTAGTGACTCAGAAAATCAGATGATTGTAAAGTTGATAATAGCCTCCAGCTGAAATGACTAAAGTTGTTAACTATGTCATTTAGACTTGGTGCCATTCTTCCTTCCACCATGTAATTTGACTTCTCAGTGTTTCCATAAACCTTAAGTCATTTATAGCACATAGAGATTGCTACAATATTTTTTTCATTTCCAAAAACACTTTACACATCTTAAAGAACAGTCATAGTTATGTTTTTAAAAATTTTACTTATTAGATCATCTAGACAACTTGAACATTTAGTGGATAATAATAGATAGCATGAAATTTGCACTTCCACATTAGAATTTGGGAAGAGGGATGTACAGAGTTCTAGGAATTCCTTATTTACTCAAGAAACATTTATTAATCAATGACTACTGTGTTTTAGGCACCTTACTAAGCAGAACATTTTGACAGAATCCCTGCTCCAGGAATCATACAACCTCTAGGAAATAATACTACTGAACAGGCAATTAGAACTCTCATGGGAATGTACATTTGCTCTTTTCCATAATTTTTCTGGATGGTCAGAAAAAATCTATTGTGAAAATAGGATAAAAGGGTTTTCAAGGTGAAGAATATAAGAATGTGAAGTGATGATTAAAAATATATGGAATGGTCCAGAAGCTCCAAGAAGCCCAAATATAAAGAACAAGGGAGTGAGTGTCAACAAATATGTCAGGGTGGCAGTTGGGAGGCTCACTGTCTAGGGACTTAATGGCTCTGTTAAGGGATTGGATAAATCCTAAGAAAGGAGAACGTACTCGGGAATTGGTTTGAAGTTGGGGAATGACATGATTAGATTTTTATCTTGGGCTGCAAAGTAGAGGATTAATATGAAGAGTAAGCTTGAAAGGGGGAAGTCAACCTGAAAACTTCTGCCGCACACTGGGCAAGACAGAAGATTAGCCTGGATTAGAAAAAAGGGGAGATGGAAAGCTTCTGGAGATATGTAACAGAGGCAGATGGTTGTTGGTATCTTGTGAAGTAGGAGAGGGAAGGATCTAGGATGAACCCCAGTTTCTGGTTTACCAGTGCTAACAGAGGGGGAGATAATGGAGTATGCATTTGAGATGTGTTGCATTGAACTGCCTCTAAAATATCCAAGGAAAGACAGGGGAATGAATCGGACAAAACTTTTCTATGTACATATATGAAAATACCACAGCAAATTTCACCATCATGTACATCCACAGGAAGTTAATTTAAATAAAAACTATTGGTAAATGGCAGAAAAAGACCCATAAAGGGAAAGGAGCAAGGGGTGGGGAAAGGGAAGGGGAAGTAGAGGTACTGGGGACTGAATTAGAATAAGATACATTCCATACTTGTGTAATTATACCAAAATGAATTCTACTGCTATGTACAACTAAAAAGAACCAATAAAATAAAAAAGGAAAAAAAAAAACTGAAAGAAATACCCAAATGAAAAGGTAACAAGGACAGTGAGTTATATGGATACACAGCTCAACTTGGAATTTACCAGTCTATAAATGTAACTGAAGGTATGGTGATAAACTGGATAAACTGGAAAAAGAATGAATTAAAAAGAGGAGAATATAAGGTGAGATGAGTAGATGGAGGACAATGAGCCAGAAAGAAAGAACACTAAAAATGTACCCTATTCCAAGAATAAATTAGTCAATTGTATTGAATATTTTCAAGCAGTCAACAAAGAAAAATTGAAGACTTTGTACTGGGTTTAATAACATGGAAGTCACCAATGGTCTTAGAAGTCTGGTGGTGGTGTGGGGCAGAACCCAAAGTTCAGTGGATGCATACTTGAGTGGAGGTGAGGAAATGGAGGAAATCAGAGTGAGTATTTGACTAAGAGGAAAAGGTGCAGAAGGTGATCAGTAGATAGGAATGGGAGATTAGAGGAGGCTTTACGTTCTGTTTTATTTTTTATAAATTGCAAAAGATTTAAACATGTTTAAGTGATAATAAGGAGAAATAAGTAGAAAGGAAGGTGTTATTGCCTCGGCCCTCCTTAAATTCACATGGCTCTTTGCTGATAGAGCTGGGATTAGCTGTTCTAATCTGGGGATTCTGATTATTTTACCTTAATGACCTAGGATTAAATTATAAACTTGGATTAAATGGAAAAAAAACATCATTCCAGAGCCTCAGATAGTCTTTTTTGTGCACATTGAATTATGGAGGAAAAAACTACAGTGCTAGCCACCAGGTCCGTATTGCAGTGGCTGAAGGTGTCATGAAATTATAAGGGTATTTTTGGTGTGTGTCAGCTTGCCCAAAGGGGTAGAACCACAAGCATATTGTGTGATTGCTTTGTAAAGTGAGATGGACAGAGGTTGGGATATGCACAGAACACCTCAATGATGGAGAGTCTAGAGGGTTCAGTGGCTCTCACCCGTGTTCTTTCTCCATATGGTTGGCTACAGATTATCAAGCCCTTGCAGCAGTTACCAGTAAAATAACAAGTAAATTCCATTTGGCTACTGGATTTTTGTGTAACCATTCTTTAAAAACCCCTGACAGGTGGCAAAAATAGTTTTTTAGAGCTGAGCTTCAGCTTTCCCCAGTTTCTGGAAGTAATATCTGTGGTCTCTCATCCAGTCCTAGTAAAAATAGAGATGGAGGATTTCTCTAATATGTTTATCCAAATTGTCACTTAATAAGTCATCATTTGTGGGAAATTGCAAAAAAATGGCTGCAGTTCTCTACTCTTATCTACATCTTTGCCCTTTGCCATATGACCTTGCATTTCAGCTCTTCCTCATCAGAAGTCGGCTTCTATTATCCCACCCTTAAAACAAGGATCACTTAGCTAATAGAATTCAATAGAAGTGATAGTATGGTGGTCCTATGCCCAGGCCATACTAGGCATTCCATTTGCTTGATGTCTTAGGACCCCTACCATGAGCAAGTTAGGCTAGTCTAATAAGTTATGAGAGACTCATCACCAGTGGTCCCCTACTCTCAACTGAGGTCCCAGACATGGACCAGTTAAGGTCTGCAAAACCACTGGCCTAATTTGTAGTTGACTATAACCACATAACAATGTCTTATCATGATGAACTTGATAACTGAGTACAGCCAAAATTGTTAACATTCAAAATTATGAACTTAATAATTGGTTATTTATTTATATTTTAGTGATGAAGTTTTGGTAGGACTTGTTACCCAGTTATAGCTAACTGCCATGCTATCTGTTTTATCTTTTGTTTATCATGTCTATAATCACCCAGAAGATGTCACCCCTAGAGATAATAGTTAATTAAGTAACTACACTTCATTAGGTTGTGCTGGACACTTCACAACACAATTTAACCAAAGACATTTTTAAGAGCTCAGATTTAGTTGGCATTTCAGAGATTCCAACTCAAATAAGTAGCTACACTCATTTGAAATGATGTTATTTATCATACCAGTTGTTTGCATACAATATGTTTCTGGGAACAATACAGATTGCCTTTATTATAAACCGCAGGGTGTGACCTAGAGGAAATTGTGCATTTTTCTTTGTCTTATTTTATACTATAATCAGTGCATTTAAATCACAGAGTGAATCCAGAATATCAATCTGTTTAGCATGTTTCTGTTTAATTTGCTAACAACATAAAATATATGTGCACTTGGCAGTTAAAATGAAAAATAATGAGGCACTTAGAGAAATTAGATTACTACATTATAATATAATAAGAATTTAATGATACAAGTAGCATATACTCCTCATACATTTTGGTGTATGGGAAGCTACACAATTATCAACAGTGTGAATTTTTTCCTTTTGGTTGCCAGAAAGTATTCATGTGATTTACAATCAGATGTAATAATGTTGTTCTATTGGAATAAAATCTGTTATGACATTATATATAACTTTTATTAATTTTATTCTATTGGATAATTGGAGACCTCCTATGATTTTTAAAATGACAGAGTAGAGACCTCAGCTCATTTTACACTTTTTAATTTCATGCTTGTCTCCAGCTAAATTTCTTCCATAAATTTCAATTCAACAAAACATAGATGCAGCACCAAGTTAAAGCTTAATGAATTGGTTAGAATTAATCCAGAAGTCAAATAAACTAGATTTTTTTACTTAAATATTTCTTCTCAATTGATATGAAGTTTAGTTGAAGAGGGCCATACCTGAATCACTAATAACATTGTTTATGGCTTTGCTGTTTAGATGTCAAAGCTAATGGAGATAGCTTAGGAGGCTGGGTGCAGTGGTGCATGCCTGTAATTCCAGCAACTGGAGAGGCTGAGGCAGGAGGATAGCAAGTTCTAGGCCAGCCTCAGCAACTTAGGGACATCCTGTCTCAAATTTAAAAAATTAAGGGCTGGGGTTATGGCTCAGTGGTAGGGTGCTTGCCTAGCACGCAGGAGGCACTGGGTTCGATCCTCAGCACCACATAAAAATAAAATAAAGCTATTGTGTCCACCTACAACTAAAAAAAATAAATAAATATTTTAAAAAAAATTTAAAAAATTAAAATGTCTAGGGATGTACCTCAGTGGTTAAACACCTCTGGATTCAATTCCCAGTAACCCCTCCCCCTAAAAAAATTGCTTAAGAATATTGGACAGTGTTATTACCGTGTCTCTGGGGATTTCAGGATATTTCACCAATGCATTGTCTGGCAGCTACCTGGCTGAGTGGCTGATAGTATGGATGACTGGCTTTTGGTTATGGCATATGACATTGTCATCTCTTTCCAGAGTGACAGTGACAGTACCCATTTCAGTAAATTGACTTTGCTATGCTGTTTGATTTATTCATTTGGAAAGTTCGACTAATAAGTAGACAAAAATGAGAAAGTAACATAGTAACATGGAAGAGATCGGCATGACATTTCATAATTTATCAAGATAAAATCAACAATACCATACTTTTCTCCTTTAAAATCAAATTCCAGCATTAGTGCCATCTTGGTACTGCTAAATGGAATTATTTTCCCAAAAATATAGCCACATAAAACTAATATTTAGCTCTGTTAAAGTCAGATGATTTCCCCAGTCTCTTGGGAAATTTTGTTAATTGTTTTTACCATTTTAGATTGACATTTAATTTAGAACTGTTTTTCCAGCCTTCTATAAAAATGTGCCATTTTCCCTAAAACTCTACCAGGTAGGTAGGATTCATAAGGAGAAATTGTGGGTCAAAGCTACTGAAGGATGCTTTCAGAAAGTAAGAAAAATACAGCTCAACATATATTGAGCAGCATGATTTGGAAACAATGACGAAATTTGACCACAGAGGCCACTTTCTTATCCAACCAGGATGAAGCTGCTACTCTATTTGCTACTAAGTGGAAGCCAATCTCAAGTTCAGATAGACAAAGCCCCAGAGTTGAATGCCAGTTTATTTCAAGAATATATAATTTACTTATAATGCAAATATAACACTTTTTATTCTTCATGTTACTTTCTTTTTTCCTTTTCTTTTGTTATTGGGGATTGAGTCCAGGGGCACTGTGTTACTGAGCTGCTTTCCTAGCCCTTTTTATTTTTTATTTTGAGTCAGGGTCTGCTAAGTTGCTTATGCCCTCACAAAGTTGTTGAGGCTGGCCTCAAACTTGTGATCCTCCTGTCTCAGCCTCCTGAGTTGCTGAGATTACAGACATGTGCCACTGTGCAGGACTTCATGCTACTTTCTTGCATGGCATCCCAGTCTGATCCCACTTTCACCATATGCTATGTGGAGTGCAGTCTGGTCATTGGGTCCAATTTTCTGACATAGAAAGAGAATCCAAGAGTTTTGGTGACTTGTTCATAGGGACAGAATTGAAGCTAAAATCCATCCAAGGCTGTAACAGTTGAGTTTGCCTTTTCCCAATTCCAGGCAGCAGCAATGCTCTCTCTCTCTTTCTCTCTCTCTCTCTCTCTGTCTCTGTCTCTCTCTCTCTCTCTCTCTCCTCTCTCTCTCTCTCTCTCTATATATATATACATATATATGTATATATATACACACACACACATACACACACATATATGTATATATGTATATATACGTATATATACGTATATTGTGTGTGTGTATATATATTTCTTTCTTCCTTCCTTCTTTTCCTTTCCTTTCCTTCCCTCCTTCCCTTCCTTCTGTCCTTCCTTCCTTTCTATATTTATTTTTTATTGGTTCCTCTTAGCTATACATGAGAGTAGAATCCATTTTGATAGAATACATCTTATTCTTAGGACCCCATTCTTGTGGATGTACACAATGGTGGGATTCACTTAAATGTTTTCATATATATCCATAGGAAAATTGTGTCAGTTAATCCACTGCCTTTCCTTTTTGCTATTCTCCCTTCCTTCTCTTCATTCCACTTTGTCCAATCTACTGAACTTCTCCCCCTCCATCACTCCACTCTTATTGTGGTTTAGCTTCCACATATCAGAGAAAACATCTGACCTTTGGTTTTTGGGGAGATTGACTTATTTCACTTAGCACAATAGTTTCCAGATCCATCCATTTACTGGCAAAGGTCATAAAGCCATTCTTCTTTGTGGCTGAGTAACTACTCCATTGTGTATATATATACCACAATTTCTTTATCCATTCATCTGTTGAAGGGCACCTAGGTTAATTCCATAGCTAGCTATTGTGAATTGTGCTACCATAAACATTGACGTGGCTGTGTCTCTGTAGTATGATGATTTTAAGTCTTTTGAATATTTGCTGAGGAGTGGGATAACTGGGTGGTTCAATTCCTAACTTTTTGAGGAATCTCCATATTGCTTTCCATAGTGGTTGCATCAATTTGCAGTCCCACCAGCAGTGTATGAGCGTGCCCTTTTATCCACATCCTTGTAAACATTCATTATTTCTTGTACTCTTGATATTTACTAGTTTGACTGGAGTGAGTGGAATCTCAGTGTAGTTTAAATGTACATTTCTCTAATTGCTAGAGAAGTTGAACATTTTTCATATATTTGTTGACTGTTCCTATTTCTTCTCTTGTGAAGTGTCTGTTTAGTTCCTTTGCCCATGTATTGATTGGGTTATTCGGATTTTTGTTAAGTTTCTTGAGTTCTTTATATATCCTGGAAATTAATGCCCTATCTGAGGCAGCAGCACACTGTTTCTTTTTCTTTTGGAGGGGGTCAGCGGGGATTAAATGCAGGGACACTCAATCACTGAGCCACTTCCCCAGCTCTATTTTGTATCTTATTTAGAGACAGGATCTCACCGAGTTGTTTAGCACCTTACTTTTGCTGAGGCTGGCTTTGAATTCATGATCCTCCTGCCTTAGCCTCCCAAGCCACTGGGATAACAGGCATGTGCCACCACACTCGGCAGCACACTGTTTCTCACAGGGCCATTTTAATGGATTGAATTGTGCCCCACTCCCTGTAAAATCAGATGTTGAACTCTTCTTTTATAAAATGTATTTATTTGTTCTAATTAATTATACATGACAGTAGAACGCATTTTGAAACATCATATGTAAATAGAGTGTAACTTCTCATTATTTGGGTATATATGATGTAAAATCACACGAGTTGTGTAATTATATATGCACATAGGGTAATAATGTCTGATTCATTCTAATATCATTCCTACCCCCATATGCCTTCCTCTCCCTTTACTCCCCTTACTGTGAATTAGCATCCACATATCAGAGAAAACATTTGGCCTTTGATTCTTTGGGACTGGTTTATTTTGCTTAGCATGATATTCTCCAGCTCCATCCATTTACCTGCAAATGCCATAATTTTATTCTTCTTTAAGGCTGAGTAATATTCCATTGTGTATATATACCACAGTTCATCCATTCATCTGTTGAAGGGCATCTAGTTTGGCTTCATAGTTTGGCTATTGTGAATTGAGCTGCTATAAGCATTGATGTGGCTGCATCACAGCAGTATACTGATTTTAAGTCCTTTGAGTATAAACTGAGGAGTAGGATAGCTGGGTCAAATGATGGTTCCATGACAAGTTTTCTGAGGAACCTCCATATTGCTTCCCAGAGTGGTTGTACCAATTTTAGGTTTCACCAGCAATGTATGAGTGTACCTTTTCCCCCACATCTTTGCCAACACTTATTATTGCTTGTATTCTTGATAGTTGCAATTCTGACAGGAGTGAGATAAAACTTAGAGTAGTTTTGATCTGCATTTCTCTACTTGTTAGAGATGTTGAACATTTTTTCCATAGATTTGTTGATTGATTGTATTTCTTCTTCTGTGAAATGTCTGTTCAGTTCCTTTGCCCATTTATGGATTGGTTGTTTCTTTGGTGTTAATTTTTTGAGTTCTGTATATATCCTGGAGATTAATGCTTGATCAGAGATGCATGTGCTAAAGATTTTCTCCTATTCTATAGACTCTCACTTCATGTTATTGATTGTTTCCTTTGCTGAGAAGCTTTAAGTTTGAATTCATCCCATTTATTGATTCTTGATTCTACTTCTTGTGCTTTAGGAGTCTTGTTAAGGAAGTCGGTTCCTACACTGACACGGTGAAGATTGGGGCCTACCTTTTTTCTGTTGGGTGCAGGGTCTCTGTTTTAGTGCCTAAGTCTTTGATCCACTTTAAGTTGAGTTTCATGCTAGATAAGAGATAGAGGTTTAAGTAAACAACTTTGGCTTTATGGATCACATGATCTTGTCAAAATCACTAAACTGCATTGTTATAGCACAGTAACAACCACAAACAATGTGCAAATGACTGGGTATAGAAGTGTTCCAATAAAATTTTATTTACAAAAGCATCAGTGTGTGCTGTAGTTTGTCATTGCTATTCTACATTTCTGAGCACGATGCCAAAGATGTTGTGAATGATCAGAATTAAGCATTGGGCCAGTCACACATGTAGTTGCCTGAACTTAGTTGGAAGTCTGCGAAACTGAAAACAAAACCAGAAACAATAATGGCACAATTATATTCATCATTCTCAGTCACCCTTCTGAACTTTCTCTCTCTGGTTTGGAGTGACTATCAGACTTCACAAACACAAACATTATTGTGGATTAAATGTGGCCACATTTTTTACTTGCTCCTCCCAACAAGAACTGAAGCCTATTTACCCTTCCCAGGAATTGTGCTGCTCTTCTGAGTTTTGACTAGTGGGGATGCCACAGAAATGAAGCTGTAACAGTTCTGGGCATCAGCCTTAAGGACAGCTTTCACTGTCAGAACTCATCTAGAGAAGTTCAGCTACCCTCATGGAGAGTCTTTATGGAGAGAAAGAAAGAAGGCAGGGCCAGGGGTGGGGGCAGAGAGAGGTCCAGTGGGCTACTAGATAGTCCCACCCTCACAGCTGAAGCATCACAGGGGAGCATGATGCCACCCTGGATCTTCCTGTACTCTCAGGTGAGGGTCCACTAAATGGAGGGTCCTGAGCTAACATCACAAAGAAACAAACCATTCCTGCCCAGCCTGCCCACATTGTAGAATCATGAACAAATCAATGATTATTGTTTTAAGGCACTCAGTTTGAAAGGGTGTTTAGGCAGTAGTAAGTACCAGATACTATGTGCTGCCTTCCTGTTGCCTGGGATTTTCACAATTGGTTCATCATAATCTTTCCTGGTCAACTTATACTTTAAAAATGCATCCTAATCTTGAAGTGTTAATAGGTTTCAAGTGTTTTGCATGTTTATAAAAATTGGTGCACCAAAACATTATACAGAATTTGGCTCTCAATTGCATTGATACCATGCACTCCTATAGTCTATATTTAAAATTTTAAATACCAGAAGTGATTTAGGCAAAGGGCTGTTAATAGGAAATTTCTCACCAGAGAAAGATGAGGTATAGAATGTAAGTTAGCTATCTTTATTCCTAACTCCAACCCAAGAATCACAGCACAAAGAGATTCTGAAATGTGGTTTCAGGAAAATAAAGATACTATATTTCTG
>CM053404.1:84685927-84915291 GCA_028644305.1 Xerus rutilus
GCCTCACCATTGCTGAGGCTGGCTTTGAACTCGATTCTCCTGTCTCAGCCTCCCTAAGTACTGGGATTACAGATGTGCGCCACCACGCCTGGCTTAGATTTGCTCCCATATCGGATGGTAAATATGAACAAAGCATTTGCTTTTTATCAACTTTCCTAAGAAATGGAAATTCACTACTTAATTTTTCATTTTACCCATGTATTTTTTCTCTTTGCTATAGAAACCATTTATTGCAAACTAAAAGATCCAGCAAAATGAATAAACTGTTATAGATATACCCAAAGTAATAAATGACAAAACTACTTTTTTTGTGAGCCTTAGACTACTGTCTGTACTCTCTAAGGTAGGATTGTTTATCCATCTGTTTAAAACAAACACTTTTTCAGGAGGCTGAGGCAGGAGGATTCCAGGTTCAAAGTCAGCCTCAGCAATTTATAGAGGCCATGAGCAACTCAAGGAGACCCTGTCTCTAATAAAATTTTTTTTTTAAAAAAAGGCTGGGGATATGGCTCAATAGTTAAGCACCCGTGGGTTCAAGCCCTGACACCAAAATAAATAAATGAATATAATAAAATAAAACAAACACTTTTTGTGTCACCCAATCTAAATTTTCTCATGTTTCTCAAAGACAAATTGTAGGCCTGGTTCTGGGGTACATCAACTCTCAGAGCATGGCACAACTTGAAATGCAAGTTAGTTACGCATCAGACTAGAAGAAGGAATTAGCTAGTTAAGCATTATCACCAAGGTTCCCTGGCCTGAGAGGTTGGAAAAGGTTCTGTTAATGGAGAAGTAGCTTGAATTGCATTGGTCCAACTAATATTTATAGACTAGACAAAATTTAAAAGCAAATAACAAAACAACTACTTGCATGTCTCTAGAGAGCAAACAAAAGAAGGCAGATGACATGCTTTTGTAAAAAAAGGAAGTCACACGGGGCACAAAATTAATTTAGGGTGGATAATAAACTTAAGCATAAAAGCTTCTAGGGGACAATGAGATTATCTTCTTGACTGTGAGGTAGACAAATGATTCTTAGAGATGACTCAGAAAGCACTGATTCTAAGAAGGAAATAAAGTTACAAATCATTATCCAAATTAAAAATTTCTGCTCATCAAGACATTATTAAGAAAATGAACATATAGGTGCTGGAGGTGTAGCTCAATGGTAGAATGCTTGCCTAGTATATGCAAGGTCCAGGATTCCAACCCCAGCACTACAGGATAAAAAAAAGCAGGAGGGATATTTGCAATAAAGTACTTTTCTCCAGAATATCCAGATAACTCTTATAAATTCAGGTAGAATTTCAGGCAAAGAACATTATTAGAGAGGAAGGAGATATTTCTATTTACTAGATACTCATGTTGATTCCAAATGTATACAAAACAAAACAAAACATAAATTTCTTCTAACATTCCAAGAGAAATTAAAAAATCCATAATATCTATCTGGTAACTTTCTGTCACTTAGCTTCCTCTTCTGCAAAGTGAGATAATATTTTATGCAGAAGTGAATTCATGAACTTAAAATACTTAGAAAATCTGGCAGATAATGTGCTCAATTTCAAAAGCTATCAATAAGAAATATACATTACTATTAGGTGACTATAGACCCGCACTGAACTAGTGCTGTGGCTTGAGTTCAATGTTAATGAACCAACAATATATTCTATCCAGAAAAAGGAAGGGGAATTTTACCACTTTGTACCTAAGTTGCTCTAGAGAGTGCTGAAGTGATATCTATGGTGCATTAGGAGTTATGGAGTAAGTGGCTAAATACATGGGTTCATGAGATGACTACCAGTAAAAAATAAAGCATAGTGGGGTATCTCTATGCCTTCCTCTCAGTTTTGCTGTGAACTTAAGATTGCTTTAAAAAAAAAAAAACTCTCAAAAAGAAACAAAAAAAAAGGTAGCATTGTGAATTAAGGGCCAAAGAAATTTATAATCACATTACCCAGGATTAGGGAAGCTTAAACCCTTCTTGGTTAGTGTTTACTGGCTTGTATATTTCAGAAGGCCATACAGTGTGAAAAATGTTAAAAATAAATATTACATATACTAAACTATTTGTAAGAAACATACTAAATGATATCTGTCTATTAACAGAAAATAAGTGTCTTTAGGTAAACTTAGTATTGACAGTTGCCAAAATTTTTGTTACCCGAGGCTTGCAGAAACTTGTATTTCCACTAAGAATAATGGTTCGGTATTCACTAATTCAGTATTCACGGCAACCTCATAAAGCCTAACTCTGAAAAACACAAATTGACTGATTCCAGTTGGATCTCTATTTTCTGTCTTTCATACGTTCTACCTGCTCTATTCTCCCATGATATTCAAGAAAAGCATCTCAGATTTTCCCTCTACTTCATTGATCCTGTTCTCTACAATCTACATTCTACCCTTGACTGGCCTACAAAATGAACTCTAATTCCTCGATTGCCATTTTTAATGCTTTTATCCTTCTTGATAATAATGTAAATACACAGAGTACTTGAAGAGCCACAGCTCCTAGCCACAGCACTTTTACCAGAGTCTTCCCATCTCTGCCCTCATTCCCTCCTTTTCTTCTGGGTACTGAATCCTCCAAGATCTAAGAAGTCATGACCATTTTCATTTGTCCTGACCTCTCCTGACCAACCTGTCCAGTAGTTTCCTATGAATGGCTGCCATGTGGTAGATACAAAAATGAAGTTACCATGGGGCAACAGAAGGTGGGGTGGCACCATTCAACTCTCCCCCAAACCTGCATTCATGCAGAAAACAAAAAGCTGTCCTGAATCTGCTCTGGCACTTTCCATTTCAGAGCTAGAGACAGACAGTCAAGGCATGGCAGCCTGCCCTTCTAATTCCTTTGCTGAAAGATTATATTCTACCTCAATTGCATAGCTGAGGGGTTTTTCTCTTTCCCTGCCTTTCAGTTCAGATTCATTTTCTGTCTTATTGATGAAATTTCTTAAAAATTTTGGAACAGATTGGCAGTTTGGTCTAATTTAGGGTGTTTATATACTTTTTTTTTTCTTTGAGTGTTTTTTTATGCTTTTTGGAAAAAAATGAAAGAATGTAGACAGGGTAAGCTAAAATTTTGTTAGAAGTCATTGACTCAGAGGTCTCCTGGGACCAGACAAGTAACCTAAATAAAGGAAGCAGGTGGACACACAGCAATAGAGAGTAGAGGCAGCTGCAGTGAACTGAGGAAGCGAGGTACTGTGGCAGGGGGCAGCCACTGCTATGGCCATCTGGCTGTTGCTATGTGGCAAGCGTAACCAGATATTACACATCTTTGTGATTTTTAAAGAGAAACAGGAGCCTTTAAAAATATAAATTTTCCATTTTATAATACAGTCATGTTTCACATAGCAATGTTTTGGTCAGTGATGGACCCCATATATGACAGTGGTCCCATATGATTATGTCACCTGGTGACACAATAGCTGTCTTAGTTTGTGTCAGTACACCCTATAATGTCCACATTACAATGAAATCACCTAATGGCACATTTCTCAGAATGTGTCCCTGTTGTTAGGTGACATATGACCCTTCTGTACTTATCAAACCAAGAATACCAGCAGACTGATTCTAGCCCATCAGTTGCCAGTTGGAAAATTCTGCCCTATGGCTTGGAAATTTTTTATAAAATCTTGTTTCTGACAGTATAACAAAAATATGTAAGTTTTTTTCTTTAAACTGTTCTAGAGTCTCAAAGGAAACCTCCAAAAAATAAATTTGTTTTTCTAAAGCTATTGAAGAGTTTACTGATACATCTTTTTTCCAGTTTAGGCAAAACTAATAATTAGTTTATTCATCCATTCATCCATTTATCTATTTATTTAAAAGTTCTTAGTTAGTTCTTGCTATGTGCCAGGCTTTGGTCTAGCACTGAAGACACAGTAGAAAGTAAGACAAAATACTGACCTTTGTGGATCTTACCTTCTAACCGTGTGTGTGTGTGTGTGTGTGTGTGTGTGTGTCTGTGTGTGTCTGTGTGTGTCTCTGTGTGAGAGAGAGAGAGAAAGAGAGAGAGGGAGAGAGAGGAAGAGAGAGAGAGAAACAACAATAAATAAATAACCAAATAAATACACAATGTGATTTCTCATCCTTCTGGGTATGACTTAAAGTTGAATGTTCTTTCTGTCCTACTGACAGTGGCTTACAGGGTCAGCTCTGGTGTGTCCAAAGATACATGAATTATTGAACCTCTACCTTACCCAATCAATGAATCTCTGACACAGATCTCACTTTCAGGAGCCCTCTTAGAGTAACTCTAAGCTGAAATAAGAATAGGCTTGTTGCAAATGAATTTTTTTCCCCTAAGTGCCAAGAGCTTTTATTACTGATGTCTAAAGTGATAGTTTCTAGAACAAATGTGTGGGATTGACATTAAGTTATAGCTCATATTTAATGCTAATGAAGGTCTTCTCCAGGCAAAGGGCAGTGAAGTGGTTTTATCATGCTTTATGGTCATTAAATATTAACTAATCCATATTGATTATATTAAGTAGTTGAAGACAGAATCAGACGAATACCTCAGGAATGCCCACCTGACAGCAAACATTTCAGTCAGGTTTTTGGTCAGCTGCTGATTTGAAGATGTCATGGAGTATAAGAATCTGAGTTGAGGGTTGACAGACTCTAGACCAAGCCAGAAACAGCCTGGAGAATCATGTACGATTGATCAGAAGGTAAGTTGGTGACTATCTTAAGTAAGGACACAGTGGGTTAGTGTGGAACAACCTGGAGAGGGAAACACAGGTATTTATTCTAAAGATATCAAGGACATTTTTCTTCTCCTACATCCTCAAAGTATAAGGTACAAAAAATCTTTACAAATATTTACATTAGGCACTTTGGTTTGGAAAAGAATTATAATTCATATATATTGAAAAATGTTTCTTCTAAGCACTGATCATAACTACATTTGAGAGATCTCTCCTAGGTTAACTCTTTAGATCAGCTTTCTTTCTTTTTTCAGTGTTAAATGTCCCTGGCACTAAAAGTAATTTTAGAATTTTCTAATATTGCTAAGATACAATGTAAAATAGTCAGTTTTTTCAGATAAACAGCAAATTATTTGAAAATATAAGTATGTTCATGCTGACAAATATTCATACAAAAATTAAGGATTTTCCATTTTTAGAAATTAGCAGATAGGAAAATAAGTCATTATGTATCTGCTGCAGAAATGCAAATTCTAGATGCCAATAGTAAATCTTAATTCTTACTCTAAGCAAACACATTCTTGCTTTGCAGTCTTTTAAGTATGGCTTATGTAATATTTGGGATATACTTATACAAAAACTTGTTTGATTTATTCAAAATTTAAATTTTCCTAGGATCTTGTATTTTCATTTACTAAAACTTATAATTCTATTTAAATGATCAAATATGTCAAGTATTATTTCTATAAATGTAATCCTATAATTTTAATTCCTGGAGACATTTAAAAGTGGTAATTAAATAAAAATATGTGATTAGCCAATATGGTTGCTCTCATTTGTGAAGATTAACTTTCAGGTTTGCCTATAACCTCTATCTTTTGCTGCTAGGAATCAGCCTTCCTCTGCCCTTTCTCCTTGTATACCTTTGTACACACACCCTCACTCACACCCACACAGACACACACAATCATAGTTGGTGACTTTTTTCCATTGAATTCTTAACGCAATTTTGTGTAGTAACATGCCACATATGTTTGAAAGTAAATAATGAAGGACTGAATGATTATGCAGCAACTTCTGTTGAATCAGTTTGATACTTATTTTTATGGAAGTCACTAAACTTAAAGTGTTTCAATTTTACATTATTCTTGCTGTGCTTTTACTCCTCTCTGTGCTATAATTACAGGACCTCTCACTGCTTGATCACAGGCATGGATTTCAGATGACCAGGTCCAAATAATTCCCAGTAGAAATAAAGCACCACTATTTCTCTCTATAAAATATCTATCTAAAGAGAAACCTTGTCCTTTTGCAACTGAGGTAATAGACTTAAAATATGAAATGAAAATTTCTAAATGGTTAAACCATGAATCTTGTGAAAAGAAAGCAAAGGTATGTTTGCTTGGAACAAGAATTAATGATACACCTCTGGCAGGTGGAATCTGTACCTAAATGGTAGGCATAACAGTTACTTGTTTTCCTGTCTGTTCTGTTCTTCTCTGAAGTGAAAACTCCCTCATTTTACATGAAGATATGTCAGCACTTCTTTTCAGTCAAATCTTTCTGATTTTCATTTTATGCTAGTACTTAGTAGTGTTTCCAGAACTTTGTTTTGGACAAATGAAGTGTTTTAACAAGGACAACAAGAAGCTTAAAATCAGGCATATTGATTCTCATTTATGCCCCCAAATTATTTTATAATGAGTATTGTTTTCTGTTCATTCAATATCTTCTCCATCTTTGAAAGCCTGAATTTGGCTCTGAGAAGCCTCTGAATTTGGAGAAGAGAGAAAAATGTTTCCCTTACCTTTGAAGGGGGGGCCTTGCTTTCCACTCTTTGAGTTCATAGCTGTGGATTCTGCACCCTTCCTCCGCTGGGAGCCGAGTAGCAGTACTGAATCCAGACAGTCATTGACCCCCCATAGAGCTGCTTTGTATGAAAATATGAATCTAGATCCCAGAGAAACTCTCATTGAATTCAGGAGGAGACATGTCCATACACCACTGCAGGCCTTGGCTAAATTTATTTTTCTTTGGAGTAGGTAAAACTAGAATTTAGTTTATTTTCAATTGGTATTAGTTTTTAATGTTAGTTATATAAATAATTAAAATATAAATGTGTGCTTATGGATAACTCCTTTATCACAAAGAGCGGATTATTTAGTAATTTTCAATAGAATCTTTTTTTTAATGTTCCAGTTATATTCAGTATAATAGCTATTGAAAATAAACAGAATTCACTCAGCAGTAGGAACGTTCAGAATTATGCACTTAGGTATAGTTTATCATAACACTTAATTATATATTAAAAATGTATTACTTTTGACAGAAAGAGTGAACTGGGGAATAAACACATGGTCTGTTTCAGTTCTCTTAAACCACCAAGAATTTGTGATTTGAAGTTTGTTTTGCATCTTAGAGAATGGGAGATTGCCTGGTTGTTGGATGATTGACTTGTTTATTGGGACTTGAGGTTAAACTTCTCCTGCTCAAAAGTGATCAGCTGAAAACATGAAGAAAACATTAGCATATACTCATATGGAGAAGAATATCTACTGACTGCAGACTTTGACTAAATGATTAAATTGTTAAGAATCCCGAAGTCATGCACTTAGGTAAACTTCCAAGTGTTATGGTGAGATTGTAATAAATCATTGAGTCGATCTTAAAGTAGGAGACAGAACATTTCTTCACCAGTCCAGATCCACCAGCTTGTGAGTCAAGGGCTAGGCTGCAAGTCTATACCCTTTAACCCCCTCCTAGGGTTTGAGTACACCTTTTATAGTTCAAAACCATATTAATCATAAGTGGCTGTTTCTATAATTCAAACCATAAACAAACATCATGAGATCTAAAATCATAATCAGAAGGGAAAGTGGGTCAAAATGACCCTAGTTGAGTACAAATTAAAGAATGGTTGCTAATGTCTAGACAGTGATTCTCTGACAGGGTACATTGTCCAGGAAAAATGGGAATCAAAAAGAGAACAATTTTACATTCTATAAGAATTGCCATTTTGTGTGTCAAACGTGCTATGCTAAGCAACTATTGATGGGTACAGAATTGGGCATTCCCATGAGAGAAGCATTTCTTACATGACATGGAGTCTCAGGGCAAAATGGAGTCTGGTCATTGTCCATATAGCCTGGCCCATAACACAAGAGGCAAAGGACCTAAAAACCAGGATGTATATGAGTGAAGTGTCTTCAGTAATAGGGGGACTTGAGGAAGGCATTTGGAAGAGTGGAGAACCTCTACAGCTTTGGAAGGAAAATGGGTTTCCAAAAAGAGGGCAATTTTATTTGTAATTAGATAGATTCTGAAGACATCCACATGCATTTTCAGTTATAATTAAACAATTGCTGTAATTAGAGTAATTTGCCAACTTAAACTAAATCATTAATTACTTGACAAAGTAATTAACTACTTTAGAGAGGTAAATGTTAAAGAAATGAGTCATAAAGGCATGCTTAGGGTATACTAAAGAACAAAATTGTTTCTTGAACTTGTCAACTTCAACAAGAAAAAGCTCCTGACATATTATAGTATGTATTAAGAAAAAAATCTGTTTTCAAGTAAAGTAGTTTATACTTTGTCCTACACATAATTGCTTTGAAACATAAAACTGGCTGTCACATTGGTGGTCAGGAAGATGAAGGAGACCTGAATGAAAAGACTCAAAAGCTCAGTAGGAGTGAAAGTCAAGGTAGCTAGCACATTTCCTGTGGAATCTCCTCTCTCATGTGAACTGGGCATCCAGAAAGAACTTTTCCAGCTCTTTTTAGGAATTGGCAGGAGGAATGACCAATACATGTAAACAATTTCATTTGTGCAAGTTTGGGCAGAGAATCCCTTGCCATGTCATTCCAAGCTTTGTGATTATGGCATAATCTCTCTCTAAAAGACAATAAGCATCATTAAATGAAGCAATATTTATCCTTCACCAGTATCTATAGATAGGGGGGGAAAGTACAATTGAAATTGAAAAGTACACTTAATGAATTTTATTTTATTTTTTATAAGATTTTTTAGAACCTTTATTTTATTTATTTATGTATTTTGTATGTGGTACTGAGGATCAAACCCAGTGCCTCACACGTGCGAGGCAAGCACTCTACCACTGAGCCACAACTCCAGCCCCACTTAATGAATTTTAGGTCCCCATCTTAAGGCAAAACTTCTATAATAATAATTCAGCCTTACCTGCTTGTCATAATTTCCAATAAGCTTGATACTCTGGTGAGATATTTATTCAGAACGGTTACTTATTATTATCCTAATAAAAGAGTGAATATTGTTGGAGACCAGGCTACAAAACTCCTGAGGAATGTTTTTCATAGCAATAAAAATAATAAAATGTGCTGGGCACAGTGGTGTATATCTGTAATCCCAGCTACCTGAGAGGCTCAGGAAAGAGCACTGCAAATTCAAGATCGGCCCGGGCAATTTAGTGAGACTCTGTCTTAAAATAAAAAATGAAAATAAAAATGTCTAGGGGATGTAGCTCAGTGGTAGAGTGCTTGCCTAGCATATGTGAAACCCTGGGTTTAAGCCCCAGTATGGCAAATTTTTTTTTTGAAAAAAGAATATAATCAGAACTATTGAATTATCAGCTAAAGGAATTTATATTTTCTTTTACATTAAACACAGAACATGAGAGAGCATACCTTCAGAGACTATAAGCAAAAATGATGGTTTCCTTCTAAGACATCACAATTTCATTGTAACTTCCTACTAGTTCCTTCCTTAAGTAATGACATTTCTCCTTTTAAAGATATATTTGCCATGTTGGCCACATAACTTTCTCCTATTTGGGCCTCAGGGTCTCCTGAATTTCTCCAGATTAGAAGTGATGAGCTTTGGTTAACCAAAAATCCCAGCGGTAAAGGGATTTTGTTAAGGGCTATGATCAAAACCCAGCTATCTCATTCTCTACTTATTCTATATTCAGTGTCGGATCCTTGCTGCAAATCTTTGTTACTTTTATGATTGGATAGTTTTCTCAAGGGAGATGGCCTTCCATGGAAGGAATTAAATGTGCATTAGCAAGTCTGACCCTTTAGGGTAAGTTTACACTAACACTATTAGTTCTTGGATAAAATCTGTAAGGCTCAGAGCAAGAATTAAGATTTCATATATAGACCTCAATCTCTCAGGGCATTATAAATCGTTAAAACAGTCCTGGAGGCAGGCTCAGGAGGTATGAGATTCCTGCTAATACTTTCTATGGGTGTGGCTTCAGTAGAGGTTTTAAATAAATGAACTGTGATTTTTGATTCAGGTACAGTACTTTTTCTTCTGTGCTCAAAACAGGCTACATATAAATGCTGGAGACAATGTATTTAGATTCATTTCTGTGCTAGAGATTTGCATTGTCACCTTAAAAATCCAGAAACTAGTAGAAATTTGCTCTTAATAAAATTTATAATTATATTAAATGTAACTCATTTATAAAATTTTTAAGCAGAATTTTGAATTATTTT
The DNA here is from genome assembly GCA_028644305.1 of Xerus rutilus. Classification (NCBI taxonomy): domain Eukaryota; kingdom Metazoa; phylum Chordata; class Mammalia; order Rodentia; family Sciuridae; genus Xerus; species Xerus rutilus. The sequence continues at coordinate 84,696,072 of CM053404.1, forward strand.
ATTCAGGAAACTAATTTTCTTTTTTCCTGATGATCTCATCCAAAAGCTTACAAAAAGTATTTAGTAGTTCATTCTTTTAAAACACACTAAATATTTCCCTTCTATTGGGAGACATGGGACCCTGTGCAGAAAAATTGTATGTTCCTTCAACTCTCAAATATTTCTATTAAATTTATACCAAATTAAAATGTCCTTGAAGGGAAGAAGCCAAAAAAAATGGCAAATTCAGGTTTGATAGATGGTGTGGCAGGGGTATATCAATCAAATTTATGGAGAGATAAATATGAAATTCAATACCTACCTCATCCATTGTAAGTTTTTGTAGTGTTGTAAATGATATTATATTCCTTTTTCCTGCTTGCTAGTGCCATGAGATGTTGCTACCCTCCCACCTCCATCTCACAATGTGGCTTAAGCAGGGTCATTAGTCAAGCCCTTAAGGATAAATCTGTGTTTATAATGAATAAACTCTTGAAGGTCATTGAATGTCCATTACCCTCCAAGCTCTGGATATGTGCATTTGAGAATAAACTAATAGTTTTGTGATTCCCATTCGAGCCTCCAAAGTGGGTATAAAGATTATTTTAAAATGAAAACATTTTTAAGTTTAAATAAGATGCAGAAGGAAATCATATTTGAACTTCCCTTATCTAACTAAAACAGAGCTTCCACAAAATGCAGCTGCCATTAAAACTGCTCTCCAAGGGAATTTCCTGCAAATGCAACTGCCATGGAGACTGACTGTCCATTTCCATTAGCATCAAAAACCACATAGAACCTTCCAAACTTCCCACTGAAGCCCCTTCATGCACATACCTTTTGTTACCTTTGTTAAATTGGGAATATAAACCTTTTATCTCTGGCTATTGAATGAGTTACTCAACACTGAATACTAGGTAAAGAAACCTTGTCTTTGCTTCTTTCAATCTGTCTACTGTCAGTTGATTTGTGGACCCCAAACACTGGATCCAGTTGGAAGAGGAAGAGTTTTCCTGCTGACATTTGCTCACAGAAGGCCATGGGCCATGCACAGAGGGATCACATGGGGTTGTTCTCTTGGGAGGACTTCCTGGGAACTGGCTTCTATGTAGATAAGTTTCTGTTCCTAATCTGTTTCTTTGTTCTATGCCTCTTGCACAGTTAAAAGCAAAGGATGGATAATCATTTACATTGTAAAGCAAAAGGGAATTTTCAATATTTCAATATAAAAAATCTGTCTCATATACATGATGTATTAATTATGCCTGGTTTTAAAGTATTGCTTTTATGATAACAAGGTTAACATTAGCCTGTTTTAGAACATTGTTGTTATAGGTAACTATATAAGGATTGCTTACCTACAGTAGAGAACATTTGGCCTAATCTTCGTTGTATCTGTGCAAAACAAAATGTAAAGTCTCAGTTTGTAGCTGGAAGCTGATCGAATTTCAGCCACGGGAAGGATTATTGTAGAAATTAGGTAAAAAGGAGGACTGGCAATGTGCCTAGGTGGTAGAGGGCTATTACCTAGCCTGTGTAAGGCCCTGGTTTCAGTCCCCAGCCCAGTGGGGGTGGGTAGAGAGGGCAGGGACAAATGGCAAGGAAATTAGGCAAAAAGGAATAAAATGTAAAGCTCCTTAAAATAAAGCTCCAAAGTGATTAACTGTAGCCAAAATAGATTGATAGTACTAAGAGTGACTTTTTGAAGAATGAGCAAACACTGAAAAGAGGGTCTAGAAAAGAAGAGGGATCAAAGGTTTATGATCAAAGTCAATGCAGGGGACCAGGGGATAGGGCAAAACCAGGAAGGGGAGCGTTTTCATCAGAAAGATATAGTTCAGCAAGTAACTACAAATTCATTTGTTCTGGCACCAGACAGTTTGCTTTAACCTAGAGAATTCCTTCTGGAGTAGCAGCTAATTTTTTATACATTTGCTCTCCTTAAAATGTTTCTGCTTTAGCTTTGTAACGGGGATTATGTGGGCTTTATCTAGCAGATAGAGGGATAAGCCTGGAGTCCACATAACCTAAAGTAAATATATATATTTAAAGGGGTGTGTGTGTGTGTGTGTGCATGTGTGTGTGTGTGTGTGTGTGTGTGTGGTATATTTAAACTCCAGAGTGAAAGGAGAGGATAAGATATGGACTCAGTCTTGCAGCTGAATTTATTGACTTTCTTTTCAGCCCTCATTCTTCCCCATGTATCCTAGTCTCTTTTGATGGCATATCATCTCTTGTGATGCATACAGTTATCTAAGTTAGAAACCATGAAGTCACCCCTAAGTACTTCCTGTGAAGACAAGCAATGAAGAGAAAGAGAAATATCTGGACAGTGGTCGAGTCTTTGCATTCAGTGTTCTTGAGGCCAAATTCCGGCTTTTTCCATGGGGATGATGTGAGCAAAACATCTTCCTTTTTAGGCTAAGAAGCATGATGCTTTTGGTTTGTTTTGTTGTCAGTTGCAACAAAAATTACTATCAAAAAATATGGGTGGTTGTGTACCATATATCTACATAGAAGGGAAACAAGTGTGTTTATTGAATGTGGCTAAGTTCATCAACATGATATGTGAACAAGAAGTTAAAAGAGATTATAAAGGAAGAGGTTGTCAGGCCTCTATTTCAGTTATGAATTCTGCAACACATATGATTTGTTTGGTCACTGAGAAGTTCTAGATTCTTCAGTATTGTGGCTTTTATAACTCTCTCCTTGTTTAACTCAAATCCTGCAAGTGTGAACATGGTATTTCCTTTCTTTCAATGGTGTTCTAAGATATGGAAGCTATTAGCTTTCCAACGTTCTCTCTCTCTTGGGAAGGTGAGGCTGAGGGGAGAAGAGGGCAAATTGGAACAGCAGTCTACTGTACTTTCTGTCTTGGTGCCTTCAAAGGTGTGGCTCTCCCAATTGCATGATGTTTCCTGCCAATGTAGTCAAAATCGTAATGTCAAGCCAGGCATGGTGGCACACATCTATAATCCCAGTGACTTGGGAGGCTGAGGCAAGAGGATCATAAGTTTAAAGCCAGTCTCAGCAACTTAGTCCCTGAGCAACTTAGTGAGACCCTGTCTCCAAATAAAGTAGGAAAAATGACTGGGAATATGGCTCAGTGGTTAAATAAATATCCCTTGGTTCAATACCTGGTATCAAAAAATAGATCAATAAAATTGCAATATCTATTCAGACCATGATTAACTGTGGCTGGGAGAATTCACTACTAAGTTGTATAAAGCCGAGTAAAAATCATATGTGTATCAAACTGAACAAAAATGTAGATAGCATCATTAAGTATTAAGCTATATGGTAGTGATATAACAAAGGAGATCAAGAGACTTGTGTAAAATTATTGTATGGTGGTTCCAAAGACCCAAGATTGGGTACACCTTTTTTTATCACTGGTTTGTGCTTTCTGTTAGATCTCGGCAACTCTCAGGGCTTCCTTCCTTGTTGGTAAACACAGAGCGCTGGACATAGGGTCCTGACACTCAGCACTGACACTCAGCAAATTCCTTTGCTGAATTGTAGTATATACTGTCTAAATATGCAATCAGAAATTGTCATCTTTCATAAAAACAAGTAAACTGGAATGACATAAACATCCTGCAGAACAGGAAATCTTAGAAAATAATTTTCCAACCATTTTCCGATACCAGTATTATAGTTGGAGGAAAAATAAAATTCTCCTTAGTTGAGTTCCTCATGAAAACTAGGGAAAAACTGGGATTTTTCTATAACCTATGCATCAAAACATTGTCTGGGTCCACACAAAACTATTAAGACTGAATTGTATTATTACTGATGGTGATAATTTGAATCTGGGAAGAAAAAAAAAAGCAGAAGTAAATTTTTTGCTTTGAAAACTTGGAAAAATAGAGGAAGCTGAGGCAAAAGGTACTCCAGATTTAGAGCTGTACTCCTGTACAGCTGCAGTGATGAGACATCTGAGTGCAAACATTCTGCTGTGTTGAAATTCTCTGGCATGCGATTGTCCTATGTGAATCCAAGGCTGAATGATTCAGGTTCAGTATCGGGACAGAGATGAGAAGCTGCCTTGGCTCTGCCAAGCATCCCAGATACTTTCCATATGTGAAGTCAGGATGAACAGAAGTCCTGGACTTTTGAAACTAAACAAGTTTGTGTGTGTGTGTGTGTGTGTGTGCACGCACGTGGGAGCATGTGCACATGCACTTCTTTGTTAAGATGCACAGAAATTAATCTTCAAAAATAAAAACTCACGGACTAGGGTTGTGGCTCAGTGGTACAGTGCTTGCCTAGCATGCATAACTCACTGGGTTCAATCCTCAGAACCACATAAAAATAAATAAATAAAATAAAGATATTGTGTTCATCTACCACTAAAAAATATTAAAAAAATAAAAAGTCAACCAAAACTTCCTGCACAATAAGTTAGATGAAAAAAAAAACCTGTTTTTCTTTGTTTGTCAAAAAGTTTTTGAAATGAGTTTGGAAGGGTACCCTCTTTTTCTATTTCATGGAGTAATTTGAGGAATATTGGTATTAATTCTTCTTTGAAGGTCTTGTAGAACTCGGCTGAGAATTGATCTGGTCCTGGTCTTTTCTTGGTCGGTAGGCTTTTGATGGTGTCTTCTATTTCATTGCTTGAAATTGATCTGTTTAAATTGTATATGTCCTCATGATTTAGTTTTGGTAGATCATATGTCTCTAGAAATTTGTCAATGTCTTAAAGATTTTCTATTTTAGTGGAGTATAAATTTTCAAAATAATTTCTAATTATCTTCTGTATTTTAGTAGTGTCCGTCATGATATTTCCTTTTTTATCATGAATTTGAGTAATTTGAGTTTTCTCTCTCTTTGTTTTCATTAGCATATCTAAGGGTTTATCAATTTTATTTTTTCAAAGAACCAAGTTTTTTGTCAATTTTTTGAATTGTTTCTTTGGTCTCAATTTCATTGATTTCAGCTCTGATTTGAATTATTTTTTGTCTTCTACTGCTTTTGATTTTGTTCTTCTTTGTTGGTTTGTTCTTCTTTTGCTAGAGCACTGAGATGTATTATTGAGTTATTTATTTGTTGACTTTTTTTCTTTTAATGAATGAGCTCAGTGCAATGAACTTTTCTCTTAGAACCGCCTTCATAGTGTCCCAGAGATTTTGATGGGGAGTCAAACTTCTTGCAAATCATAACTTTCCAAGTTCAAATACCATTTTAGAGCTATGCTACAGCATGCTTTTAGCCATCATCCCAGACAGATTCCCTTAGCCTAGCACATAAGCATTTTATACATGTTTGAGACACATGTCTTTTGTTGTCAGTTTTATCCCATGGTTTCTGGATCTAATAACAATTGGGATAAGACTTAGTAAATTTAAATAGTATTCTAGAAAAGATGTTGCTCACTCTTCAGTGTTGACATATATGTAATACTTTGCTGGGTGCAGTGGTGCATGCCTGTAATCCCAAAAGCTCTGGAGGGTTAGGAAGGAGGATTGCGAGTTCAAAACTAGCCTCAGCAATTTAGTGAGGCCCTCAGCAACATAGCAAGACCTGTCTCAAAATAAAAAATACAAAGGGCTGAGAATGTGGTTCAGTGGTTATGTGTCCCTGGATTCAACCTCTAGTACAAAAACAAACAAAAAAATTAGCATCTAGTGTTTTTAATCTTCTGTTTAAAAATCAGAGCTAAATTTAAGCTATTGAACAGACACATTACAGCACTGTGATAATTCTTATTAGGTTATCATCTCTGATATGTTAGCTATTTTAATGCTTAGAAAAATTACTGATCTAAAAATTTTTCTGAGTTTCACATTATACTTAGCTCTTTATACCAATTATCATGTGATGACCTTTATCCAAAGTAATAAAATCTGACTAGTTGATATAAATCAAGCAAATGGGTATTGATACTTTAGAAATGTTCATTTGTTTTATTAGAAGACAAAGTAGAAATAAACCTTTTAAACTTTGGTATGCATCCCATGATAAGTTGTCATTTTAAAATCTATATTAACTTATCCTAATATCAAGGACTTTTGATTTGTTGACATCAATTATACTATAGAAAAAATATTTTCTAAGATAAATTATATAACCTTGTGGATAAATCACCATGATCTTGTAGAACACTTTGTTAGCTGTAAAAGATTAAGTGACAGTTTAAAAATATTACTTGAGACCATCTGAACTTATCCTATTTGAAGATAAAAGCAGTATACTTTTAACACTGAAGCTAACAGTTTTTTAATCAGACGATTATATCTATGGGTATATGACCTTAAATGAAAGCAATGTGGGAAATTTGATTTTAAAATAGTAGAGAATATTAAGCAATCCAGGGAGACTCTGCTATACGGTCAAAGAGCAACAGGACTGAGAAAATGATAATGATTATAGAATAATTAAGCTCAAAAATTTCTACCTGTAGACAGAGAGGGCATAGCCATAAAAATGTTCATTGGCTATGTCTTTGTAACTTTTCCCTTGTGGTTAATCTTGAGAATTAAGAGCCATTCATCTTTAAAAATGAGATATAAATTTCAGGAATGATATCTTAATTTTACTACTATTTTTGATCTTATAGTACTGATTTAAGATATTTTATTTTACCCAAATTCCATAGCTTCAAATTTTCCAGTAATCCATTTGTACTCCTTTGTGACATAATTATTTTCAGAACTAAAGTATAATCACTTGGAATCTCTTTTAACTGTTTCACTGTGTGTGTGTGTGTGTGTGTGTGTGTGTGAGAGAGAGAAAGAGAGAGTGACTGAACCCAGGAGTATTCTACCTCTGAGCTACGTCATCAGTCCTTTTTAATTTTATTTCATGACAGGAATCACTAGGTGGTCAAGGCTGGCCTCAGACTTGTAATCCTCTTGCCTCAGCCTCCCAAGTACTTGGGATTACAGTCATGCACCACTGGGCCCAAACTGTTTGATCTTTATTTGTGAAGTGCTTCTTCAAAATGTATCAACCTTTCCTTAGTAAACTAGAACTTCTCCAGTCTGAAAACTTGGGATTACTTTTATTCCTCATGATCTCTCCAATCACTACAAATTTTCCTCCAGGTTATTATGTGAATGGTATAGCCCCTATCACGTATCTTTCTCTTATTTTGGGTGTGCAGAAAAGTCCTGCACATAGGCAGAGGCAGCATTGATTGACCTCAGGTTATACATTGCCATTATTCTAAAATTTCTTATTGTTGCTCCTTTGTTTAAACACTTTTAGGAAATCCTCATAATCCATATAATAAAGTTAAAAAACAAAATATTCCTCTACCTGGCAATCAAATGTTCTCAAAATTGATCCTGTCGTCTGTGATGATTTCATTGGTCCTCTCATTTAGCTCTCACCCAAGGGAATCTAATCACCTCATTTCTTGATTTGATCTCAGCCTAGACTGTCTATCCAGGTGAAAAAGTAAAAGTCCTTGGTCAATTTCACTGATTCGGGATTAAGTCAGGCTCATGCTGGTCCTTGCCCTGACTTTATGCCTCATTTCAAGTTGCTTAATGTTTCCCCCAAATCATTTAAATCCATCTGTCCCTGAACACCTGCACATCTTTAGTTTTTCTTCAGGTTAGAAGAGGGTATGCAGCTTAATTCTGGCTAATAAGGTAAATCTCCTAAAATCTTCTCAGAAATATTTCCCTCCATAATTTGCAGAGGCTCACAGAAACAAATCATTTCCCATATCTCTATTGTTTCACTTTCAGATCACATTTGAGCTGGAGTTTAAACCACTTTGAGACCCTGAAGCAATTCAACCACAATACCGAAGTCAATGGAAGGATGATGGCAGAGGTGGAGAGGTGGGGAGAAAGGAGACAGTCTGGGGCCTTGCCATTGTTGGCATTTCTCATCTCCTTACTTCTTGCTGACTAAACAACAAAAGCTAAAACATTTTAAGAGAACATGATAATTTGGGACTGCTGTTAACTGATACACCATGTTTGATTCATTTTCCAGTCTCATGTCTGCATCCCTGTTTACTGCTTTTCCAGGCAACAAAGTTCCCCCAACACTAGAGTTTTTCTATCTCCACATCCCTGAGATTCACTTGGACTTCTCTGGTAGAAGAACTTCAAGTTTACTTGTCCAGATTTCTATCTACAATTTGTGTAACAGTGATGAGGCTTGCATTGTTATATTAGTTCATAGGACCATTCCCAAACACCTTCTTTTGTTCTACCTTGCTCAGGAAGTGAACTTCTCTCTTCACTCACATCTAAATTATCCAAGTTCTTCCCTCCCAGGAGCTCCTAAATGTCCATAATTGCTGAGCAATGTTGGATCACAGGAAATGACACAGCAGAACCAGGGATTGGCTTCACAAACAAACAGTTGTTCCTAAGTCCTTTCCATTTTGCTCATGAATTGATGTGATAAAAATTTTACCATTTTCACACATTTTTAGGAATTGTGTTGTATCTGTTCCTTTCTCCCCAATGAGTAACTCCTCTGTTTCATCCTCTCCCTTTCTCTGGCCCCAGATTTTGCCTTGCAAAATACTGTTGTGCAAGAGTGTGTCTAAATCTTCCATTTTAAATATAGGAAAGTGACTTTTTTGAGTCTCTGTTTCTCTTTTTTGTGAGCAAAAGAGAGATAACTCATCTTAAGGCAGTCAGAGGTAAGATGGAAACACACAGATGATATAAATTTCTCACCCTTTCTTCATTGCTTATCACCTTCTCTCTGTTGATAGTTTGTTGTGTGTGTGTTTCAGAATTCCTAGAAGATGGAGTAATGAGATGGCTAAGTTCTAGAGATAAGATCAGGTCAATGACAGCCTACACATAATGTAGCCTGAGTAAACACAGGTAAGGATCGCACTGTTCAAGTGTCAGGCTGTCATATAAGAGCATTGTTTATATATTAAGGTGAGATTGTAATATGGAAAAGGGGATGACTGATGAAGTTAGCTCCCAGGGAGGATGAGATCATTACTAAATAAGGAGCAAGGGCTGGCACAAATGAGTGGAGTAGGCACGTTCTGCATTCAGTCTAGCAATGTATATGAATGGGGCTAGCCCATTAAATATCAATCACATGCTGTTTTCTATAGTTTATATTTTCTATAGTTGTATTTAATAGGCAGCCAATAACCACAAGTGTCTATTGAGTTGTACTAATCCATGCTGAGATATATTGTAAGTATAAAATTATGAAGACTTGGTAAGAAAAATGAATGTAAAATATTCCATTGATTATATCAATTTTATGCCAAAATTATGATATTTTATATACATTGGATTCAATCAAATATATTATTAAAAGTTTTAAAAATCTTCAAACATATTTGAATTCTGAGCATTTATCAGCTTAGAGCACTCCTTGAGCCAACAGTGAGCTCTTGCTGTGGGAAGCTATATTATCTATTTGTAAGTGTAGAATATAAGCTCTATGAGAACTAGAAGCTTATCAATTTCCATATCCTAAATCAGTACCTGGCATATAATAACTCAACAAAAATAAACAAACAAACAAAGTGATGGAACAATTAATTAAATAATTAAGGATCTTCTGGTAATATTCAGACAATATCTCTTCTACTTTTATTGGCATCTGAGCTCAGTTTTTGCCATGGATCTCCTCGGTGGGGTGGATTCATGAATGGATGGATGGATAAGTGGATGGATGGGCGGGTGATGGATAGATAGGTAATTAGACAGACAACAGACATGTAGCATTGGATTTGTTTTTTAGTTTAACCTTCTATTCCTCCAATTTCCAAAATATATCCATGAAGACACAGTGCTTTAAGTAGTTAGAAAGATGTTTTTTAAACATTGATATGGTTATGAGCTTCCAGGAAAAACTAGAGATTTAGATATTATCATACTTTATATATACACAAAAAGTAGAGTGACTTCATCCTCTTTTGAATCTTCTAATTTTAGTATGAATTAGGGAGTATATGGCATAGGATTATTGCAATAGCTCATCATTTGTCTACTTGACCCTTGACTCTTCCATATGTGTGTTTTTGTACATATATACGTACATACATACATATATGCATATTCCTGATCTATTACCCTACTTTAATTTCCCCATAATTCATGGTATCTTCTATATTTTCATACTTTATTAAAGTACTAGTAAAGTACTTTATACTAGGATGAAATTATTCAGATGTTTGAATAATAGCATACTCTTATGGCTTTATCATCATTTCAGAATCTAGAATTTGCAAAAATAGTATTTTTTTGCATCTACCTGTCTTCGTGTTTATGCTTATTGTCTGTCTCTCTTTCCTAAGTTCCAAGACAGAAGTTACCATTTTGTTCTCAGTTCCTAAGGCGCTGGAAAGTAGAGGGTGTCCACATATATTTGCTGAGAGAATGATTTGATGAGTGATTAAAATGGAAGTGTGCTCAGGATCTCCCAGAGCAGTTTCAGAAAGGATCCTAGAGGAGAGTCATTTCTTGCCCACAAGTACAACACCAGGCATGGAGTCCAGAAGACAAAGAAGCCTGCAAAGAAGGAAGAGAAAAATCTTAGAGAAGTTGTAGTTTAATTAAAAATAAAATGATATGAAAAGTTGAATTATTTTTATTCTAGAAGGAAAATAGATCCTCAAAATCATGAAATCTCTAATTTTGCATTTTTCCAAGTAAAGTTCAACATGTATTGGATATAAGAAAAATATCCTCTTATGATGGTTAGTTGAACTTATAAAAGTTAGTGAAAATGCCACTCTGTTTTTATCTCAGTGTGATGCAAGAGAATTTTCTATTTCCATATAAATGCTGAGAGTATGAATCACATGATAAAGGATCCCCACAATGCAAAAATACCCTTATATAAACTGAGAAAAGACAGAATTAAAAACAAGGCAACTGACTAACCTTACAGAGTTTATACTAGGATGGGATTATTCAGATGTTTGAATAATGGCACACTCTTAAGACTTTATCATCATTTCAGAATCTAGAATTTGCAAAAATAGTATTCTTTTTGCATCTACCTATCTTCATACTCTAGTAACTTCTTTTTAATCTTTTCCTCAGAAGTCTCATTTTTCTATTAGCTTATCATTTTTGTGAAAAAGAAATCAAAAACTAAGATTCAAAGAAATTTAAGGTAGGAGATTCAGTTACATGCTTGCAAAGCAATATTTTCTATTCCCGAAGACATGGCAGATCTGGGAGAAGAGAAAGGAGGAGGAGCACAAAGTAGAAGAGCTACTTTCTCTGCAGAGGAGGGAACAGATGCAACAGAATTCCTAACAATGGGAGGAAAGCGAAGGGTGTTTTTCTTGTGTAGACCCAGAGCATAGTGGAAAGGACTCAGAACGAAAACTATAACATTAAAGAAAGTCGATCCAAATAGTAAGAACTGAGTTTACACTGGTATGAAGTTGGGTTCATATTAGACTTGAGATAATAGAGGTAGGAAAAACTGGACCACGTAAGAGGAAGTTACCTTGAATGAAGAAACAGTGCTGTTTCTTTCCATTAGTGTAATTGAACTACTACCTACCCAGAACTCTCTTCTTGTAAAAACTTGGTGGATTCAACGAACATTTATAATCATCCATTGATCCAGAAGCCACTATGAGAGAGTAGGGACTTCATCTCTGAAGTTTGAGAACTAACAGTAAAGGAAGAAATTGTCTGGCCGATAGACTAATATCTCAAATAATATGTTAATATCCAGTCCTCCTGGAAGTCATTGTTGATCACAAGCATGGTCCTTGTAATACACTTCTGGTTACTCTTTCTGCTTCTTCCAATAGGAACCCTAAAACCAGCTACAGCTTGGTGAATGACAAACTCCTCAAATATTAATAAACACTATTGCTTTTATAGAAACAGGGAAATAGAAAATGATAATGCAACTTATATCTTTTAAGGCTGTATAGAGCACATATTTAGTAGAAAACAATAGGGCTTTAGAAAGACTAGATTTTTAAAGAAACAATACTAGAGATATACGTGCTAATTGGATTCTTTATAGAATAAAATAATGATGAATAAAACACCACCTGGCTTTAAAAACAGAATAAGACAAAGAAGTAAAGACTCATACCTCACACTGCATCTAATGACATGATACCATTGCCAAAACCTTATGCTTCCACTCGGAACGAGCATTTATTAAACTTCAGCAACTATCTCGCATGCTGGGGGAAGTGAAGACTAAGCCAAAAATCCAGTCACGATTTTCAAAAAACTTACACTTCTGCCATTTATTTATCAAACAGACAAGAGTGTAAGGAAATACACTATGTCATAAGAGGGGAAATTATTAGAGTAATAGAGAAAACAGGACTTCTACCATCCATTTCTAAAGGTTTAGTCAGTAATAATAATTTGAGTTGACACAGTATTTTATTTTAAAAATATGTCTGTGTTCAATAGCTCATTTGATTGGGGACAGAGAGGTGTAGTGGAAATGAGTGCAGGGTTGGAATTCTAGCTCTGCTGGTTTTGATAATATTTTTTAAACCCTCTGAACACCATTTTCTTCCTCTGTAAGGTGAGGATATAACCTTGATAATAGTGTTATGATGAGGATTAAATGAGTAACTTATGTGCTTAGTACAGAGCATGATGTTAAGTCTTCAATAAATGATAGTTGTCATCATCATTATTTTCTTCCTCCTTATCTCTTCATCATCATCAACACATTATGAGAAAGATAGTTGTTAAAAAAAATTTATTTCCCTGGCATCTAGTGGTGCTGTAACCATAGTGACAATTCTACCTGCGCAGTACATAGTCATGTGTTGTTTAACTTCAACGTATATTCTGAGAAATGTGTCCTGAGGTGATTTCATTGTGTGAACATCATGGATTGTGTTTGCACAACTCAGATGGTGTAGCCCACTACACACCGAGGCTCTATAGTAAGCCTGTTGCTCCTAGGCTATGAATGTGTACACCATATTACTGCACTGAATGATGCAGGCAACTGCAAGTCAAATAGAGAAATTGTATTTGTATATTTAAACATATCTAAACACAAAAGTTACAGAAAAAATACTAGACAATAGGATTATTTTAATCTCCATTATAATCTTACTGGACCACTGCTGTATATGTGGTCCATCACTGATCAAAACATCATTATGTAATGAATAGGGTATAGTGAGTGGATTATTCACAAATGGGGAAGTTCTGAAAAATCAAATGATTTGCCACATCATAGAGAATTAAGAGTGACAATGCACAAATGTCCCACTGTGATGGTCAGGAATTTGGGCTACAGAGCCAGATTGCCTGGGTTCGACTTTTAACTAAATTACTTTGTGATTTTGGAAAAATTATTTACTTTTCTGTGCTTCAGTTTTTATCATCTCTTGAATAACATCAGTGCTAATGTCTACCTCTCAGCCTTATGATACACCAAAAGCCTATCTTTTGGGTCATTGTGGCAGACCATTTACCATTTACCCAACAATATTCCTGCTGCCCTCAAAAATTCATAGACCCTTTGCAGTTGGGCCACGTGACTAATTCTGGCCAATGGGTTGTAAGATCATTATCACTTCTGGGACAAAGTAATTAAGAATTGGGGAGATGACATCTTACCTATTTTTCTCTTGCTGCTATGTTATGGAAATCACACAGTAATATGGCAGTTTCACAGATTGAAGTAGCCCAGATTGCTGGGCATGGTGGTGCATGCCTGTAATCCTAGTGGCTCAGGTGGCTGAGGCAGGAGGATTGTAGGTTCAAAGCCAGCCTAAGCATAGTGAGACTCTGTCTCAAAATAAAAAATAAAAAGGGATGGGGATGTGGCTCAGTGGTTAAGTGGGTTCAATCCCTGGTATGAAAAAAAAAAAAACAACACAAACAAACGAACCAAAAAAAACCCAAAAACATATACTCCAGATCACTGAATTGCTACATGGACAGCTTTCTTGGAGTGCCACCTGACCTCCAATAGATTCCTCTGGGCAAGAATTAAATCTTTATTGTGCAAATTCACTGAGTCTTATTAATGATGGCATAGCCAAATCTATCTTGACTGTACAGTCATGGCAACAGTTCCAAACTTGAAGACCAACAACATGTGTAGTGGGAGCTCAGAGTAATGAAAGGAGTATCTTTAATACAGTACAATCCTAAGTCTTTTGAAAATATCAGTAAAAACTGTATTTTCTTCTTCAGTTCTTCATATTTAACACTGGCCCAAAATTCCCTCCACTAGTGGCCCACTGCAATTGCTGGCTGTGGGATCAGAGGCAGTTAGTAAGTGGCATCAGTGATTTTTTTAAGAGCCAATTTTCCATAATCATACCCTTTCCCAGAAAGCATGGATTAAAAGATTCCCTTAGATCTTTCAAGAGCCAAAAGCAGGTGGCTCCAGTTGGGAGAAAGGAGAGCAGATGTATGTATAAATTAGAAATGTTTATTTAATTCTATAAAATAGTCTTTGATTAGTTTTAACACTCAAGTTATTGTGGTGCCCAGTACACAGTAGTGCTCAATAAATGTTTGATGATGACAGCTCTGACATCCGGGGAACATGATCCAAAACCACTCAGGAATCTGAAAAAACCAGAGCTGCTCAGAGAATAATAGTAAAACAATTAATTAAAACATTTATCGGACATTAGAGCATTCATTGTGTTATTCATTAAAATTCAAAACTCTTTTTTTTAAACCTTAATCTGGGTTTTCCAACATAACCAGAAAATGTATGTTTATCAAGAGATCATGCTAAACAAACAAACAAACAAACACAAAAAAAACTAGGATAATGACCCAAGAAATCCAGAAGACTTTACATTATAGTTTGCAGAAACCTCAGAATGCAAATTTCTGACTGCTTTCTCTTCTGTTGAAAAGTTCCACTTGGCAGTCTCTAAAAAGGAATGAACTGAATATAGTATCTGAAAGGTTCTGGGATGTGGTACAAGGGCAAGCAAGTTCATAATGCAGTTTATAGGTGCGGAGGGCTTCCTTTCCCTGGCAGGATAGTAGAGCATCTGAAACATGAATCTTCAAGTAAGAAAAACAGTTCAGTTTTAAGAGAAGTTCGGGGTGATTCCTTGATGCCTCTTTGCTTTGTAATCATGGGTGTCTCCAAGATGCCACAGCCTACAGACTTATTAACCAAACATATGAACTACAAGATTAAAAAAAATGAGAGAGGCACCAAGAAGTTTAAAAGGTTCCTCAGCTAAATCATGAAAATTGGTACACATGGCAAGAGCAAACAGCTGTTGTTTCCAATGATCATTCCCCATTCTAGAATTGAGCGAAGAGACCCCTCCCAGAGAAACAAAACAAAACATAAAATATGTGGTTTAAGAGGATTCTCTTGTCTACCTCCTGAAACACATTCTCAAATTGTAGTTTACTTTCATTTGACACAATTTCCTAAATCTCTTATGGATGATACAATTTCATTATGTAAATGGTTTTACTGAAGTGTTTATTTTATAAAGCAGCTTGAGGCTAAAATTCCCCACTGAGTCTTATTCTTTAGGTTCCCAAAGAGACCCTGTTTCCCATGAAATGCCAGGCCATGAAAGACTGTTTTGGCTGCAATTTGCACAAGATGGAATATGAATATGGAATAAATACTCGATAAGGGGTCCACAGGGAACCAACATCACTCTAAACATGCATCTATTGATCCACAAGCTCAGACCTCTGTTACCGATCATCGAACTGGTTACCTAAGTGAAGAATTTTCTTAAAACAGCAGGCTATTTTTGCCAAATGGTCACAGTAGCCATTATTTTGCAGTTTGCATGCTTTTTTTTTTTTTTTCTACAGCATACTTTGCAGCTACTTCTACCAGGAACCTATTAAATTCACTTACAGTGTACTTTCTAATGGTATACCATGAGGACATTGCTCAGCCAATAGATGTGGCTTTATAAAGTTTCAATGATTGTTTTGTACCCAGAGGAGTCAGGGAAACATAAAGGCAAGAAGACAGAGGCTGATATCAATAGATTGAGTTTTGCCGTTGTTACTGCTGTGATGTATATCAGTTTACTGATAGATTAGGAGCATTGCAGCTATATATCTGACACAGGCCACATTTTGTACGTTAAATACCACAAATCCGCTGTGAAGAGCCACTGATTTATTACTCTTTTATGTACCCTTTGCTAAGCTAGAGCAATGAGGACCTTGTCATTCTCTTTCATTAATATCCCATAATAGAGTATTTATGGTGCTGCCATTGACTCATTGAGATGTATTTTACATCTCTGTGTAGCAAGTTACAATGCAAGATAGACTTAAGCTACATGATGGGAATAATAATAACTTTACATTAAAAAAAGTTTAGCTATTATTGCAACAGTTTGATCACTGCATATAAGAAGTCAGTGATAACCAGCTACAGAGTTCTAAAACATGTAGACAAATGTAAGTAAGAATGAGTGATTAGAATATTTCTTCAATCTGATTGATACAAGACATAAAGTCTCTGACACCAGAAACATGGTTAAGTAGAGCTTTATAGGGAAGCTGTCTTAGAATTCTTAGTTCTTTTTCCACTTATTGATTCTTTCTCTCTTAGGAAAATGGTTTTATAAATTTATGATTTCACAGATGCCGTGTGTCATCTTTTCATTTCTCTACAATATTTAATATTTTATGAAAAACATCAATTAAGATATGTTCAAATTATTTTTATTTGGAAAGATGAGAGTTCTGTTTTTAAATTCTACTGTTTTTTTTAATAATATGCCAGGCTTGATTTTCTTTATTGGGACAGCTCTGTAGCACCATGCACCAATATATTCCATTTAGTTGAAATAGGATTGAAATAGGATCAGCTTCTTTTATATACACTATTTAAATTGCTACTTATGATGAAAATGTTAGTTTGGCATATGGCCCTCTTAGTCACCCTGGAACTGCAAAATAATGCTTGAAGGATGATATGCTATATTCACGAATAAAAATAAATTTTCATATATAGGTTTAAGTCATTATCTGGGATGTTATTGTTCTGCTATTCCTGTAGCTCTTGCCTTAACATTAATCCTTACAAGTTGGAGAATGACTGCTGGATTCTCATTTCTCAACAAGGAAACTGGGATACAAGAAGTTTAAGACTTGCTCCATCTTTGGGCCAAGTTGGATAAGGGTTGAATTGAATTTCTTAAAATCAGAACCTATGTTATTTCCACTGGCAAGACAATGCTGGATTGTCTCAGAATGCTACCACCGCTTCCCACTGTTTTATATTGAAATTACCTATTGAGACTCTAACTCTACTAATAATTGCAGTCAGTAATTATAAATGTACTCTGTTTGTTAAGCCAGGCCAAAAATTAGGTCATACCACTTACCTGAATAATGTTCCCCTGGCTCTTGTTCCCCCTCTGTGGGGAGAGGCCTACTGTCCTTGCTCTACTCTCTCTCTCTCTCTCTCTCTCTCTCTCTCTCTCGCTCGCTCTCGCTCTTGCTCTCGCTCTTGCTCTCTTTCTGTACCGGAGATTGAACCCAGGGGCATTTAACCACTGAGCCACATCCCCAGCTCCTTCTTATATTTTATTTACACACAGGATCTCACTTAAGTTGCTAAGGCTGGCTTTGAATTTGTGATCCTCCTGCCTCAGCCTCCTGAGCGGCTGGAATTACAGGCATGTGTCACGATACCTGGCTCTCTCCCATCTCTCAAGTGTGGTGGGGGAGATCTCAGGTGGGCTCCACCTGAATACCACTGAGAGTGAATGCCACCATCAACCACTACTACATGGTTTGCATGATTTTCCTTCTCTTGTCCTTCTACCCTTGTCATTTGTGATGAATCCTTTGAATACTCGTATTTCCCCCCAGCCTCCCACTGCACTGACCCTTGCTGCCACTGACTCAAGTTGATGGCTACTGAAGTCATGTGCTCTCAGTTTCTTAGTACAAAGCCCCTTGTTCTGCCAAAGCTCACATGAGTTGCAAAACTGCAAATGTTATAATGGTGACAATGTACTGGGGCCTTTAAAGGGTGTCTCATTCAAGAACTGCTCTCTCACCACCTTTAGGCTACATTATGGTTAACAGGATGAACTTCAAAGGCTGAGTGACTGGTTTCCTATAGCAGCTTTCCTACTTAGTTGCTGTGTAACCTTGGAAAAGTCTCCTAATCTATATGTGATTTACTTCAAAAGTGAATAAAAGCAACACCTAGATCATGAGGTTGTTGTGAGGATTTAGTAATTTAAAATATGCTTGGAACAGTGTGTGGCATATGGTAGACACTCTAAATGTCAGCTTACTTGTCTATTAGGTACCAAATTAATGCCGCCTTGTGTTCTCAAAGCCTCAAGATGATGTTTATGAAAACAGTCCTTCGCAGTTTTACTTTTAGTAACCCCCATCCTCTTTATAATTGCATTTTCCTTCAGCAGTCTATGAAATCTGGATTGAAAGACCACACGAGGGGGAAACGTCCATCCACATTGTTCACAGACTGCAGACTATGACATTGATACTGAATGGCACTAGAGTATCTCTTTCAGATTCAGTTTCACATGAAGGACAGATTTTCCCAATGAATATTTGCTCTGAGAAAAGCAAGTCCTCCTGTACTTGCAGGCAGAAGTTTTCTATATCCAAGCCTCGAGGAATCAAATATTTCAACTACACAGTTACAATAGAGTATAAATATTGTGAGAAAGGCAGTTTCTTGCCACTCTTCTCCCTTGCTTGTCTTCTAGAGTATTTATTTCATATTTTAGGTAAACCAAAGTAACATCAGTCAACTTAGAGGAGCTTATCTCATAAAAATTGCAAAAACTTTTTAGCAAATGTCTTCCTGCTAGCTAGCCTAATCCACAATATTGTCTGTTCAGTAAGAAAAATTTACTCTCACACTTTAAATCACTGTGTGAAAGCCCACTTTGTTCAATATTTTGTACTGTTTATTTCCTTTCACCAACTCTGTAGGCCTTGTTAGAGAAGGGCTCAGGCATTGAACGGCTCTCCAGCTGAAGGCATGGTCAATGGGCATGCTACAGTTAAAGTCACCATCACAATGGCTCCCTGATCAGAATACTTGGTACTGCCCAAGTGTTCCCTTTGCCTGTCCTCTCTACAGTGCACACTTACTCAAAAATAATAGCATCACCTGTGGACTTTCTACACCTGAATTTGTGTGTGACACTTTGGGTGCCATGGCACTTGAGCTTATGTCTTCAGGCTTACTGCCACTTGCTTTTGCTCTCTGCGCTTGTACCAGTCTGAACACCTTGCAGTTAATGGAGAGTGTTCTGCATTTTAATGGAGCTGCCCCTTTGCATGCACCGCGCTCTCCCACTGCTCTGCCCTCTGTCTCTCCTTCACCTTCTTTTGCCTGATTTACTTCCACTCATCCATCAAATCTCATTTTCAGTATCAGCTTTCAGAACCAGCCAGTGTTAAGTACTGACCCAGTGCACTGTGCAGACCCCATCACAGCATACCTGACCCTGCTGTATAAATGGTTGCTTTCCTTTGTTACTCACCAGAAGGCGAACTTCTCAGGGAGAGAAACAGGGGCATAAGCCTGTATTCCAGTGGCTAGCATTAGATTTAGCACGCGGTGGTTACTCAATGAATGTGTGAATGAATGAATGAATGAATGAATGAATGAATGAATGAATGATGTAGAAGAGAAAAACATGCTTCCCTTTAACTTTTAGGTTCTTTGACTGGTCTCCAGATTGAATTGATATACGACAGATTGACAGGAAGAAAAAGCTTTAATTTCATACATATGCAATGGAGTCCCCTGAAAATATGAAACTGGAAATAAATAGGGGTCTGGGGCTTCTGGGGGTGGTGGATGCAAATTAAGGGAGGATGGGGGAGGATATAAATGGTGAATAATGGTTACCTTGTTATACAGACAAGTCTCTTGGGTAATAAATATTAAGTTTTGTTAATTAGCAAATATTGAATTATTGATATTTGAGAGAAGAGAAAATAAAGGTATATGATGATCTATACCTAGTGACATATATGGGAAGAGATGATCAAAAAGAGATCTGACTTACATTTAGTATTAGGTATGCTTCTTTGAGTATAATGTCCTATCTTAGTTTATAAAAGTGCTTATTAATGTTAGTAAAGTAATTGAATTTTTCTTGCTGTGTTTTAATTTGAACCATGACCCTATAGCACAGGCATGTTTATTATATCCATTTTCCAGATGGAGAAATTTGACGTCATATAAATCAAGGGACTGACCTGAGTCAGATGAAGAGTCATAAGTGGTAGAGTAAAAATTCAAACTCAGGTCTTTTGTATCCAAGCATCAGTTCATGTGGTTGCCCTCTCTTGTATGAGAACAGTAATAATAATATTTAGAACCAAAATCGCCATATTGGTGAGAAGAAGATTGATTCAGAAAATGATGCAGAATAAATAGACCTGCTCTAAAAAGGATGAACTCTGCTGTCTCAATGACCAAAATACAAACATAGGAGCAAATACTTACTGCCTCAGGGAAGTCAATTGGCCTGTTTCAGCATCACTTTTAAATTATAGATATTCATAATTGGCCCAAGGGGTGTTATTATGAAACTTGGAAATAATATGTATAAAGTTCCTGGCACATAGTAGACATGCCCAAAACTGTTATTAATCTTACTATGGTTAGTGCCTTCAGAAGTTAATTGTACAGCTGGGTGCAGTGGCACATGCCTGTAATCCCAGTGGCTCAGGAGGCTGAGGCAGGAGGATTGCAGGTTCAAAGCCAGCCTCAGCAACTTAGTGAGGCTGTAAGCAACCTAGTGAGACCCTGCCTCAAAATAAAACATAAAAAGGGTCTGGGGATGTAACTCAGTGGTTAAGTGCTCCTGGGTTCAATCCTCAGTACCATAAGAAAAAAACAGTGCAACTTTGCAATGCACAAGGACAGGAACATAGAGGTGGAAACTCATGAATGTTTGGTATTACATGAAAGCATATGAGAAATGTTCATATAAATGGAGAATATTGATTTCATCTTGTCACTTTTTTTTGGTCATCCTTCTTGGGCAAAGTATATTTTACATTCTGGAGCTCACTAGTTATCCAAGCAGGGAAGAAAGAAAAAACTTGCAAATATGTGATTGCACAATGACACAACAAAGGGAACTTCCGAGCAAATTTATTACTGTGCATTTCCAGGTAATGTAAGCAAAGAGATAATTATTTGTCATCCTTTGAATGTGCTAAAGCAGATGAAAACACATTGTAATTTGCACAGCTATTGGAAAGATCTTCAGCACTGAACTGTGTGAGCTTGATGTTGGCAGCCCCCTACAGTGGATACAATACCCAGTTATGTTTGAAAAATTGGCAAGTGCGGGGCAACAAATTCCTGCATACTTGAGGCTGCCTCGTTGATTTCCTTTCATTCCCAGCCCAAGCCAGGTCAAGCTCCTCCATTGCAGAACAACAATGTGGCCACCAGGAATGAGATTTACTCCACCCTGGGTCCCTCCATCCCTCCATCCCTCCTTCCCTTTAGACAAATCATCCTGCCTGGATTTCAAAGAAATCCCAGAGATGCATTCTTGCTGTTATATCTCCAGGACTGCAGCCAGCACAAATCAAGAAAATGGTTTCCAGGTGCAGACCGCCTCCCCTCACCCCCCTCCTTTACATTCTGGTGATCATTCCAAGCTTTAATCTGGAGATGGACGATAGAGGGAACAGGAGGGTAACCTTAGGATTCAAAAGCCCATAGAAAATTATTTTGCCTTTTTCATTTTAGAGAAGTCAGGTCCATTCTCCAAAACATATCATACAACCCAGCATGATTAATTCTGTCTCTTTTGATAAGCCTCAGATCCCAAATAACTAGGATACATTATCTGAACCGTAGAAGGAGCCCTACAGAGTGACGCTTTTATAAAAGTAGTTCTAATCCAATGCTATTACTATGTCCTGGTAACTAGCTCCATTTTCACACAAAGATGTAATTGGTGGAAAAATGGCTTACTTTACACAATAGCCCTGGATTTGCTAAATTCAGGTAATAGCAGATAATTGTTGATAAACAAGACACTGAAAAGAAATGTATTGGAACTTTTCTGGACATAATAATATTCATAGTAGCACAACACCCATTGGGAGTGACAGTATTTTGACAAAATACCAATGGCTTGTTCTTTATTCTTAGTTTTAACTGTAATAATTTCTCCTGTGTCCAAATACCATGTAGTCATCCTCTTGAACACTTTTGGACCTTTTTTCAGGAGATTTTCTATATGAAGATGTAGACCATCCTTTCGCATTGGCAAAACACAAAAACCTCTAGATTCTATTGTATAACCACCGTTAAATCTTTATTTTTTTCTATAGATCAAGTCTAAACATTTTTTTAAAAAGTAAATTTTATTGGCACATTATTTTTATGTAAACATTGTTCACTGAGTGGAAAGATTTAGGCCTTATTTCCCTGTGTGTCCAAACTTGATTCACATGAAGAACATGTTTCACACCTCGAGTTGTAGTTTTTCTTTCTAGTAAACCCCATTAACTCCTTAAAATCATGCAGATTAGAATTTGCTTTTTTTTTTTTTAAGAACACAACCAATTTGTAGGATTCTATTTCCTCCTGAGTTTGTGAGTTTCATTGTTAACTAATTTTCCTATGTCATTTTGTTTCTTTGTTATTGTTACATTACTTTTTCTTGTAGAGGGAAGAAATATGTGTTTTCTGACCTATGTTAGTCAAATTTTCTGATGCCCAATCAAACGATTTGTGGATATGGAAGTCATTTAATTCTTTTTAAATGAATTCCTTGTGGAGCTGTCTGGATTTCTATTTTACTTTGGAGTTAGTGTCAGAAACTGCTAGTGCTCGCCAGTATTCACATCCTCCTCTTTGGCACATAACAAATACATCTCCAGGCTCCTTGTAGTTAGACGGATATGCTGACAGAGGTATGGCTAATAAGGGCTGATAGAAGTAATGTGAACTTCTAGGCTAAGCATTCCAACCTCTTCTGTGTGTTATCCTCCCTCTCTCTCTTTCCACCAACCAAATGAAGAAGACCCTAAAGACCTGGGAGAGAAGAAAGCCACAAGATGGAGGAGTCCTGGTGCCTGAATGACAGAGTGGAAAAGACATCCCATAAACACTGAAAAATAAGCACACATTTCCAGCAGGAAATAAGCATATATTGTGTAAGCCACTAGGATTTGGAACTATTTGCTAGAGCCCTTAATCCACCCTGACATAGGCTGCTAAAGAAATGCAAAACCTAGAGTAAGTGGCCCAGTGGTTGGGTGGAAGATTGCAGGAAGTCATCCTAAAGACTGAAACCCTGCGCAGACCTGTTTCACAGTGGTAGCACTTATGGCAAGCTGTTATTTAGGGCCATTTTGAAGGAGACCAACCGCGCCTAAACCTTTCAGGAAATGGTTGAGAAAACACATGTTGGCCCCCATTGGCTAGGGTATTATAAAATGGAGTGAGTTTAGGTAAGAAGCAGCTGGTTTGCAATCAGAAATGAAAGGAAATGGAATCCAAAAATTGAATGTCATGAAGGAATGGAAAAGTCAATTTTGTTTTCTAGAATACAAACTGCAGGGAATAAGAAGAGTGAAAGATTCCTTGCTCCTCTATGGCTTGTTAAGATTCAGGTGTTGCTTTTCCACTCAAGTTTGATGGCCTCATTGTAGCCAAGAGATCGAGTTTGAAAATTATGTCTAGGAATAAAGTTTGGGTGTAGTTAATGGCATCAGAAAATGACGATAACAAATAGATCAATAGGTTGCATTTTCTTTAAAGGAATTTTATTGCCAAAGAACACAAACCTCATGGCAAAGGCTATTAATTCACCAAAGCAGTGGTTCTCAATGAGGGTCAATTTTGCCTCCTAGGGAACATTGGGAAAAGAGAAGACATTTTTCATTGTTACAACTAAGAGAATGCCCCTGGATTCTACAGATAAAGGCTTGAGATGCTGTTAAATACAACACACAGGACGGACTCTCACAATGAAGAATTATACAGCTCCCCAAATACATAACTCAGAATGAGAAACCCTGGTTGAAAGCTACACTCATGTCCACAAACTTGCATGACAAGCTTTTAAAAGCTGAGGATCTTACGTGCACACAACATAATTTGCATGTATCAACATGGAACAAATTCCACTAATATTTATAATTATAATGCACCAATAAAAATAAGAAAATAAAAAGCTGAGGATCTTATGAAGGGCTTAGGCCCCATACACACTGCAGAGGGGGCATGGAGGATAATTGACAAAGTAAACCTTCCAAAGGAGAGAGCTGAAACTGGGTGATGTATGTAGCACTCATTTGTACTGAAAAGCTTAGGAGGCCATAAGTTGCATGCCCACCACATTTGAGATGGTCTTGTTGAGTCTCTTTCAGTTCATACTTTGTTGGTTATATTGGCATAGAATTAGCAGTTCAGAATAATTTCCAACACTTTGATATAGTGCCTCCCTCTGTCCTCTAGCATTCAATGTTGTTGATTAAATTCTAGAGTACATTTGTTTGATTGTTTTTCTATGTAAGTGGCTTATTTTTCTCTCAGAAACTTTAAAGAAGTTTTCCTTTGTTCCTAGTATTTGGATATTTTACAAAGGTGATTCAGGGTTAGGTCCTCCTTGCTTTTGTTTGTTTCTTTGTTTGTTTGTTTTTGCTGGGTACTGGAAGGACTTAGGCAGGCAGATACTGTGAGCCTGACCCTCAGACACAGGGCTGTATCAGCATTCCTGCATTCTCCCCAATTGTAAAAACTTCCTCCTTCATCAGCATATGGTCTACAAGAGTAATTTCTTGTCCTGCCCCAGGTTCAGGGGGCTTCTGCCTAATGCCAGTGCAGGGTTGAGACAGCAGACTTGCTTCCTGACTGTTCAGCAGTGGCAACTGGCTAGTACCTCAGACCCATGCTGGAATGGCAAGGCAGGTAGCGTGCAATGCTCTCAGTTCACCTGTTCCAGCCTGATGAGCGGGCAGACTCTGAGTTCCTACACCAAGGAGGAAGTCTCAAGTCTTCTGGACAAACCCTGATTGGTCTGTTCAGAACTCATGGAGGGCCATGGACAGAGGTTGGCAATGGGTACGGATTCCTCTTGCATCTGGAACTCCAGGGATTCTGAAATCTCATACTAATTCACATGTAGCCTCAAAAAATCTTGTTAATGCAAAAAAAAAAAAAAAAAGTCATCTTAATGTGGCCACAGTTTTTTCTTACCTGCTTTTGTGGTAAAAACTCTTTGTCTCTTTGTTTTAGGCAGAGGGAAAGAGTTTATGAGTCCCATTTCTCCTTGGCAGGACTTGCTACCTTTGGACTTAGCAGGCCATAAGTTGCATGCCCACCATATTTGAGACTGTCTTGTTGACTCTCCTTCACATATTGTTCACATATTGTCTTGTGATCATAGCTCTCTACAAAATTATGATTTTGTAGATGACCAGTCTTGTTTTTCTTGTTAAAATGATGACAGTGTTGTATCATGCCTAACTTCATTGTAAGCCACAGAAGTGCAATGTTTCTTTTCAAATTTCTAAGAACATTATTATTTCCTGATAGTTCTTTGTCATATCAGCCTATTATATTTTAGAGACGCAGTATATCCTTGGATCTCACTGAATTTATTAAGTATTTATTAAAAACTAATTTTTAAAATTATTCTAGAGTAAATTTCTCACTTGGTCAATCTAGATTCTCCTCTCTGGTATTATAGTTGTTTTTTTTTTTTTTTTCAAGTGTCTGGTGAATTTTGATTTTGCATCTGTAATAAAAAATGGAAGACTACAGTGATGAATTAAGTAGTTGGAATGTGTTTTCTGCCCTAAAATGCCACTTTTCTGAAAAGGTGTAAATGAATGAGACAGGCCAACTGGGGGCTTCAGGTTAATGAGTGATCCCTAACTGTATCCACACTTGTTCTAGTCAGATTTCCCACTGCAGTCACCAAAAGACCTGACAAGAACAATTTTAGAGGAGGAGAATTTATTTTGTGGCTCACAGTTTCAGAGGTCTCAGTCCATAGGAATGGCTGACTCCATTCCTTAGGGCCTGGGGTGAAGCAGAACATCAGGGCAGAGGTGTGGTGGAGAAAAGCACCTTATAACATAGCACTAGGAAGTAGAGAGAGAATTCCAATCATAAGGGACAAAATATAATACCCCAAAGGCCCAGTGACACCCCCAATGACCCACCACTTCCAGCCACACTCTAACCACCTACAGTTACCACCCAGTTAATCCTTGTCAGTGGATTAATGCATGGAGTAGGTTCAGACTTATAATGCAATCATCTCATCTCTGAACTTTCTTGCATTGTCTCAAACATGAGTTTTTTGGGGACACCTCATGTCTAAACCAAAACAGTACTATAGCAAATTTTCTCACTTGGGAATTCTCCTAAGGATTTTTTTTTGAGGGTGTGGGAGGGAAAACTCATCTAATACTTGCAGCCCAGAGAAAGAACTTGATCGTGCAATTATTCCTTAAAAAAAGTATTTTAATTAATTGCTCTGACTTTGTCCCAACACCTCAGCTTTCCATTACTGCTTACTGTTGGCATGGGGACTCTTTATTCTGGGAAGAATACTTGCTATTTCTCAGCCATCACCTGTGAAGTGGTATGGCCAATTAAATCACCTGAAAGGCATTTAAGAAAAAAATGACAAAATGATAATGGTACCATCAGACCAAAGGTTTGTGTGTTCTACATTATTCATATTTATGTTCCATAATCAACCTACTTTCTATCATTGAAAATTTATTATGCAGGACCGTCCCCCCCATTCCATACCAGAGCCCCTGCTGACCAGCAGCAGCCTGGGCCAAGGCCCAGGATCTCCTCCGGGAACACCTGCAGGAGTCTGGGCCTAAGTGAGGCCTAGGACTAACCCCAGTTCCATGCCAGAGCTCCTGCTGACCAGCGGGAGCATAGGCCAAGGCCCAGGACCTTCTCCAGGGACCTGCGTAAGAGCCCAGCCAAGGTCAGGCCCAAGACTGCTACCCGCCCATCTACCCACCCACGCAGGAACCCAGACCCAGGCCCAGGACTGCCTCTAGGGACCCCTCCGGGACCCGGGCCTAGGACTGTCCACATTGTTCTGAGTCAAAGCCCCTGCCAATCTGCAAGAGCACAAGCCCAGGCCCAGGCCCACCACCTGGGACCCCTGCAGGAGCACACAGTTAAGATCAGGCCTAGGACTGCCCTTGCAAGCCTATGTGACAACCTAGGCCCAGGACCACCCCTGTGCAGAGGACCACACTGTTGCTCCTTTTCTGTATCCATCTTGGGACACTAGAGCCATTGCCATAGCTCTTCCTATGGAGTAGTATCCATTTTGGGACAACAGACAGAGCCTGGAGGCAGTGGCCTGCCACAGCTCAGCATGCCACAGCACTGATCTCTGATCAATCAGCCCAAAATCATTGTAAGTCCCACCCTTTCAGCCCTATCTCTGAAAGTGTTTGCACCCATCTTGGGCCATCCCCACTGCTGTCCTGAGTTACCTCCACTACTGCTGCCACCATCTTTAGTGGCAGTAGCATCTATCTGGGGACACCTGCTGGGACTGGAAGTGAACTCCAAGGTGAGATACAGGTAATCTGTAGATTATAATCTACAAGATTATAGAATAGAAACTGCAATATCTCAGATTGGCACTGCAAGAAAGGAAGACACACATCAACATGAAAAAAACAAGGAAAGAAAGAGTCCCAAACAAACCAAGATACTACAATAATAGAATCTATTGACAGCACAGTTGATAAAATGTCAGAGAAAGGATTCAGAATGTATGTAATTAAAATGATCTGAAAATTAAAGAATGATTTAAGTGAGCAAATACATACAAAAACTGATCACTCCAGGGCTGGGATTGTGGCTCAGTGGTAGAGCGCCTGCCTCGCATGCGTGAGGCACTGGGTTCGATCCTCAGCACCACATACAAATGAATAAAAATAAAGATATCTGACCATCTACAACTAAAAAAAAAAAATTGATCACTCCAACAAAAATAAGAGAGAAAATAAAGGTAACCATTGATTACTCCAACAAAGAGATAAGAGAGCAAACAAAGGCAACCATTGATCACACCAACAATGAGATAAGGGAGCAAATATAAGTAGCAAAAGATTACTTCAAGAAAGAGCTAGAGATTGTGAGAAAAAAATCAGAAAATCTTGAAATGAAGGGAACAATAAACCAAATTAAAAACTCGATAGAAAGCATCACCAACAGACTAGATCATTTGGAAGACAGAACCTTAGATAATGAAGACAAAATATATAATCTTGAAAATAAAGTTGGCCACACAGTGAAGATGGTAAGAAACCATGAACAGAACATACAAGAATTATGAGATAGCATCAAAATACCAAATCTAAGATTTATCAGGATAGAAAAAGGCACAGAGGTTCAAACCAATTTCTTCAATAACATAATGTCAGAAAATTTCCCAAACATGATGAATTGGAAAATTAAATACAGTAGACTTACAGAACACCAAATGTACAAAATCACAACATATCTACACTATGGCACATTATAATGAAAATGCCTAGCATACAGAATAAGGACAGAATTTTAAAGGCTGCAAGAGAGAGGAATCAAATTACATATAGACCAATTTGGATCTCAGCAGATTTTTCAACCCAGACCCTAAAAGGCAGGAGATCATGCAACAACATATACCAAGCTCTGAAAGAAAATGGATGCCAAACAAGAATCTTATATCCAGCAAAATTAAGCTTTAGATTTGATGGTGAAATAAAAACCTTTTAGGATAAGCAAAAGTTAAAAGAATTTACAGTGAGAAAGCCTGCACTACATAACATGCTTTGCAAAACATTCCATGAGGAGGAAATGATAACCAACAACGAAAATCTACAAAGAGAGGAACTACACTGAAGGAAAGGCCAATCAGAGAAGAAACCAGGTCAAGGTCAAAACAAAAAATAAACCAAAATGACCAGGATTACAAATCCTATTTCAATAATAACACTGGATGTGAATGGCCTAAACTCATCGATTAAAAGACATAGACTGACAGACTGGGTTAAAAAAAAAAAGACCCAACAATATGCTACCTTCAAGAGATTCATCTCACAGGAAAAGACATCCACAGACTGAAAGTGAAAGGGTAGGAAAAAACTCATCATTCATATGGATGGTGTAAACAAGAAGGAATTTCCATCCTCATATCAGATAAAATGGACTTCAAATGAAAGTTAGCGAAAAGAGATAAAGAAGGACATTTCCTACGGCTTAAGGGAATCATACATCAACAAGACATAACAATCATAAATATCTATGCCCCAAACAGTGGGGTATCTATGTATATCAAACAAAACCTTCTCAACTACAAGAATGAAGTAGACCATAATATGATAATTTTTGGTGACTTTAACATATCTCCCTCACCACTGGATAGATGTTTCAAACAAAAACTAAATGAAGTAACCATAAAACTCAATAAAACAATCAATAATTTAGACTTAACAGATATATAGAGAGTATTCCATCCATCAACAAAGGAATACACTTTTTCCTCAGCAGCACATGGATCCTTCTCCAAAATAGTCATATGTTATGCCACAAAGCAAGTCTAACCAAATACAAAAAAATAGAGATACTATTCTGCATTCTATCTGAATATAATGGAATAAAACTAGGAATCAATGACAGATTAAAAAATAGAAAATATTCCAACACCTGGAGACTAAATAACATGCTATTGAATGATGCATGGATAATGGAAAATATCAGGGAGGAGATAAAAATAATTCTTACAAGTAAACGAGAACTCTGATACAGCATATCAAAATCTCTGGGAGACTATGAAGGCAGTGCTAAAGAGAAATTTCATTGCATTAAGCCATTCATTAAAAGAATAAGAAGTCAACATATAAAGCACCTGACACTACATCTCAAAGCCCTAGAAAAAGAGGAACAAATTAACACCAAAAGAAGTAGAAGACAAGAAATAATTAAAATCAGAGCTGAAATCAATGAAATTGAAACAAAATAAACAATTCAAAAATTGACAAAACAAAAAGCTGGTTCTTTGACAAAATAAATAAAATTCACAAACCATTAGCCTCCCTAACAAAAAGAAGGAGAGAGAAAATCTGAATTACTAAAATTTGTGATGAAAAAGCAAATATCATGACAGATTCTATTAAAGTTCAGAAGATAATTAGAAACTATTTTGAAAATTTATACTCCAGTAAAATAGAAAACCCTCAAGACAATGACAAATTTCTAGAGGCATATGAACTACCCAAACTAAACCAAGAGGACAAATACAACTTAAACAGATCAATTTCAAGCAAGGAAATAGAAGACACCATCAAAAGCCTACCAACCAAAAAAAGCCCAGGACCAGATGAATTCTCAGCTAAGTTCTACAATCTACAAAGAAGAATTAATACCAATACTCCTCAAATTATTCCACAAAATATAAAAGGAAGGAACCCTTCCAAACTCAATGCATGAGGCTAGTATCACTCTGATAACAAAATCAGACAGAGACACATCAAAGAAAATTTCAGACCAATATTCCTGATGAACATAGATGTAAAAATTCTCAACAAAATTTTGGCAAATTGCATACAAAAATATATTAAAAAAAATAGTGCACCATGATCAAGTGGGGTTCATTCCAGGGATGCAAGGTAGATTCAATATAATGAAATCAATTAACGTAATCCATTACATCAATAGGCTTAAAGATAAGAGTCATATGATTTTATCAATTGATGCAGAGAAAGCATTCGACAAAATACAGAACCTGTTTATGTTCAAAACACTAGAAAAACTAGGGATAGTAGGAACATACATCAAATTTATAAAAGCTATCATCCTAAATGGAGAAAAATTGGAAGTATTCCCTCTAAAAACGGGAACAAGACAGGGATGCCCTCTTTCACCACTGCTATTCAACATAGTCCTTGAAACACTAGCCAGAGCAATTAGACAGACAAAAGAAATTAAAGGGATATGAATAGGAAAAGAAGAGCTCAAACTATAATTATTTGCCAACGACATGATTCTATACTTAGAGGATCCAAAAAATTCCACCAGAAAACTTCTAGAATTAATAAATGAATCCAGCAATGTAGCAGGATATAAAATCAACACTCATAAATCAATTGCATTTCTATACATCAGTGATGAATCTTCTGAAAGAGAAATCAGGAAAACTACCCCATTCACAACAGCCTCAAAAAAAAATAAAATACTTGGGAATCAATTTAACAAAAGAGATGAAAGATCTCTACAATAAAAACTACGGGACACTGAAGAAAAAAATTGAAGAAGATCTTAGAAGATGAAAAGGTCTCCCATGCTCTTGGATAGGCAGAATCAATATTGTCAAAATGGCCATACTACCCAAAGTGCTATACAGATTCAATGCAATTCCAATTAAAATCTCAATGTCACTCCTTATAGAAATAGAAAAGGCAATCATGAAATTCATTTGGAAGAACAAGAGACCCAGAATAGCCAAAGCAATCCTTAGCAAGAAGAGTGAAGCAAGAGGCATTATAACACAGACTTTAAACTATACTACAAAGCTATAGTAACAAAAACAGCATGGTACTGGCACCAAAATAGACGTGTAGACCAATGATTCAGAATAGAAGACACAGAGACAAACTCACACAAATACAGTTATATTATACTAGACAAAGGTGCCAAAAATGTACATTGGAGAAAAGATAGCCTCTTCAACAAATGGTGCTGGGAAAACTGGAAATCCATATGCAGCAAAATGAAACTACATTCCTTTCTCTCACCATGCACAAAAATCAACTCAAAGTGGATCAAAGACCTAGGAATTAGACCAGAGACCCTACGCCTAATAGAAGAAAAAGTAGGCCCGACCCTTCATCACATCAGATTAGGCCCCAACTTCCTTAACAAGACTCCTAAAGCACAAGAAATAAAATAAAAAATCAATAAGTGTGATGAATTTAAACTAAAAAGCTTCTTCTCAGCAAAGGAAACAATAAATGAAGTGAAGAGAGGGCTTACATTCTGGGAACAAATTTTTGCCACACAGACATCAGATAGAGCACTGATCTCCAGGATATATAAAGAACTCAAAAAACTTAACACCAAAAAAAACAAACAACCCAATCAATAAATGGGCTAGGAGCTGAACAGACAATTTTCAGAAGAAAAATATAAAATTGATCAACAAACATATGAAAAAATATGCAACACCTGTAGCAATTAGAGAAATGCAAATCAAAACTACTCTGATATTTCTTCTCGCTCCAGACAGAATGGAGTTATCAAGAATACAAGCAACAATAAGTGTTGGAGAGGATTTGAGGGAAAATGCATGCTGATACATTGCTGGTGGGATTGCAAATTTGTACCACCAATCTGGAAAGCAGTATGTAGATTCCTTAGAACACTTGGAATGGAACCACTATTTAACCCAGCTATTCCATTCCTTGGTCTATACCCAAAGGACTTAAAAACAGCATATTATAGTGATGCAGCCACTTCAATGTCTATGGAAGCTCAATTCACAATAGTTACAGTAGAACCAAACTAGATGCCTTTCAGTAGGTGAACGGATAAAGAAACTGTGGTATATATACACAATGGAATATTACTCAGCAATAAAAGGGAATAAAATTATGGCATTTGCAGGTAAATGGATGGAGTTGGAGAACATCATGTTAAGTGAAGTAAGCCAATCCCAAAAAAAAAACAGAGGCTGAATGTTCTCTCTGATAAGTGGATGTTGATCCATAATGGAGGAGGGGGCATGGGAAGAATGGAGTAACTTTGGTCAAAGGAGAGGGAAAGTAGGGAAGTGGACATGGGTGCAGGAGAAATGGTGGAATGAGATGGACATCATTGCCTAGTTTAACGCATAACTGCACATATGGTGTAATTCTACATCATGTACAACCAGAGAAATGAAAAGTTGTGCTCTGTTTGTGTACAATGAATCAAAATGCATTCTGCTGTCATGTATATCTAAGTAGAGTAAATAAATTTTTTAAAAAAGAAAAAGAAGAAAATTTATTAACATCTCAAACTTCATATGTGTCCCTGTTTGCATTCTTATCCCCACCATAGACTGGAGATAACATTGTATTAAACTTGGGACTCTCTTGGTCACTTGAACTGATAATTTAGCTCTTCATCCTTGGATTCCTTGTTCTTATTTGCCCTTTCTCATGCTTCTGTTTTTCTCCTTTCTTCCTTGAGCCAAGAGAAAACTTCCTCACTTGCTTTACTCAAAGTGTGTTCTGCCTCCTCTCTGAATCTTTGGTATCAGCTGATACCAGCCATCCAGAATTCACACACTATTTTTACCTGTTTTTCCTAAAACATATATTGTTCCCATTCTCATCAAGTAAATATAAGTTATTAGCTACTAATACTTTTTCTTGCACCTCATTATATTATATATATATATATTATGTATATATAATGTTCAAAAAGATGATTTTTATCTTCTATGCCTTTCAGGCAATTTCCTTGCCATATTATTTTCATCAGAGTGCCATAAACTTGCAGACATCAAACTTTCCCTGCCAATTGCCTACTGCCTGTCATTACAGGCTCTCCTTTCTGAACATATTTGCATCGGGAACTCTACTCTCTGCACCTGCCACTAACTCTGTCTGGACTACTTATCCTTGCATTTCCCCTGGGAATTAAATTTACCTTTATGACTTGTTTGAGATCTTTCCTCTCATCAGATTTCCCAGACATCCCACTTGGAAGTGGCACCTTACTCTTTTTCCACTATGTCCTTCCATGCTGCTTGACTGTTTCATCTGGTACTACTTATATTCCTGACTTGCTAAATTCCTGTGACTGTACAACAGCAAAAATGACAACAGACTTGACATTACTGGAAACATTGTATTTAATCTAAGAACTTCCTAGCTATAGTTTATTGTTGCGTCACTTAGCTTCTCTCAGTCTTAGCTTCCTCATTTGTGAAAGAGTAATGTCTATTTGCTCACCAAGGAAGAGGAGGTTATGTGGGGCATGCACACCAGAGGGTGGAATCGAGGGGATCCTCTTAGAATTCTGCCTACTACAACCTTCTAAGCTAAAAATCAGAAAAGGAAGAGTTCAGATACAGAAGGGCTGGAAAGTAATGGACTGAGAATACTGAGAAAATTCAGGATCCAAGTAGAGAGATGAGTGTGGGAAAAAGGAACATAATTCTTATAAGAAAATTGGAGAGAAGGTTAGGATAGATGTGTTATAGAAATATTTGTAGCTAATGGGATAATAATGGACAGAATAACGGAAGAATATTGTCATTCATCCTTAATAGTGTTATTTTTTAATAAAAATGAATAAGTGAATAAGTTTTGCTCAAAATGCATATGCACAACTATTAAATTGCTGTCTTTTCCATCATATCATGTAAAGTCTGTCTCAAAGGAAGGCCAGTCAATGCCTTATTTAACTTGAACAGTGGGGTACTGAGTCATGATAGCTAACCAGTGAAGATGACAAAAAATCATATTGCAAGTATGCACTGCACATCCAATGCTATTATTAATACTAATCAAAATAGAGCACCCCTAAGCTGGGCACAGTGGCACACGCCTTAAATCCCAGCACTTTGGGAGGCTGAGACAGGAGAATCGCGAGTTCAAAGCCAGGCTCAGCAACAGTGAGGCGCTAAGCAACTCAGTGAGACCCTGTCTCTACATAAAACACAATATAGAGTTGGATTGTGGCTCAGTGATTGAACACCTCTAAGTTTAATTCCCGGTACCAAAAAAAAAATAGAGCACCCCTAGAATTATTTAAATTTAAACAGGTTCAAATATTTATGACTTGAAGTTTTATAAACTATCCAAAAATGAAAATCAAGTATTGGTATTTGGTGCTATATTATTAACCTCATTCTTTGGAAAATCTCATAAATTTATTAAAGTAATAGAGCATATATTATTGTTCTATTTTCACTAACAACTCTGCTTTGATATTATAAGTGTGTTACTGCCTTTTAATTCAAACAAATACTTCTTGAAAAACTTATGCTTATAGCACTGTATTGAGTGCTTTGAGGTATGAGAGATAAGACATGGTTTATGCAAACAAGTAATTTACATTCTAGTGGAGGAGATGGATATTAGTAATTAATTTTAATTTAAGGCACAAATTGCTCATTGCTATAAAAAAAGATACAGATGAAGAGTATGACAGCCAGCACAGGTTAAAGGAGTTAGTTCTGCACAGGAAAATCTGGGTTAGCTTCTTAGTTGAAATGAGATTTGAACTGAGCCTTGAAGGAAGATTTGTACTGTAACAGGTGGACATGGATCAAAATGGTGATCCAAGACGTGATAGTGGCTTTCGGGAAGGCAGAAGTAAAATATTTGGAATGTTTAGGGAGCTAGTAAAGGATAATTTGTACTGCGTGCTATTAGGAGAGGCAGGGATGATTAAATGGATGTGAAAGACTGGATATACAGACAAAGAAAAAATCATGCCACCTAGGCTACCAGAAAAGAAAAGTTCATAGTTATTCTATAGGTGATGAAAAGAAACTCACTGAAGGTTTATAAAAAGGAAAGTTATGGGAATGGTTTTAGGAATAGTACTCTAATAGCAGATAGAGATAGAAGACTAGAGAGAAGGAGATTAGTTTGATGATGAATAAAAAATTATTTAATAAACTTTGGTATCTTGGTTGTCAATAATCCACCTAAGGGTGTGCTTGCACCAGGAATTAGAAAGAAGTAACGCATAATATCTACCCTCAATATGGCACAAACGGTGTAAAACTAGGATGATGTTCCGCCTAGTCATGCCTCTGTGCAGAGGTGTGACCACAAGGTCAAATGCATAATAAAATATGGTGGGACGCAAGGCTAACATGATTTAACAAATTGTGAAGCTTCCTGAATGAAATGCTAAGCACTGAAAAATGTCTATAACAAAAATGCCTTTTTAGAAAGATAATTCTAGTGCACAGCAGGAAAATAAACAGGAAGAAGAAAACTCTGGCAGGGGAGAGACCAGTGGGAGGCCATGGCATGTTTACACAGGCACTGATCAGGGCCTGAATGAGGGAAGAAATAGGATGCCGAAGTTCTGAAAGTTGGGGAACTACGATTGGAGTAGGAGCCCAGTTGCAGTTTAGCTTTGGAATTGATGCGCCTTTTCCTCAGGATGGAAGCCCTTTGTAAATGACTGAGAACGGGTGAGTTGAAAGCTGTAAGAGCACGGACATGCTCGCCTCTGTTCTGTCTGTTGAGAAGATAAAGTCTACCTTCTGTTGACATGTGGAATCTTAGGAGAGTAACAAAGATGCAGTAGCTCTTTCTGAAGGGTAGGAATGATCAAGGCAAGGGACACAAAAAGGTATCAACAGTGACTGGAAGCTCTGTCTTTGTGGTAGTTTCTATTTGCCTATGTGTGCACATTTGTTCCATTGTGCCTTGGCATATTAAACATTTGAGTGTTTCCTGTGCCAGTCAAATGGATTAGCTCTCAAATCCAGGCATAAATCTCAGCCCCTGAGTTCTTCCAGAGCATCATTTTGGCTCTGCAGGTTGCACACTGTCTTCATAGTTCTAAAATCACAATCACATAGACCCAGTTGTAGAGTGCCCCAGAAACTATGCAGCTAATGTTGAAAAAGTTGCCTATTTATGGGGGTTCCTGTCCCCGGGTGATGAGGACCTCTTCTTCAGCTTTTCCTCTTTGTTTGGGAATGCAGGAGGAACCTCTTTCCTGCTGAGGCAGGAAGTCCCACTGCAAGAAAACACAGATTTCTCTCAGCTTGTGGTGGATGATGTCTTGAATCCTGGGTATAGACAATGGCTTATTTTTCCTACCTGTCCTATAGATAGCTCACCTTTGGTCTCTGAAGAAGAAAATAAGCACTCCAAAATCTTTCTTTTTTATTATTTTCTTTTCTTCTTTGAACATAAAAAAGGATCATGCAATTCTCAAAAAGAGAAAACTGTGCTGCTGAAACAACCTGGATGTCTTTCCTATAGACATGTTTTCTATACCTGCTACATTTCCCAGGCCACTTGCCTGTTAATTGCACTGACCCTGCCAAACTCCAAACTTAGTTTAATCCAACTGTCATGGGAATTAGCAAAGCACAGCAGAAAACAAAAACAAAAACAAAAACAAAACAAAACAGGGGTTTTATACCAGGAAAAAACTGTGACTGTGACACCTAATGGTTGCACATCTTTGCACGCCTTAGTTTTCTATTGTAAAGAGTTAATAATACTTCACAAGATTGGTGTTAGGAATAAATGAGATTACTTATCTACAAAGTCTATCAGTCGCTGATAAATCCCCTTCAACAAATGTTAGTGCCATGCCTTTATTCTCACACAGCCATTCTTTCTATTGGTCAAGAAAAATCTTAATTAAAATGGTAGACCTTCTCATACATTTTAACTTAGATTTTTCTGGACCACATTGTCAGGTGATGGGCAAAGTAAGGATTCACTTTTCTCTACTTAAATGATTTATTATTCACTTAAATCTGAATACTTTTGATTCAGCTCTGGACTCTTGAATTCCTTAAAGAGATTCCTAACCCTTGGAGCAGTACTGACTAATCTGATGGGATACCACTCTCTCCTTTTTATGCTTTAATATTCAATATGGCTAAAACTTCTTTTTCCATGTAGCTTTCCTTAAAAGAATTCACATTGGTGAACTATTTGAAATTTTATAAAAGTCTGTCCACTTAGGATCCCTTGGGGGTCTCAACATTGGCAAATAGATGTCAAGAAGAACAATGGCAGAAATACTTGAACCCTACCCTCCTTTGTTGAGGTCTAATTTTTATACAATAGAATTGCATACATTTTATATTTCCCTTTACTTTTGGGAGATGATGCTTGGGACGGTTAAAAAGAGGAGTTTAAAATTGTGGGCATAATCAAAAAAAATGTCTTGGGACTTGTAAAAAACTTCAAGGAAAACTGAACTTGAATATCTCTCTACTCAGATTAAGAACCGTGCTGTATGTATTATGATACCACTCTTTGGTTCAGGGACTTCTTATATGCTTTCTTTTAAAATATACAGAGTAGTATCTCCATGATCAACTCAAAATAAGAGTTCTAGGACAAAGATGCCAAGAAACTCCACCCGTTTTGCTATACCAAAAAGGTCTGTGTGACTTAGACAGATGGGTATTAATAGTGAGGACTCCTGTCTTATCATAACTACTGTAAAATTTTTCAGGGAATACTATAGAATATACTAACATTTTCTTATAAATCATTGTGTCCGTTCTCTGAGGGACAATTCTGTGATCCAAAGAGATGGAGCATCTATTGTAGAGAGTTAGAGTGCCAGAACAGACCTATTAGCTGTACACTCTTTCTGCAACATCATGCTCCACTTTTAGGGATATAGTAACAAAGTCACATCAAACTGAAAATAGGATTTAAAGTTGACAAGAGGATTGTGTAGTTCCAAACCTATAATACATACCAAGATCAGTTTTGTGAGATTTATTTTTTCCCTGTATTGTTATCTTATGTCATTTCATTGTGTTATAATCATAACTCTATAAACATAGCAAGTCTTTAAAAACCACTGGTGATTCTGTATTTATAGGCAAATATAAAAATTGGTTTTGGCTTAAGCTTTCTAAATCAAACTAATTTCCTTTCTCAAGTTAATACCCATATGGGGTTACAAGATAGTTTTAGTGTTATATTTAAGATAAATGGTTTATTCAAATTCAAATAGCTTTGTTTTTTGACCCAGGGATTGAACCCAGGGGCACTTAACCACTAAGCCACATCTCCAGCCCCTTTTTAAATTTTATTTAGAGACAGGGTCTCATTGAGTTGCTTAGGCCCTCACTAAGTTGCTGAGCCTGGCTTTGAACTCTCAGTCCTCCTGCCTCAGCCTCCCAAGCTGCTGGAATTACAGGTGTGTGCCACCACACCTGGCTCAAACAGCAATATTTTTAATTAAAACTAAAAGAGTTGTGCAAAAGTGAAATTTAATATAGTATAGTGGAAATACATCATGATCAATCTAACAATTTTGTCAAACTTTGAAATATTCCTGTTTTGAAAAAAATTTGTACTTATGTGTAAAAGCCCAGCAAGGTAACAGTTAATATTTGTTCTTCTTGTAAAGTAAGTGGTTGTCTTTTCTCTACCAACCAAATAAATAATGGAGATTGAAAAATCAACTAAACTAGAATTTCATATTGCAAAAATTAAAGTACATGAAACTTTCCAACTGATGTATGAGGTTTTCTAAAGCCATATTCCCAATGCTTCTCTTTCAACCTATATTTAATATGGGAGTATAAAACATCTATTCCCATCCATCAGAATTCTTCTTGAATATTTTGCTAAGAAATGATGGAACATTTTAGAATGATCTGATGAAATTATAAGGCCAGTTTTGAAAATCCACCTGCTATTGCTTTCCTACAATCTATACACACTTTACCCCTTGCTCTGGGGAAACTTGACCGTGTCCAGCAACACAGCACATCTTGTGCTTCAGGAACCAGAATTGACAACAATGTACAACATCGCTAAAGAGGAAATGAGAACATCTCCAAAGACGAACTATTGCTCCAAAAAGAAAAGCAGAGTAACAGCTTGAGCTTTAGGTCAAGGTAAAGTAATTCAATTTCAGGTGCTGTTCACTGCAAAGCTCTGATGCTGGGATCTGATTTGAATCTTTTGGCTTTGTGTGTGAAATCTATCACTGATACAGAGATGTTAGAATATTTAATGTGTATCTAACATGTCATCTGAATGCATTATAGAACTGAAACGCTCCCTCTGGGTTGTACGCACCTGAGATTATTTGAATGTTTCTTTGCACAAGCCCTAAAGATTCTGATTTAATTGCTTAATGTCAATGGGATAAAGCACTGCACTGAAAACAAGATCCTTCTCAGAAAAGTCACAGGGAAATGATGTGAGAAATAGAAAGTTCGGTGGTCCATCTTTAGAATATAGTATTTAGCCTTAACTGGGATGTAAGATCCAATTGTAGCCATTTTAGTTATAACCCTTCCCTTTGCCCACCTCAATTTTAAAATTAGCCAATTGCATAGATTGTAACCCCAAGCTCTTCCTATCAGGGAAAGGGAGAGTACTGCATTAGGGATAAAAGCAGGTGGACTTCCTGTCCAGGTGGCTTGCAAGCCAGGTTCAGTAGCACACCCCTCTGGCAAAAGTAAAATTTGCCTTGCCAGTGCACTTCCGAGCACAGGTTTGATTTCTTGAGGCACCTTGGAATTTCTAACAATGTGGACACTTACATAGTCATTGCAAGTTGAAGAAACCATGGATATAGGATCTCAACAACGCTAAGAAACAAATTCCAGGTGTGGCTAGGTCCTTACATTTTTAACAGGATAAAGATTGGTCCTGGGGTCAAAACTTATGTTTACAAGATGAGTATTTCTTGCCTCCATTTGAAACTTTCCCTTCAAACCTTTTGCATCCATTGAAGCCCAGCTTGATGTCTCCTATAGGACGACTTCCATAATTCTGATGATGTGATTCTGAATATTTAGCATATATTGTTCTCAAATGCTTAGCACCTTCTTTTTTTCAATAATGTTTGGGAATTTTATCCGTCTTTTGGATTACCACAGTCTAGAGGATATGATAGGAACTCAGTAAATCTCCATCTAGTTAATTGCTCTACGGTTCTTAATATTGCCTAATGTAACCTGTGCATTGCAATTGCAATGCTATTGTCTAGAGTGGGAGCTACTCGGCTTGACAGATATGTAGAATTAGAAATTTTATTAACACCTGTGTATTCCCTGAGTATTCCTGTGTACAAGTATAAAATAGTTATATGATCTTACATTGTTTATTCTCATTGCTCCCAGAGTTGGAATATAAGATCCCTAAGGGCCCTTCCATGTCTGGGTGTCAAATCATGAAAAGATCTATGCATGAGCTCTCTGCAGATAATGCAAAGCTCAGCCTGATGATTAGATAATTCTGGGAGGAATATTTATTATACTCAATCAGTAATATGAAAGGCCTGTGTGGGAAGCTAGAACCTAGAGACCATGGTGAACATCAGAAGCACAACAAATGATAGAAACTTACAGAGTAAGAAGGGATAGGACTGAACAATTACTGATGGGTTGGGGATCTGGCAGTAGGGTATCATGTGACTTCAGATGGCAAGTAAAAAGTATGTGCATTAAGGAGCCTGGATCATGAGCAGATTTACAATTGTGGGGTGACCTGGGGAACAAGATGTTGGAGATCATTTAGTGAAATAATAAAAACAGGGAAATAATTTGTGTGCCCCAATTTTTCATTACATTCTCTGGTTAGAGCCAGACCTGTACAATTCTGAATAGAAATAGAGACAGGAAACTGTTAATTTTGGGCTCTTTGTAAGTCTCAGGAAACCAGCATAGACTGTAAAACTGATCTAGGCTGAAATGTGATGGTTTTAGTGACCTCACTCTGAAGGTTACATGAAGGCAGGTACAGGGAACCAACCAGATAGTTATAATCTATCACCTGCTTAGAAAAGCAAAATAGATTTGAATTTAGTACAAACTCACATGCTTCTTTGAAGATGAGTTAATATTTATACAAAGCAGACTTTGATGGAACCGCTGCTGATTGCAAAAGAGATGGAATGTGTGCTGAG
The DNA here is from genome assembly GCA_028644305.1 of Xerus rutilus. Lineage (NCBI taxonomy): Eukaryota > Metazoa > Chordata > Mammalia > Rodentia > Sciuridae > Xerus > Xerus rutilus. The sequence goes on from CM053404.1 coordinate 84,737,580, forward strand.
AGGGGTGGGTAGGTCAGAATATAAAAAGAAATTATTATAATATGAGCTTCTTTATAAATCACAGATTTCTCTTCCCAGGCATCATATTTTATCAGCTGATTCTGTCATAACCTGCAGTTATCTTTCTGCGCTCTCTCTCTCTCTCTCTCTCTCACACACACACACACACACACACACGCACACGCACACAAGCACTGTGCTATTCAGTAGATTTCTTCTGTTATCTTTACACTTCTAAAAAATGTTTCCCTTTTGCCTCTTTCTGTGGTGAAATGTCATTTTTTTCTGACTCCAAAATAAAGAGATGGTATAGTTCCTAATGTCTAAACCTCATGGAAAATAAAGTCGTGCATTTAAAATCCCTTACATTCCAGTTTGCCATTCTTGTCTTTTGTGCCAGAAACTATTTCCCCATCTAGTCTTTCTTTGATCTCTAAAATCTTTCTTAAAAATGATTTTCAGAAAACATGAATGCATAGTACTAAGTAGGAGTGCTTGTGTGGCCTGAGTGCATCATTATTTATGTCTCATGTGTCATGGAAATCCATATGTTTGTATATCCTAATTTATTGTAGAGTTAAGGTGGCTCACCAGAGTGGGGGTGCACCTGTGTGCATCTTTGGGTGAGAAAGGATGAGGAGGGCTTTCACAGGAGTTTAAGGAATGTACAACAGATTGAGTTAAGGAAGGCAGGAGCTGAAGAGCATCAGACTGAAAAATTGAATTAGGCTAGTGAGGTACGGATTGTTTGAGGGTCTTGAACCAAAAAGGACAAAGTAATGGCCCAAAGAACTACCTAGAAGTAGTACAGTTCACTTTAGGAAGAGAGATGATCTTTAGAGTCAATCAGACAGGCTCTCATTTCTTTAAAGACCAGAGAGGGAGAGAAAGTAGGGGGAGGGAGCACTTTTATGGGAATGAGCAGAATAAATTTTAGAAAGCATCTAGACATAGCCAATAAATTGGAATCTGGTGGGTTCAGTGATTGCACTGGTGGCTTTATTCTGCTACCACCACCACCCACACAAAGACAGGTCCATTTATGATCATTAGAGGCTGATAGTTTGATTATTTTTGGTTCACCTTCTTTTTAATATTAGATGAAATTCAAGTGGAACTCCCTATTCCCACAGAGGGGAAAGTACTCAGAGTGATTTTGAATTCTCGGAGGGCAGAGTGTGAGTTTTTTCACTACTGAGCGCCCAGTACCTAGCACAGCCCTGGTATTAGAGGAAAACTTTTTAAGAAATGGATTGTTTTTCTCCGTAAATGTAGCTGTTACGATAAACAGGTAGAACCACAGGATTACTTATTTTCTGAGGTGATGTTCCTGAACAAACCACTAAAACTATTGTTTTATTTTGTAGGCATTCACAATCTTAGAAAATTATTAGCTGTCACTTTTTTCTCTGGCTACTTGAACAGGAAGGATGGAGTACTTTGAAATTTGCTCAAACTGGCAAACTGAGAGAAAAAAACAGACCCATCTTCTTATGGAATTAAATGCAGGAGCCACACTGAAGATTTGGGATTTTGATTTTGTATGTATTTATTGTTTTTAATAGTTAAAACTGTCAACTTGGATCATAGCACCTAGACTTTTTTTCATAACAGAATTTATAACAGAATTTTGGGGCTCAAATAACAATTGAGAAACTGCTAAGACAAGCCCAGTGATCTTTTTTTTTTCTGTGACAAATATGAATTTCATATACATTTTACTTTGGTGGGAAAAGACCAGGTTGAACTGTAGGAACTCTTCTGAGCCAATAAATCCATTCTTCAAATCTATACAGTTGATGACAACTTCATTTTTCTTTGTCCAGGAACATGGGACATATTGACAGATGAGAGATACATAGGTAGATACATACCAGGGTATATGTAAACTAGCTCATAGTTGAGACTATTAATAGGCTATTTAATTACTCTGAGATCATTAATTGCTCTGAAACTTATAATTTGTGATTCTTAATTCATTGCTCTGTATCCTTTTACAAAGTCAACAGGAAAAGGACAACAGAAAAATTATTTTCTTCAGCAATTTTTTTCTGTATTTTACAAATTCATATTTGAAAATAATATCTACTTTAATTTTCATGTTTTCTTGCCGAAAGATGTACAAGAAAAGTTTTTACTAAAGTGTAGCCCAGATTAAAATTATCCACAGTGAACTGTCATATATTTGCTTCCCCAACCCCTTTTGTATGCACAAAACCCTTAGAAGGAAATTCAGTGATTGGATAGAAAGCACTTTTACTCAGGAACTGCATAACATCAATTTTCTTTCAATCTTATGTAATCTCTATCATATTACAATCCCAAATTACCATGTCCTGTGTGAGTCACTTATATGTATATGCATCTTAAATCCTTTCAGAAATATCCAACAAGCTGCATGAAGGCAAAAACTGTGATTTCCTAATTCCCTAACATAGTACCTAGTACAAAGAGAGGCTTTATAAATATTAACTGAATAAATTAATAATAGATATCAAAATATATATCACATGGAATCTGTAGCCAGGTTTCTCACTCTGTGATAAAAAGTTTCTTAGGCTTGTTTGCTGAGTATAGTGAATGTTTTATATGAGTTGGTGTGGAAGTGGACTCCTGGAGAAGTGGGCATGGAATCTAGGGGGCCAGTTTGCATTTTGATTCCTGGTTTCTTCCCATTAATTTATTGAATAGAGGGTAGCAGTGGACAGGCCACTGTGATGTACATGTGGAGAGGTAGAATATGACATTATTTGGAAGTACGTTTACTACCTTGCATAACATTGAATACATTGACTCCTGTGTGGACAGGCCACTGATGGGGCCTGAGAGAAGTCAAGATCAGGTGTTTAGTTTTTTGCTGCAAAGAAGTCTTTGTTAAAGATCAGGCTATTTCTGCTAGTTTTTCCATCCTTTTGTAACACATAAATCTTAGGTCTCATAATCCATGATTCACCAATAAGTTTTTATTCTTTCTCTTTAATCTTTTTTTTTTGTCTTTTTAAAAACATAATCACCAATTATACCCCATCCCCAGCTTACCCTCTATTTCTTTCTAGGTAGTCCCATGGTGTCATCTCATGCATGTTTGGCATCAGATCTCTATGGTTCTTCCTCCTCTACTCACCTTCCATCTCATCCGTAGTTGTCCTTTTGATTTTGTGGCTGAACCAAGCTACCAGTTGGTGCCCACCACTTACCTCCAATCCCTCACATGCCCTCCATCCTTCCCAGCATACATGCATACGAAATTGGAGAAGGAATTTCACATCACATTCTGAGGTGGTCCCTCTGCAGTTCCTCACGGGCAGCAGACTTTCCTGAAGGCTTGAATATAAAGAAGATATTATAGACAGACACTTAAACACCTATTATACATGGCTAGTTTTAGAGTCCAAAACCAATAACCCAGTCCTTATTGAGCTAGCTCTTCACTAGCTCCTGGAATGTGTCCATGAAGCAGAAGTAGCTCACTCCTACTGCCATGATCACTGCACACAGCGTATTTCCTTAGTCTCCAGAACCAGTCAATACCCAGTCAGAGGGGAAATAAAGTCCAAAGCCAGGCCCACCTCATTATTTTTTAAAATATTTTTTACTGTTTCTTTTTAGTTATACATTAGTATTTATTTTGACACAATTAAAAAAGCATGGAATATAATGTGCTCAAATTTAGTCCCATCCCATTATTAAGCCTTTCCAAGGACAACTTCCAATGGAGAAATCCATACAAGTAAAATGCTATTTCCTACAGGCATTTGCTTGATGTGGCTCCATGACCTTGAGAGAGCAGCCTCAATAAACCTATCCATGACCCTCTGATCTGATTGATTCCATCTGTCTGATTCAAATTGTGCAGCCTCAAGGTTGGTAGATCTCCTGTCACCTTCTTCTCTGATAAACATGAAGAGAAGTTAAGGTGGGAGTAGGTTATTCTTCCCAAGCCCTTATCATCAAATACTTCATTGCACATGTAGCCAGCAACCAAGCATGGCCCGTTTAGACATAGATGGAACACATTCAGATTAAGAGGGGGAAACCTCCTGTAACTCTTAGGAGCACACTTCACTGAGAGGAATGCTTACTATCTCTGCCTAAAAGTATCTTCTGGGGTAAATTCACAAAATACATGGCTTCCCCAGGAACAGAGAGAGCTTTTCTATGGGCATATTCCACTAAGTATCCTTTAAACAGTTTTTCCAAAAAGAAAAATAAAAGTTAGTATATACCCAAGGAGAAAAAAATTGTTTATTGTATTGAAAATGATTGTTTTTCAAGGCCAAAAATGTCAAGGTGAAGTCTTTCTAAAGCATACCTTCTCTCTGCCTCTGAACATTCTTTTCCAATATCATTAAAATAAAAAAATTTATCTAGATTTTACTAACTCTTCTCATACCCACCACTTACTTCTACTCCCAAGCAATTTTATTTTAAGATTTTTCTAAAACTAACAGGCACTTCTCATGTAACAAAAATTAAATATGGAGTTGATCATAGAAATGTGCCAGGTTGATACTGGGGAGATGGTAAGACAAAGGCAATGTGATCATATAGCCTGGCTTTGAAACCTCACTTTATCTTCTACTAGAATTATAATCTTTAGAAACACAGTTACTTGCCCTGAGTCTTATGTAAGACAGTAACAAAAATTTCTTCTTAAAAATTTTGGGTGGAATATATGAAATAATTTATGTCAACTATCTAGTTCAATGCTTATCTGTTATTATTAGTAATGTTTTCATATTAACTTCTAATATTCTAAACCATAAGAACTCCATTGATAATTCTACCTTAATATTTCTTTAGCAAATTTCCTTTAATTAATTTTTTTCCTATAAATTTTCTTTCTTTCTTTCTTTCTTTCTTTAGCAGATTGGCTGAAGGCTGAAGTTTTTGAGACATTACAATGACAGCTAGATTATTACAAAAGACTGAAGACTATGCACAGATAGTAACCCTTCTCCTCAGAAGGCTTGGAAAACACCTCCCAGATTTAATAAGAACATACTTAGGTCACCAGGAAAGCTATTACACAGAACAGAGAGTGAGTGGTCCTTGTCTTTGAGCATTTTATCAAAGATACCATACAGAAGGTGATCTCTAGGACCCAAAATAAATTAGATTGGAAACTTTTGAATTCTGAGCTAGTCTCTTGATTTGAATATCTAGGAAATTCAGCATAGGTAAGTAGACCACCCATGTTTGTCCAACTTGGTTGGGATACTCGAGGTCTCAGTTTGTAAGGAAATCTTGGCTTAGGTCCCTCTGGTTATCTGTTTTGAATTTGAAGGACTGATGTTTCTTCTTGAGAATACAGGTATATTTTAAGTGAATACTTTGACTTATAGTATTTTATTAATACCCATGCCCAAGCTTTAAAAACCATATGGAAAGAGATTCATAAAGGGGCACATCTTGGTGTGAAAACAAAAACATGTGACACTTGAATTTTAAAGTAGGATCCTAAACTAACTTATCAGGTTCAATTCTTTTTTTTAATATTTCTTTTAGTTGTGGATGGACACAATATCTTTATTTTATTTATTTTTATAATGTAGTGCTGAGGATCGAACCCAGTGCTTCACGCATGCGAGGCAAGCGCTGTACCACTGAGCCACAATTCCAGCCCTGAGGTTCAATTCTTACTCAACCTGTCATCTCTAAAAAGAGCAAAAGTACTCATACACATTTGAGCATTGTTAATCCTGAATTTACTTCCAGTTCTTTGTTTCGGGTTCCAAAGTGTGTCCTCTCTATTAGAAGCACAACTTCCAGGATCTGGGAAGGTTTGAGTGCTTTTTCTGAACACTAAACAAATCTTCCAAAAGCACATTTTGTTGAATTTTGTTGAATTACATTTGATTGAATCAGACACACATGAATTGAATTTACTTGAAACCATGGTACTGAAAATTAAGAGGTTAAAGGGCTTAATGATGTTTTTCAGACTTTGACAACATCAAAAACCACAGCTTCTGAACACTGAAGTGGAAGTGAGGGCTTTGTGTCAAATATAAGGGCAATCTGGAAATCATTTGCCCTGAAAGGCCAGGGTCAGCAAACATTTTCTATAAAGGGCCAGATAGTAAGTATTTTAGATTTCATGGACGCTATGGCCTCTCTGGCTGTTAGTGCAAAGTATCATAGACAACATATAAATAAATGAATGTAGCTGCATTCCAGTAGAAGATTATTTGCAGAATCAGACTATGGGTCAGATTTGGCCCATGTTGGAAGATTCTTGCTCTAGATGAAGAGGATCCCTTTTAATAATGAGAAAGTACATCTAGGTAGGGCAGATTCTTCACAGTGCCCAATCCCAACATCTCAGGGTGACCTGAGAGAAGGCCTGAATTAGCCTGAAAAATTTTCTACACACTGCACACCATTTCTTTCCTCTCTTTATTACTGGTTTTATTACATATGTAACAAATTCTAAATCCAGGAAAATCAGAAAGTGCAGTAGCACAAAAAGAAGAAAATAGAACATCTTTTATCCTACTCCTCAGAAATCTTTTATATCATTTTACATATTTTACTATGTGGAAAAATAATATGTATTTGTAAATATATAATTTTATTTACAAATGAATTGCACTATGTATATTTATGTATACACATGTGTGTGTATAAACACACAAATACTTTGTAATCCTTTTGGTAGACTCATAATGAGGTTCACTAGCCTCTGAGAACACTTAATTGATCAATCATGTGGCCATGGACTTTCTTGGATATTCTGCTATTGTTAAGTATGAATAAAAGAACATACCTTATATTTGTTACAGTGGAATACAGAGATAAAAATAAATTAATAGACTCTTATGATCTTAGATGCTAACTGCAATGAAAAGGAACTTAGAGTCCTCATGATATGTTTTATATTTAGATCATTTTCAATTATAAGAGTACATTTTATAAAAACTCAATTTTCCCACTGCCACATCATTTCTGGGTGTTGGAGTCATAATTTTGAAAGAAAAATGACCTGACTTCAAAATATCCCCAAATTTGAAGCAGGTGCAAACATCCTATTGAAAATCTTGACTACATTGGTTGTTTGGTGCAAATCTAAATCTTGGCTTTTACATTAAAAAAAAAGATCCTTTCGTGTATGTGAGGGTGGAGATCCAATTTTAGAACTTGCTAGTATGAAGACTTCTTAAATCTGCTCCCAGAATCTAAATTCAGAGCATGCCCTTAATGGTATCTGTTTCAAACTCAAGGGGAATGGAGATGCCTCAGCTGGGAGGATATGGGCAGAAAAGAGCCTCCAGCAGTCTCTTTCATTTAATCACAGTCAGCTTTCCATCTAGGGGTTCCAAATTAGCAATAGGGCGACTTTTATTTTTTACTTTCCAGTTTGAACAAGCAGGTGTTTCTTTCATGAGGCCCATATGTTCCTTCACAAGCTTTCTCCAGTGCACCTACAGTACAGCCTATGGCAATGTGGCACACAGCCAATTTCCTTACAAGATTTTTCCTTTTATTCCAAGGAGAATATGGGGCAAGTGAACGAAAGCATGTATGTGCCTGCATTTGTGTTCCTGTGCATGTGTGTGTTGAAGAGGTGGAGCAAGGGAACAACAGCATTCTCTTTAGGCTGATGGAAAATCCACACATGATGCCAGAAAAACCACAGCAAAGATGAGCTGTCAGCGAGGCCTGAGGTCCAAACTGACCCCACGCCAAACTCCTACTTGTGGGCACATTTCCCAGCAGGCTATAAGGTGGCTATGGCAGACCCTGGGAGCAGCTGTCTCTGCTTGGCAAACAGGCAGTGGTAGAGCCAGGTGGATTTTTCAAGTTAAAAATAACAGCCATTATGAAGAAAGAAGAGGTCCACTCCAAGTTGCTCCTTGTTCAATCAGGATCACCAAGGGTGGAACAGGTTGATTATGGAGAGGTTTGTGTAAAAGTTAAAAAACAAAAACAAAAAAAACTTGCATTGTTGTATTGTCAACTTGGCGAAATGAGAAATAACTGAAAGACAAAAAAAAAAGAAAAAAAAAAAGGCCAAAGCACAAGCTGGAAATGATTTTCTCTGTAAGCATAGCTTCATGATCATCATCAAAGTTTGGATTGTTGGAGAAAAAGCATTCAATGTTTATGAAAGGAAAAGACCTGCCCTTCTGAAAAAAATGACTGTTCTGTCACTTTTTATGGGGACAGTAGATAATCTAGAGCAAAATGTGTGCAATTTACTCGTTGAAGCTTGAAAACAAACCTGTCAGCTGTACTCATCTCATATTCTCCTGTTTCCATGTTAACAAAGAAGCAGTAACATGAGCCCCTTATTCTAAGCAGACCAGAAACCTGGGAATACCATATTCCACCACATAATCATTGCCACAGCATTAGCATGGATTCACGAGTATTCCATGCATCTTAATCTTGCACCAAAGACAGTTTAGTAATAAATGATTTTTAAGTAACACTGCTACTTATTTTTTTTAATGCTTCAAATAATGTTGGAGTCCAACATTTTTGCAAAAGGATTTGGCAAAAAGTGTGCAACAATTATACAGTGAAATATGATATGTAATAACACTACTCCAAACATTCTCATAAATTAAACACAAATTGAAGCACAATGACAAATATAGAAATCACAACATTTCATAAGAGTAAAATCAGTGGCATGGTTTTATCTGAGCATGATTTTTTTAAAAAAAGAATTTTATTTTCAAATAAAGAAGAAGAGCAGGACCAAATAGCTGCTGATAAATTATTTTGCATTTGGTCTTTCTTTCCCAGTAGGATTCCTTCCACTGACTAGCTGCCCTGAAGTGTGGTTTGTGGATTAGCAGCATCTGCATTTCCTTGGCACTTGTTAGAAATGCAGAATCTCTAGCTCCATCCCAGACCTACTAAATCAGACTCTGCATTTTAACGAGATCCTCAGGTGATTTGCATGCACAGTAAAATCTGAGAGACTGTCCTGGTTTCATCAGGAAAACTTAATTTCTGTAGTTAGTTATACCTATGACTTATTTTAGGAGTAAAACTGATTGTAATATTTACGCAGGATTGCTGGGTACTGAAACCATCAGTCACTGTCTCAAACAATGTGGGGATTCTGAAGTAACAGTAAAAATTTCCTCAGTGTTTTAGCCAAAATCGCCAGCACTGAAAGAATTCAGCGTGTACAATAAAAGCAAAACAGTAAGTATTCACGCGTTCTGAACCACTGTATTTTAAGTATGCTTTGGTCACATTAGACACTACTGTATTACTCTAGAACATTTATTTCAAGAAAATGATGACATCATGAAGCATCCCATTAAAGGTATTGAAGTTGTCATAAAGCCAACTCAATGACTTTCGGTTCCCATTAAAATTGAAACTTTAGGTCTCAGATAAGATTGTTTTAGCTAATCTTAAATTTAGTCTATTAGATAGACTACTTGATAATTTAACTCAGTCTATTAGATAAAATTGAAAATAAAAAGGTACAATAATCTTCCTTGATGGCAACAATCTCTTTCAAACAATGGTGAAAAGTGATTCAAACATCAGTTTTGTGATTGATGTATGGGAGGCCTCACAAGCCTCCAGGTGCAGGTCACAATGCAGCCATATACTTGAAGCAGGATGCGAGGAAGAATGTAGTAGTGGGAGGGAACACGTGGCCTCCACCCTTACAATTCCACACTGCATCCTGCAATTGACCTGCTCCCTGAACTTCACCAACACCAATGGAAATCCTGTGTGTAAAACAATAGCAGGATATCTCTGGGAAAGCTATAAAATTCAGGGCTCTTGGAAGGACTATTCAAAATACAATATTCATAAATGCATGGAATCTTTACATACTGCCCACCAAATAACAATAGTTCTGAAATATCTAAGGAAATTCCTTATCAAATTCAATAGGCTTTTACTTTAAAAGAAAAAACTCAGAAGTCTGAGCTGCTTTGTGAAGTTTTTAAATGTAGACAGTCTTAGAAAATTGTTCCATGAACAAATACAGTAGTTTTCAAACTCATAGTGCCTCAGAATCATCTGGAAGGCTTGTTAAAACACAGTATCATTTGATCTGGTCCATGTCCCATGGATCTGAAACAGGACCCAGAATTAGTATTTATAATAATTTCTCAGATGATGATAATGATGATGATGATGATGCTGGTCCAGAAGTTACATTTTGAAAAACACTGAACTCAAGTAAAACATACTATTATTGATTACTTTCATTGCTGTTTTCGTATTTATGTGTTGTATTTATATTATTAAGTATTTTCTTTGTGCCCAGACAATGTAAATTGCTGGAAATACAGAATTGAAAAAAATAAGTCTTGCTCTCCAAAGAGGTAACAGTCTAAAGGGCTACCCCAACCCTATGTAGAACTGAATTAGAGACAAAGCTCTCCCCCAGCCTCAATACAGGAGTGAAAGACTTCTGGTTCCATCATTTCTAGTATTTCCCATTCCCTGTGCCTCTACTTCCTCCCACTTCGGGAAGTCTCCAAACCTCCCAGAGAGGGGCAAACATCATTTCAACATCTCACTCCCTACCATGCCCCATCAGATGGCATTCAACAGTAGTAGGTCACTCAGACTCTACATCTAGCACACAATACCATTCTCATGTTGTTCTGTGACCTAGTGGCTTGCTTTTCTCTGCCCAATTGCAGTTTGAGTCATCCTCATGTATGATAGTTACTAGTCCTAGGTTTCCACTTTGGTCTCTCCTTTTTTGATTTGCTGTCTCAAGTCTCTGCCTCATACTAAAGTCCTGTTCAAAAGACTCAAGAAGTGGCCAGGTCCTGCTGCCTGGGAAACAATGTCTGGGAATCTACCCCTGTAGATATTTCCCAGTTTCCACCTATTTGGAATCTCACTATGTGCTTAAGGACAACTTGGTATTGACTGTGACCTATATCTTGAAGGATTTGTCAGTGCCTTTTAGCAAAGCTTTTCCTATATGCTGTGCCTCCTATGACAGACCTTGTTGATGGGAGTCTGGATGCATTGCCTGGTGGCCTTTTCTGTTTCTGTACATCCAGTTTGTTGAATGTGGCTTAAGATTGTAGTTATGGACTAGGAAAGGTCACATGGCAGGAGAACTCACATAAGTTCTTTGAAGCTTTGAGCCCTAACCTTCCTTCATACAACTTCTCTTCACTGAGCTAACTTCCTTGTCCCTTGGAATCAGTTTTGGAGGTCACTTATTCTTAGAACCCTCCCGTCAGTCTGTGTTCAGTGTTCCTACTGATGCTGGTAATGAGAATCAGGGCCAAGTTCCATTTCCCCAGATGCTCAAGATTGAATGTTTAAGAAATGTGGAGGCAAACATAGAAAGCAAGTTTTATTTATAGAACCAAGATAGACTTCTCCACAGAGAAGGGTCCTCAGAGCTGGATGTCCAAAGAAGTGGAGCGTCTTGCCCTTTTTATACATTTCAGAATTCCTTTGTTCTCGTGGCCTGTCCTCCCCCATTCTGGGTAAGTGATTAATGGCCAAAAGGTGGGCCAGAGGTGGAATGATCCTGAGCAAGAAAGGAAGGGAGTGTCCCAGGATTCACTCATTCATTAACAACTCCTTGTAGGGAAGAAAAATCCTTGGAGGCAAGTTACCTTGTCAACAGGTGGAGGAGGAAGGGAAAGGGCTTTGGAGATATTAGGACTTTATTTCCTTTGCTTTCCAACCAGAACTCATCTTCTCAATGGGACCTAATTATTTATTTCCTACACTGACTGTCTTTTTATCCCATGGCCTTAATACCATGTGTTCATGTGTTCGTAGGGTTCCTGATATTATCCTTATTTTAACATTTACAAACTTTTGGTAATTCTTGTTCCTCTTCCTTACCAGACTAAAATATTATGAGACTGCTTCCTGTTTCATCTATAGCATAGGCACAAGGCCTTGCACATTCACATTACATACATACATACATACATACATACATAAACTCATGCTGAATTCATTGGGCAACTACTTGATTTCAAACACTGTGTATGTAATGGGAATAATGTTAATAATGCTATTTTTTTAAAATGGTAACTCAGAGTCCCTTACCCTCCACTTCTACCATTGTCCATATGCCTATGGTCACTTGAACATCAACACCTAGCTGGTGGATGGGAAAGGCAGTTGAAGAGAGCATGTGGATACTTAATACAAAGGCCAGGGAGAAATTCACATGACTTACAGTCATTGATTGTAACAGTGTAACTACTTCCATTTAATTGATAATAACTGTTTAAATGGTCCACATAGATGTAAGAGGAGCCAGGAAAACATCTCCCAATCATGCTTCTATAATATGGAAGGGTGGCACAAATCTTTGGCAGGTCATGAATCACCTCTTCCAGAGTCTAACAATTATTCAAGCACAACTTTCATACAAAACATATCACCTCATGAAAGATAATCCAAAGTATGTCCAATTATTAGTGCTAGCTCAAAGTCTAGGGTTTCTGAATGATTTGCTCAATGCTCCACCAAGAAGATATAGAGCTTCATTTGACCTGACAGTTCATTAACTGGAAAGCTTCATTATATAAATAAAGAAATAGAGACTGAGAAAGATGAAGAAATGTGCTTAGGTCATGGGTGGCAGATGAAACGCCCTACTCTTTTGTCTCTTCTGCTCCATCACCTTGCCAGAATTCCAGAGAGGAGAGCAGCTTCTCTGAAGTCAGCTTCCTACTGGGAATAAAATGGGTTTCACTTAGCAGATTTTTCTGTCTGCTTGATCCCTTTCAAGAAAAGGGAGAGTTCTACTGAAGTTGGTTGAAATAAAAATTTACCCGAGGACATATGTACAAGCTAAAAATGGAAGGGGAATGGGGGAAAACTGAAATTGGGATACAGGTAGACTAGGGAGACCCTTCTCCAAGGCCAAACCATTCCTGAAAGCAAAGAGGGACTATCTGGCCTCACCAATCCAACCTACAACAAAATGCCCTGCAGCTAGAGTTCACTGAACATGTCATAGGACCCTGGACTAGAAATGCTAACTTGGCCTGAAAGATAAATTGAACGATCATGACCAACCAATTGAGAATCACAACTATTTATTTGTTCAACAGAAAAATGTTGCTGCCAAATAGCTAGTTATTGAGGGCTTTCGTTTAAAATGACATGCCTGATCTTCTAATACGTTCCATATGGGTCCAATTTTGCCTTGTCAATGTAGGTATCCTTAAATCACCCTAGGGGATCATGGGATTCATTCTTAAGGAAACACGAAGCATATCAACTATTCCTATTTTAAGTCAACCACAGGTTTACTTGATTTTATTTATTCAATTAAAATAATTTATGTCATCTTAGATAATTAAAACATTTCAAGAAAGTATTCAATAAAATTTTTCAGCATGTATATTCTTAAGTTCTCCTGAAAGAAATATTGTTTATATTTTAATATGCATAGTTAGCTGGAATATAAAAGATTGGATTCATCATGGAGCTAATGACCTTCCAGTTAAAAAAAAAAATGTTAGGCTTCCTCAGAAACTACCAACCAGAAGATCTGAACTTGTGATAAACCTGCCTCAAAAACCTCCTACGAGTGACCAAGTAGAAAATTAGTCCTTGCATGCCCTGTATGATGTGACCCATGAAAGGATAAAGGGACAGATACTGATCGCCTAAGCTGAAGTCATATACTTAGGAAAGATAGCTTTGGTTCTTGGGTCAGAGATTCAAACTTGTTCTGAGGTGACACTTTCTTGACCCCCATTTCCAATTTCAAAAGACCTACGTTCTAAAGCATTGCTGCCCTCATGCCCAGCATATATGATTATGTCCAAAATCCCAGTTGCAATATGTAAGTCATTACCCAAGCAGGATAAAAGCATGTTAACCATAGCTCCTGTTCATCTGGGTCTGGGTGAGGATGAACCAGCTAAGGGCAGAATTGTGAGGCAGTAGTATTGTGTGCCTCTGGATGACTTCTTTTTTTCTTAATAACATTCCATTCCCAGCGTTCCAAAACCTGAGGCCTTTGTTCTTTTTCTAATTGTACACTGACCTGAATGAATCCTAATTCCTATAACTGAACCTCAAACTTCCCAGTCATAGCCTTGTCCATCACAGGCCTCAGGATCCATAGTCATGGAACCAGCATCCAATCATTTGGATATTGCTTTAGAGTTAATTCATGTCTCGTTGCTTCCCAGAAATCGGATCTTGTCCCAAGAACATCTACTTGCTTTTTGTAAGAGTATCTTGATTATATTAATTATAATTTTAAATTAATATATTGCTCTTATGGTTTGTCATATTTTAGCATTTCTAATGTATTTTCCTCTTTTTATATCTGTTGTCTTTGAATATCTTAACATGATATCTTTAAGCCAAGTAGCATTTGTGGTATTGTTTTCATGACTCATGCTTCTTGTCATCCCTGGTATCATGACTAGGTAACTGCAATCCCTTGATGTTTCAGTCAACAAACTGGGAGCATTTGATACTTAAGAATGAGTCCTGGCTCTTTTTGTTTTGGTGCTGGAGATTGAACCCAGGGCTTTAAGCATGCTAAGCATGTGCTTTACCAATGACCCATGTTCCTCCTCACATAAGTCCTTATTCTTGTCTGAACATCCTCAGACAAAACTGTGGCACTTCCTAGTGAGCTCATGAAAACACCAAAACTTTGCAGAAAAGAATGCCAGGAACGGGGGCTGGGATTGTGGCTCAGCGGTAGAGCGCTTGCCTCGCATGTGTGAGGCCTTGGGTTTGATCCTCAGCACCACATACAAAGCAATAAAATAAAGACATTGTGTCCATCTACAACTAAGAAAAAAAAAATTAAAAAAAAAAAAAAAAAAAGAATGCCAAGAACGGGGCGGGATTGTAGCTCAGTGGTAGATGTTTGCCTCGCATGCATGAGGTGCTGGGTTCCATCCTCAGAGCCTTCCAGATGCTCAGCACCACATAAAAATAAATAAATAAAACAAAGATATTGTTTTTAAAAAATTTTTTTTTAAAAAAGAGTTCCAGGAGCTGAGAAGAAAATGCTAAAGATGAGAGTGAAGTACTTAAGACATGCTTCATCACTTCCAAATCATAGAACAGTGATCCTCAGACTTATGAGGTTATCAGAATCACCTGCAGGGTTTGTTATTAAAGCCAGATTGTTAGACTTCAATCCAGAGTTCCAGGTTCAAAGAACTGGTATTGGGCCCTACAAGGTACATTTCTAACAAGATTCCAGATGACGCTGAGGCTGTTGGTCTAGGGATCACATTTTCAGAACCAACGTCCTAGAGAGAATGAAGAAAAGTAAAGATGCCTCCTCAGCCAGCCTCTGGGGACAACATGAAGATAGCTTGGTACAGAATCAGCTCCCTAGAACCCCAAGCAAGCATTCTCATTTCCTTGAGTCATGAAGACAACTCTCTACCATCTTTTATGGACTTCCTTCTTGGTCTTCCCTGGCCTGTCACCATTTCTCAAATCTCTACTAGAAGAAACACTGGCCACACAGATATCCTTCAAATCCTGGGTAGTGAATCTCCATTCTAGTTTCTCTTTTCACAGTGGTTATTCACAATTTTTTTTGTGCATAGGTTGCAGAGGAGAGGAGCATCTGGAAGGGCGGGAGAATCAGCCTTTGGCATTCATTTCAGAGAGTTCAGTGAACTGGAGAGAGAATTTAGTGTGGAAGCCTACAATTGGAAACAATATTTTATATTTTTATACTGCTGCATGTTCCTCTCTAGTTAATCTTAATTTTTATCTTGGGTATTCCTCCCCTAGAATTTAGGAACTGTAACTCTGTTCACATTATGTCTTCCAAATAGTTAATTCCCACATACTTTAAAAGAGAAGCAATGAATATTCCTGCAGCATGTAACAAGTATAAATTTTTCTTTCACAAATCAGATGTTTGAAAACAAGGGTTTTGCTCTATTTTGTACCTGATATGCTTCCTTGACTCCTAAGAACCCCACCCTCATCTGCCTGGACAAGCTAATCTCTCTCTCCCATTTCAGTAAACTCGGTGTATTCAAACATTCCCCTTAACACCAGGCATTATGATTGTAGCACTGTTCATTGTAAAGCTGCTTCTTCTGCGTTTCATGGTGTCCTTGCATAACTTCACACAGCTCCAGAGGGAACTTTCAGAGGAGGAGCAAGGCCAAAGCCCAGCACTGTCTTAGGGCTCTGGCAATGCCCAATTGCTAGAGCTTTGATGGTTACCCCTTTTAGTATGGATGGAGCCCACTGTGGCTGTCTCCTGGGGTGCTTTTGATATTCAGAACCTTCAGCTAGGCCTCTTCAGTAGTAAATTGGAGATGACAATCTTGAGAAGACATGACCAGGTTTTTTCCTCCTTCCCATCTCTCCCCACCTGCCAACCAGTAAGCTTTCTATTCATCTGTAGCTTTACTACTAAGAGTGTCTCCCTTCCTGCACAGGTTTTCCTGTTGGCAACAAATTTATGGTCCCAGATAGCACCTGTCCCCTGCTCTGTCTATGGCCATAGCAAACTTGAGGATTCCTACCTGGCACATGGGGGATACATTTTGCCTCTTTCCAACTGTCCCTGTCTCTCAACCTTCTTTCTAATGTGCTTCAGTGTTACCAGAATGTTCTGCCTGGATCAGGAGGTCTGCTCAAGAGCAAATGCCAAGAAGCAGTCACATGTTCAGAATTACCCCATGCTGGGGAGGAAATCCATTCCACTGACTCTGTGAGGAGTTTCCCAAAGAGGAAATTTATAATAAGGAGAGTTGGGGATATAAGGAGTCAGTCTCCATCTCCTTATGTCCCCAACTCTGATATCATCCAATTTACCAGACAAGTGTGAATAGACCATTGAGTAGGGAAAGGGGGACAGTGAGGGTGAGTAATTTGGTAAATTAAATTTACTTTGTTCACTGCCTGGGAACTTGGCTACCAAGAAAAGGTGTTTCATTCAAACTTAGAAGTTAAATTATGTAAACATATTTGTTCTCTACTTTTTTCCCTTCATATAAGTGAAAGGGGACATCAAGTACCCCGAAGAAGCAAAAAGGGAACATTCATCAATACTTCCCATCATTTTGTGATATATTTCATATTCTGGTGAGTATGGTTTTGTAGGAAATTACTTCTTAACCATGAATTTTACCAAATTTATGTCCTGAATGGTTGAGAGCCTACTTCTGGGTCAAAGTGAGTTAATTAAGATGATTCACTAGACCAACATTCATTGAGTACTTGAAAAGTCCCAGATATATATGAGATACTGAGTACATAATACATACTTGGATGCATATGGTAGCAGCACTACATTGGGCAGAAGGTCAAAAAATATTTGTTAGAAGAATCAGAGGGTTAAAATGTGAAGACTAGCTGGCCAGCATGTCAGGAGGGTACATGGAATGGTACCTTTGTATGACCCAAAATATCCTGTGTAATAAATATCCTACTTTAATCACTGAGGTTGTAAGACCTGTTAGTGCTTATTTGAGTCTGTGTTTACCTCTGTTTAGACTTGAGGACAAGTACCTGGAGACAAAGTATGTGCTTTATTTCTTCCCAAATCCTTATATATACCTCAACCACATGTCAGGTGCATTACAGAAGTCAGTTATTTGTTGTAGCATTATTATTATTAATAGAATTCAAAGTAACAGTCCAAAAATTATGAATCCTTGAAAATATTTGACAGAAACAAAATGTAATCATTCTTTAACTACTGAAATAAAAATTGCACTCTTACATCAACCATTCACACTTGAAATTAAAATGGAATCTCTCATAACAATATTAGAGGAAGAAAATTAATGGTTTTGCATTAATGAGCTTCCTGGTTTATTACTTAATAAATTGCTGTTAGTTACAAAAAATATTTTAGAAGACTTTAACTATTAGATATGCTATATTATATGCATCTAAAATTATTTAGACCACTTTTTACAAAATGAAAAATAATTTAAAGAATGATATGATGCAAAATGCTGGCTCTGGATGACCTGATGTTTTTATGATTATGTCATATATATCACAAATAAATCATAGCCACTGTATTGTTGCATCTTGTTAAATTGTATGAAAATTTAATTTAAGGTCAGTGTGATACCATTGTAGATAAATGAACCATGTCCTTTGCATGAATGATTTTATAGCAGAAATTTGGTGGTTAGTAAGTTAAAACTCTTAGAATCTCCCTTATAAATTTTCAAAGGTGTCATGCTCTCTGGATTGAAATTTAGTAGTAAACCCTAAGACTAAAATTGTATTTTCATATAAAGAAATTATTTTACCTCGAGTGAAAGATGCAAATTACAAAAAACTTAATGAATCTATACTTCCTAGCATTATTAGAAGGTAGTTTCTACCCACACAAGATGATAAATCAGCAGAAGCAACACCATGTATTACAGATATGAATGAGATATTCTGAAGAGCAGCTTGGGCTAAATAAACAATCTGACTCTGGACTTGTCCTTCTTACTTGTCAGTAAAATAAAAGATTTGGATAAGGAAGACCTCTAAAATCTTTTCATCTACTACCATCTATCCATCTATCTATTAGTCCATCATCTACTTTAATCTGTCTCTCTGTTGAATCGCCATTCATCTCCATTAAATGTGTTTTAAGTTAACGATAGCTGGGTAAAATAATAGAACTGAAAACATTCCACATTGCTTCTCCTCATAAACAGCCTGTGTTTTCTTAAGCTCTGTTGCAGACCTTAAGAATCCATTCCCTTCTTCAAGATCACCAGGAAGACCTTCCTGTTACAGCTCATGCATTAAGAATCCTTATACCTCAGCGGCTCAGGAGGCTGAGGCAGGAGGATCATGAGTTCAAAGCCAGCCTCAGCAGAAGTTAGGCACTAAGCGACTCAGTGAAACCCTGTGTCTAAATAAAATACAAACTAGGGCTGGGGATGTGGCTCAGTGGTCAAGTGCCCCTGAGTTCAATTCCTGTCCTGGTGCCCCCCCTACAAAATAAAACAGAATTCTTATATTAACACATCTTTAAAAAGCATTTAATTTGGCAAAATATACAACTTTGTAAATTAGTTGCATTAGACATATAATGGATACATCATAAATAACAATTAATGTCTGTCGTACACAAGGATGTTAGACTTTGGTGTAATTTAGATCCTGAAAGATGAATTTGCATAATACACTATGACCATTTTAAAACATGGCAAAAGTGCTGTGTCCAAGGTACTTTATCATATAAGCAGACACATTCACAGGGGAGCTAATTTTCAATTTAGTTTCTTTCTGTAAATCAATATCCAAAGAAGCTGAAAGATTCTTAAGCAAACACTGGTGAATTGCTTTGGAGAATGAAGCAATTGGCCATATCTGGCCCATGTTCACCAGCTACCAGACAGGAAAATCTTTATTGTTTATTTTGACATCCAAAGGTCATATTAAGTGCTTAATTACATGTGGTATTGTGTTAAATACTAATATGACAGGACTTGGACTTTTAAAAAAGACAAATAATATGACCAGGGCATTTGTTTAACAGATATATTATGCAGAAATAATTGTTCTTTGTGAATAGAAAGTGAATATTTTTCAAATTTGGCCAAGTAGAGAGGTAATTATAAATATCTCTCAGGCTGTTATAATTTAAGCCAATTTCCTTTGATTTTTGTCAGCCATAGAGCAAAAGAACTGCTTATTGCATTCCTTGACAACAGGTTTTCTATTGAATAATGAATGAGCATCAAATTTCTCCTAAGTTTTACTTTTTATTTTTAATTTTTTTTTGGCAAAATAGTAAGGCTTGTTCTTTCCATATTTTCTTCAGGTGTAATATTCAATTACAGAGTCTTTGTAGCTGACACAGATTTTTTGCATTCTTTACAACCCTCATTAATTTAGCAAGTATATGCTAATAATACTCTGATTTTCATCTCTCTCCTCCCAAAATTAATGGCTAGATGACCTCATGCCTCATGGTTTATGTTTCCTTTTTAAACACATGCCATATGACGCTTGCTTTTGCACTGGAGACAGGGAGACAGAGCTTCATTGCAGGCTTGAAGCAAGCTTGTCACTCCCTGCATTTTACTTTCTCACCAAACCCATGTTTTGTCAAGGCTTTGCCTGTTTGATATTGTGCAAGGACTCCTTCTTCAGGTGTATCATGTAGCAATATCCTATGTAAACCTCGTCTCCTAATTCTTTAGCTCATGAGATCACGTTAGGTTTACAGTTCACTCCGAGATGTTGAGCATGCTCAGTAAGGTCAGCACTCTGCAAAGTTGCCTGTGAGCATCACCCAGGCCACTGCCTGACTGAAACGTGGAAGAGCACTGAGCACTATGTAACAGCATTTTCTTGATGCCCCTCCAATTTGACATTAATTTTCTCAGACAAAAAACTAGGTAGACATCCAATGAATTATAGTGCTGTCTCTATTTTGATATAGATAGCTGTGCCATGGGATACTAAATTTCCCACAAATTGCTTGGGGTCATAATAAGAACATTTTTTCCTAATTGGAAAGACTTTTGATAGGAAAAGCAAGTAGCTCCCCGAGAGGAAGAGGTCATTACTGATCCTTCTTTCATGGCTTCACCATTCCCTCTTGCTTACTCCTAAGATGAGCTGTTCATCTCACCCTGATCTCTACTCTGAGCCCACGATACTCACATAGGGAATACTGGAGGAAGTATGGATGAAAGCTCCTTCCAATGTACCTCTTGCTCCCAACGCTATCAACTTAGCAGTGCTTCTTCACTCAAGCAGCAGCAGTTCATTCTAGAGTAACAGTTGATTTCAATGTTTGTTTTTTCCTACAATTCTATAACAAATGTCATCTCATGATTTTAGAGCATCTGCTGCAGTCCACACTCAAAAGATTTGAGTCTCAGCTCTTTAAAGTTCTAAATTGTAACAATTCCAACATTTTCCTTTGTTTTCCAGTCCATGGTAAGAAAGGACTTCCTGCATTTAGTCTGCCATTGGCAGAGACTCAAAATGGTAGAGTGGAAGCAGGCTACGGATCTCAGCTCCTTCACAGTTTGCAATCAATAGCTGATCAGCAAGATAGATGGCAGAGAGAATGCAATGAGATACAATATTAGATGGTCAGAGACTTGAAAAGACTTGAAAATTCTGGTTACTGGAACAAAACAAAACAGGAAAGAATTTATTAGCCTGGAACCTGCATCTGCAGCAGCTGAACAGGTCTTTGAGGTGCAAAGGGAGAAAAAAGGAGGAAAAGCTGACAAGCTTATTTCAGATACAGCAGTAGAAAAGAAAGTCAGATTGAGTTAAGCTGGGGCTGGAGCTACAGAGAGCTGGTGTGTGAGAAGTGTTCTGCTTTTTTCAATTTATTGTTGGAGAACTGTGTCAGACAGTCATTTTGCAAAAACCATGCCTAAGCTTGCAGCCCTGAAATGGTTTAAATCCCTACAGCTTCATCCCTCTAGGAATAAAGAAAAATATTATCATCTGGAAACACCTTTGGACTGGGCTGTCTGAGTAACTTCTGTAGTGGGGTGGCTGAGATCGGAAAACTGCCAAGTGCCCCACCCGCCAGCAAATAAAAAAATTTTAGCAAATAAAAATATTGAAATTCTCTCTTGAATATTTTCATATCACAATGGGACAAAATTAGAAATCAACAGCAAGAAAAACATAACTTTTACAATTGCATAGGGATTTAACAGAGATTTTTAAATGATGAAGCGAGTCAGTGAAGAGATCAAGGGGGAATTTAAAAATTCTTAGAAGTAAATGAAAATTGAAACAAATATAACAAAATCTTGTTATAGAAAACGTTGTTCTAGGATGGAAGATTATAGTTATGAAGGACCAAATGAAAGAGAGAGAGAGAGAGAGAGAGAGATCTCAAGTAAATAATCTAATAATACAGCTCAAAGTCCTAGAGAAAAAGGAAGTCAGCCAATACCAAAGCTAGAAGGAAAGAACAAAGTTCAGAGCTGAAATTAGTGAAATAGAAACTAAAAGGACAACAAAAAGAATGAATAAAACGAAGAGGTAGTCCTTTGAAAAAATAAATAAGATTAATAAACCCTTAGCTAAACTACCAAAAGAAAAGAAGACTAAAATTAATAAAGTTAGAGATGAAAATGGAAACCTTCCAGCAGACACAACAGAAAACCAGAGTATCACGAGAGACTAGTTTGAACATTTATATTCTAATAAGTTAAAAAAGCTAGAAGAAATGGATAAATGTGTAGACATACAACCTACCAGAACTGAAACAAGAGTATATAGGAAACCTAAACAGACCGATAATAACTAATAAGATCAAAGCAGTAATATAAGCCTTCCCAACAAAGAAAAGCTTGAAACCAGGTGGATTCACAGCTGAATTCTGTCAGATCTTTAAAGGGGAACTAATGACAATGTTCTTCAAATTATTCCATAACATAGGAAGGGAGGTCACACTTCCCAACTCCTTCTATGAAGCCATTATCACCCTGATACCAAAATCAAGAAGGGCATGTTAAGGAAAAAATACTACTGACCCATACCCTTGATGAACACATATGCAAAAATCCTTAATAAAATATTAGCAAATCAAATTTAACAACACATTTAAAAACCATACACCATGGGGCTGGGATTATGGCGCAATGGTAGCGTGCTCGCCTAGCATGCATAAGGCACTGGGTTCGATCCTCAGCACCGCATAAAAATAAAATAAAGATATTCTGTCACCTACAACTAAAAGTAAACATTTAAAAAAAAAACAACCATACAGCATGATCAAATTGGTTTCATCCCAGAGATGCAAGGATGGACCAACAAAAGCTAATCAATAAATGTACTGCACCACATAAACAGATTCAAGAACAAAAATCAAATATGATCATCTGAATAGATTCAGAAAAAAAAACTTTTTGAAATTTCACATCTCTGCATGATTAAGAAAAACAACAACAAATTATGGGTAGAAGGAATTTATCTCAACATCATAAAGGCTATACATGACAACCTAAAGTCAATATCCCATTGAATGGGGAAAAACTGAAAGCATTTCTTATGAAATCAGGGATAGGACTGAGATGCTCACTCCCATCACTCCTATTCAATGTAGTACTTGATATTTAAGCTATAGCAAATAGGCAAAAGAAAGAAATAGAAGGGACACAAATAGGAAAATAGGAAGTAAAATTATCTCTGTTTGCAGATGATATGATCATATACTTAGAAAACCTTGGTCTTCTAAGAGCCAGAGACTTCTAGAGGTGGTAAATTTAGCAAAGAAGTAGGATGCAAAATCAACATACAAAATAAATAGCATGTTTTATATCTCCTGAGAAAGAAATCAGGAAAATAATTCAATTCACAATGGTCTTAAAATAAAATATATAGGAATATGTCTAGCTATGGAGGGAAAATGAGAGTAACATTACAGAATGCTGAAAAAATAAATTGAAGAAGGCACTAGAAGATGGAAGCCCCACCTTTGTTCATGGAGAGGCAGAATTAACATTGTTAAAATGTCCAAATTACAAAGAGTAATCTATAGATTCAATATAATCTCCACCAAAAGACCAATGATATTCTTCCTAGAACTAGGAAAAAAATCCAAAAATTCATATGAAAGAATAAAAGACCCAGAATAGCCAAAGCACTGCTAAGCAAAAAGAGCAATTTTGGAGGCACCACAATACCTGACTTCAAATTTTACTAAAGAACCATATTGACAAAACACAGCCTGGTACTGGCATAAAAACAAACATGTCAGCCACTGGAATAGAATAGAAGACACAGAAACAAACCCACATAGCCACAGTCACATGATTCTTGACAAAAGTGCTAAAAATACATGGTAGAGAAAAGACAGCCTCTTTAATAAAAGGTGCTACTAAAACTGAATGTCCATATGTAGAAACGTGAAACTAGATCCCTATCTTTTACCCTGCACCAATGTCAATTTAAAATGGGTAAAAGACCTAGGAATAAGACCAGAAACTTTCCAACAGTTAGAAGAAAACATTGGGTAAACACTTCAACATACAGGTACAGGCAACAACTTCCTGAATAGAACTCTAATAACTCAGAAATAATAGCAAGAATCAATAAATGTAATTGCATCAAATTGAAAGCTTCAGCACAGCAAAGAAAATAGTTAACAGAGTGAAGAGAAGTGGAATATCCAGAATACACACACACACACACACACAGAAAAAAAACAACCTCAAAAACTCAACACCAAAAAGGAAAACAAATTACTCCAAAACACATTTAATAAATAGGCAAATAAACTGATCAGAAACTTCTCAAAAGCATCAGTACAAATGGCATGCAATTATATGAAAAAAATATTCAACATCTTTAGCAGGGAAATGCGTATCAAAACTATGCTGAGGGCGGGGATTGTGGCTCAGTGGTAGAGCATTTGCCTAGAAGTATGAGGTACTGAGTTTGAGTCTCAGCACCATATAAAAATAAATAAATAAAAATAAAGCTGACAACTAAAAAAAAACAAACAAAAACTGTACTGAGATTTCATCTCACTCCAGTCAGAATGGCAATCATCAAGAATAAAAATAACAATGAATGCTGGCATGGATGTGAGGGAGAAAAGGAAGTCACTTTTGATGGTAATGTATATTAGCACAGCTACTATGGAAGTTTCTCGAAGAGTAAAAAATCTTATGGAACTACCATAAGATCTAGCTATACCACTCCTTGGTATTTATCCAGAAGAATTAAAGTCACGTACCTTAAAGATACATGCATGCCCGTGTTTACTGCAGTACAATTCACAGTAGACAGGATATGGGATCAGTCTAGGTGTCTGTTGACAAATGAATAGAGAAAAGAAAATGTGGATAAACACAGTGGAGTTTTATTCACTCAAAAAGAAGAAAACATCCCGACATTTGCAGGATAAAAGATGGAACAGGAGAACATCAAGTTTGATGTAAGCCAAACTCACAGAAGCATTGTGTGTTTTCTCTCATATGTTTGGCTGGTAAGAGAAAAAAAGAGGACATTATAAAAATAGCTAGGAGACCAATAAGACAGAAGAAGAGGACCAGAGGAAGGCAGCACAATAGGGTAAGAGGAGATATTGGGAAGTGAAATTAGTTGTTATATGCATGTACCAAGATGCCACAATGAAATCCACCATTCTGTATAATTAATATGCACCAATAAAAAACTTTCATGATATTTTGTGTTCTCCTTTACCTAAATATTGAGGTATAATTTATATATGGTAAAATTCACCCATTTTTCTATACTCTTTTTTTTAAGTTTGGATAACATGATCACATTAACCAAAATAAAGATTTGAGTAGTTTTATCACTTACAAAGCATCCTTTCATGGCCCCCAAATATTCCTTGACATCAACAAATTCCTCTATCATACTGGTCACCACTGATCTATTTTCTGTTAGAACAAATTTGTCACTTCTAGACTGTCATAGAAATAACATTATATAGCATATAGCCTTTTAATCTGGCTTCTTTTGCTTTGCAGAATGCATCTGAGATTCATCCTCAAGATTGCATTTAATAGTAGTATTTGCTCTTTATTGTTGAGTAGTATTCCTTTATAATGAAAAAAATATTATTTATTTACCACCAACCAGTTGAAAGACATTTGGATTATTTCCAGTTTTTAGTGGTTATGAATGAAGTCACTATAAATACTCATGTACAAGTTTTTGCGTGAAAATAAGTTTTTGGTTTTGAGGGATAAGTACCTAGATATAAGTTTGCAGGGTCACATAGTAAATGAACATTTAATTTTGTAGGAAACTACTATATTATTTTCCCAAAGTGACTGTACCGTATTCCATTTCTACTGAGAATGTATTAAGAGTTCTAGTTACATTACCTGTACAACAGCATTTGGCACTCTCTGTGCTTTATTGTTGCTTTTTTAGATGTATAGTAGTATCTCACTGTGGGTTTCATTTGCTTTTCTTTGTGGCTAATGATGTTGAACCTCTTTTTCATGATTATTTTCTATCCATATAACTTTTTGGTGAAGTAGTTGTTCAAATCTTTTCCTGTGTTTTAAATGCTAGGTTGTTTGTTTTCTTATTATTGGTACTGTCTTTTATATATTTACTATTAAATAGGTATTTGCTTGTCTTTTAAATTTTCTTGAGAGTCAGACTGTCATTAAAATAAAATTATATAGCCTATAGTCTTTTAATCTGGCTTCTTTTTGCTTAGCATAATGCATTTGACATTCATCCTCATGGTTGCATTTAACAGTGTTATATTACTCTTAAGTGTTGAATAGTATTTCTTTGCGTACTTTGCATGGAACAAAATTTTTAACTTCAAAGAAGTCTGGCTGATCAAATTTATTTTTAGTTCAGACACAATAAATCTTTTCCTATCCCAAAGTCACAATGATTTGATCTTGTTTTCTTCTATAAGTTTTATTGTTTCAGTTTTTAAATTTGTAGTTAATTTTATTCTTGGTACAATGGGAGAGTAGAGAATCAATTTTTAACATATGGATAATCAATTGGTCCAGCATCATTTGATCTAAGATCTAGTTTTTTAATATCATATGCAGAATACCTTATGTGAGTGCCTTAAATGTTCTTGCAAGTGAGAGGCCCTGACTTCTAACTTAATTAGCTTAATGGTGAATCTAACTCTGGTTACCACAGACCAATAATCATCTCTGTAACAAAATTCTTAAGGCCACATCATCAGCATAAATTCTTAGCTTCACACCATTGTTTCTTACTGGTTGACTCATTATTGACTGGAACTTGATGTGGTCTCACCCAAACTGCCTATTTACTTCCAAACTGGGTCCTGGCCCATGAATGGCTGCACCATGCTCCCAATAATTCTAGCCTGGGATTTATAAGTCATCATTAAGAGATCATTCCATTCATGTGCTCTGTCTAACTAATTTCTAAATCGCACTGAGCTGACCTCTGTAAATGCTTTCTCAAGACAGAGTTTGTATTTGTGTGTTTTTATGTGTGTGTGCGTGTGTGTGTGTGTGTGTGTGTGTGTATGAGAGAGAGAGAGAGAGAAAAAGAGAGAGAAAGGAGAGAAATTGTGAGTTACTGTATGTGTGAGAAAAAAGCAGTGGAAAGAAAGATCTTATTAAATATTTATTCTATTTAGAAATTAACACACTCTAAGCATGAAAAAGAAATGCAAACAGATTTTTGGCTTTCCTGGCCTTGAAGATAATTCCATTGCAAAAAAAATTATAAAGTAATAAACAATTTAAATTCCTGGTAAAGAAATAAACTCACTTTTATTCATTTGTTTAGTATTTCAGATAATTTAGAGAGAATGTATAACTAAGATACAATTTACTTTCACAATATTTTAAAATGTTATTAGAATAAACCAAAACACAGTGAATTTCCCTAATAAAATGCCTAGTCACTAATAAATACTAATTTTATGTGGCATTCTACATTTTAACAATCTTAAAAACCAATGTATCAACCTTTGATTCTGTATTTTTAAATTTTCTTCTAAACATCTAAAATACATAAACTTAATGGAAAGACTTAATAAATAATTCTGCTATTAAAGAATACATTTTGTTTTGATAAAACTAGAAGCCTTTAAAAACTTTACAAGAATATTATAGTACATCTTCATATATTCTCCTAGATTTATAAAATTTTAATATTCTATCAAATATGGTTTTCTCTCTCCATAAATATGCTTAAATAGTATATGCATATTATTATAATATTGTTATTACTAAAACCATTAGAACTATTTGAGAGAGGTTGCTTATGGCACGACCTTTCACTCCAAAATATTTTGGAGTATGTCTCCTAAGAAGAAAGACATCATGTTGTACAACCATAGTATAGTTATCACATTCAGGATCTTAACATTGCTTTGTAATTAGTATCTCATAGAAGATCCATTTTTTTTCTTTTCAATTGTCCCAACACTAGCTTTTATAGTGTATTTGTTCTGCTCTCGGATCACACATTGCATTGAGTTGTTCATTTGTTTGAAATGGTTCCTCTGATTTTCATTGTTTTTCTTGAAATTGATACGTTTGAAGAATACAATCCATATCTTCTGTCAAACATCTATCTGTCAATTTGAGTTTTTAATTGTTTTCTCATGAACAAGAATCAAGCACAGATTGGTTAGCATGAATAGAGCATATGGAGGTTCTGTCTTTCTGAAGTCATTACATCAGGTTCAGTGTTTTCTATTAATGCTAATGACTGTGGTCCGTTGGTTAAGATGGAGTTTACCAAACATCTCGACTTTGAAGGATTTTTTTATTCCTTTTTATAATTAAAAAGTAACCTGTGTAAATATGTTTGAGAATGTGTAAATTTCCTATTCTTCAATAGACTGTCATCAAAATGCTTAGAAAACATTGATGTCTCTTGGTTAAATCAATTCTTCTCTGATTATTTCAGATGATGATTTTCTATCACTAATCCCTTCTAAAATTTTTAGTATTCTACTGTAAAGTTTTTCATTCTCTATCAATTTGTTTGTGTAGTCTTTGTTTTGGTATGGACCCATGGATTCATTTTATCAGCATGTTATAATCCATTATGGTCATTTTTTACTCCAAAAGGATTAAGGAAAAAAATCCCCAAATAATATATAAAACAAAAACAAGTGAAAATAAACGTATACCAAATGGCTAACCTAAAAACAGCAGAGAAAGAAATGAAGAACAGATTAATCTAATAAAAGTACACAGTGAATTACACATCTTCCACTCAAAGATAAGAAAGAGCTATGATAATATCTAAAATTCTGTGATATTTTAATGCTTCTAATATTTCCAGGACTCCTCTCACTTGAGATATATAATAGGAATTTAGAATATTCTTATAATTCTTAGACTAAAGGCCTATTTAGACTAATACTTTTTAAAAAACACACACTCAGAGTTACTGTAAGAATTTATTAATCATTTTGAATTTTATGCAGAGAATTCACCATTGTTCTAAAAGTTTTAATGAGTGTTGTCAATGATGAAAGTTATGTGTTTCCATGGCATTTTCTTCTAAATGTTTATGGAGAAAAAAATCAGAAGAAAGGTTTTTGAGACTATTCAAAGGGATTTAATTACAGGAGAATAAGTCATTTGTTTCTTCAAATGTTCTGACAAGAGGTGCTGAATGCTGTGAAGACTTTCTGCTAATCACAGGAAGTCAGGTAGGAGCTGGGTTCAAGCTCACCCTGAACTTTGGATAAGAACATTTATCCTTCTCCTACTTTGTGCAGCTCAGCTGCATGAGGGATGAGCCATAAGAAATGAATAACTGTAGATTTTTACAAAATGGACATAAAATCATCTGTTTCAAAGAATATCTCTTTCAGGTTCCTGGAGGTTAGGGTGTGGGTGGAAAATGATAGGCTGTATTACTTTTTTAAATCATAGAAAACTATTAGATCATTTATAAACTTATCTAATAAACATTTCCATGGCTACAATGAAAAAGAAGTTTGTAAGTTTAATTTCTGCTGCAAGAATCATAAACTGAATAGTTTAGGTCTAATAAAACTTATTCATTAGGCTGATGTAAAAAACATCAGAAGTATCTCAAAATTAACATGATCGAAGCCACTCAATTTTTTTCCCTTTGAAATTCTACTCAACTTTTAACGCTATAAAAGGTGTAGGGTGCAGCACTTTTTCTTTAGTGCTACCTAATGCTCTTAACCTTAAAGAGAACCTGCCATAATATTCAGTATTGAACTATTTTTTTCTGTTACGAGCTTGTCTTTTCCAAGAACTCTAAATGCCATGAATACGAGGGTATGTTTCGCTCAGTGTCATGTGACTGGCACCCAGTAGGGTTCTAGCGTAGAGCAGATATTTAATAAAAAAAATTGTGTGCAATTGATTTAACTTGAATATTAAATTCTTACTCTTTCTTCTAAATGCTCATATCCCATTGCTATGTGATGATTCTTCAATGCCCTTTTGACACTCCTTGTACATAATTAAAGAAAACTCATTCCATTTCTATGAAGAAGTCCTTGCATAATCTCTTTGTCCCTGAGTCTTTAGTTTAAAAATTCCCACCAGAAAAGAAGTTGCATATATTAAAGTAATTGTCGTTTTCCCCCTACTTCCCACCCTACTACTCAGTATTACTGAAATATCTGAAATATACATAATTTTAACAGAATTTCTGAACAGAAATGTAAGATTCACAAAGAAAACGTAGGCAGAATGATTGTTAATTTAACATGAAAGCCAATCCCGTGAGCACCTCAGCTTCTGTATGAATTCTTCCCTCTCCCCATGTGGCCAAGGGGTGCATAGTTGAGAGGATCTGGATCACCTTTCCCAAAGTTCAAGGTGCACCCTCTTCCACGATCTTCTCAGAGATGAACTTGTCATATTTGTGACATATTTGTGTATGTTCCCTGTTTTATTCTGGAAACTTTCCCCTCGTAGCTCAGGCTTCAGTTAAAGGAGAAGAAGAAAAAGATTTCTAGTTTTTTTGCTCCTTTAGATTATTTTTTACTCTTCTTCTCAAATAACCATTTTGCTCTTGTTTCTTCTCCCACAATTTCCTTGGCCATATTCTCTGTCTCTGAGTTTCCTTGATGGCTTCCAAGCAGGCTGGGCCTTCTTCTGCCAATCAGTCCTGGGTCAGTTGTTCCCATTCTTTTCCCTGACAGTCTGTCTTATGTACATCAAGTCCATCTTGTCACTCTTGTATCACTGTCTTCAACAGAAAGAAGGCAGAAGCCCCGTGTAAGTGTTAAACTTTTGGAGATGTGCCAGTGGTTAGCTTTTGTTGCTGTCTCTGGACTTGGACACTTGCCTTCTTCAACCACTTGTGCTGGACATCTGAATTCCATTCTCCTGCCCTGGATAGCTCAACTAGTCTTTTCTAGACAGCTGTGTTTGGCTCGTATAAGCATGGC
The DNA here is from genome assembly GCA_028644305.1 of Xerus rutilus. NCBI lineage: Eukaryota > Metazoa > Chordata > Mammalia > Rodentia > Sciuridae > Xerus > Xerus rutilus. The sequence goes on from CM053404.1 coordinate 84,768,358, forward strand.
AGTCAAACTCATAGTTCTGGTCTCGCTCCAGCTAAATAAAACTTCCCTCAGGCTTCTTTTGATAATAGCTTAAATAAGTGAAGTACAGTGAAAGCCAAACCAACCCTCATGTTCTATAGTTCCAATTTTAAAATTTACACATACGCTCAATACCACATCTGAATTCCTTCTCTTTCTTTGAATTTCCCTTTTTTTCCCTCTCCTTCTGTAAAACTTGCCTTGATCCATTAAAAGTTAAGTGATAAAATCTCATGGCCAGGTAAGAAAAGTACAATAAGAAGATGGTGTTCACAAGAAAAATCCAACTGCTCTTAACAATCTGATAAAGAAGAATCCATTGGTTGACTTGGTCTTAAAAGTTAGAAGTACTGACCAGTCCCACTCTCAGCTTCTCTCACTTGGAGTGCATACATGATTTTGAGTAGAGGAAATGACTACTGACCATCCTTTAGGAGGTTACTAAACCCACTATAGTTAGTAGATAGAAGCTGGCTGCCAAAGTCAGGGAACTGTTGCTTCCTTTACTATCAAAAAACAGCCTCCCTTAAAGGACCACTTACTTCTGGACAAGCTGATGGTACCCACAAAGAGGTGCCTGACTTGGACTCAACATGGCAAGTTTCTAGGATTCATTTATAGGGAAAGAACCTGATTTTGGCTATTGTACCTATTTCACAGTTACAACAAATACATCATTCCCTCTCCCCATTCCCGGTAAGGACTCCTTGTAGACAACACCTCAGACTCCTGATTCCCCCAACTGTCATCTTGCTAAGACAGAAGACTAGGCTGTACTCCCAAAGTCCTCCTAATTCGTTTTATCAGCAGAATGGAAAGTCAGGAGAGGAGAAAAATCCAAGCCTATTGGTTGTTTAATTTATCTGGGGGTCTAAGAATATTCACTTTTTAAAAGTTTAAGCATTTTTTCCCCTATGGGTAATACTGGCTTGTTTTAGTCAGATTTTTGTCACTGCGACCAAAATTCCTGGCAAGAACAACTTAGAAGAGGAAAAGTTTATTTTGGCTCATGGTTTAGTCCACGGTCAGCCAACTCCATTGCTCTGGGCCCAAGGTGAGGCAGAACATCGTGGCCGAAGAACAACAGAGGAAAGCAACTTAAGACATGGCAACCAGGAAGCAGAAAAAGAGATCTGCTTGCCAGGGACAAAATATAAACCCCAAAGGCACACCCCCAGTGACTCACCTCCTCCAGCCACACTTTACCTGCCTACAGTTACCACCCATTAACTCATTCAAATTATTAATTCATTAAATGGATTAACCCACCAATTAAGTTATAGCTTTCAGAATCTAATCATTTCACCTTTGAACATTCCTGCACTATCTCACACATGAAATTTTGGGGGATACCTTATCTCCAAACCATAACACTGCTGAAGGCAGAAAAATTCAGCAGCACTGAAGAGGATGAAGAAATAAACCTCAAACGTGATTTCACTCCATTCTTTACATAAAATTTAAAATGTATAAAAAGATAAAATATATAATACAGTTATAATACATAAAATAGACAATGTCACATAACATATATTACAATGCATCATGTAACATTCAACATAAAAACACAAAACATACAATATATACTAGATAATATTACCTTGATTCTAATATGCCATTAACCTCAATTTAGTATTTTTTTAAATTAGAATTACTTTTCTAATCAGTATATAGAACCAGTTGATGATATACCTTAAATGAGGAAATATGAGCTCTGTCATTCTCTATAAGAATTCTTACAAAAATATTGGATCATTGAGTCAAGAGTTTTCATAACCTTAACAATTTAAGTAACTATTTTCCATGCAATGCATATTCTCCTACCTCATGAATTTTTATAGCTGAGTGGTACTCTGTTCTATGGATTTACTATAGTTTACTTAACCCATTTTTGTTTAAAAGCTCTTCAACTTTTATCAGACTCTATGGCTTTAGGTCTTTAGGGAGATGCAGGGGACAGAGGCAATGTGATTAATGTTGTGGTCCAGGCAATAGAAACTCACCCCTTGGAGATGTTATCTTTGAAAGAATGTATTTGTCCATGAGCAGTTTCCATATATGATACATGAAGAACATGGGCCACTAACTTACATCCATTTTAGTTTTCAGAAAGTTTGTGTGACTTTACCCAGTTTTTCAGAGAAAGGATTTGGCTGTTAGCCAGACACTCCTTCCCAGGCCCATGTTAGGGGAAAAGTTGGAGGAGCAGCTGTACTTAACCCTTTGATACTCAAAAACACCTATTCAGCTTACTCTACAGCAGGTTTTCAGAGGCCAAGGGTCCCAAACACCTGAGATTACAGAATATCCTAAATAACCAGGGGGAATAAGAGACTGAGGGTGGGTGGGGAGGACAGCAGGAAAACAAATGATGTGTTTACCTAAGTCTGTCCACAGAATCAGAGCAAGATTATTTTGATCAGGGTTGAGATATTGTGTTTTTTGTATTGCTTGAGGTGAATACCCTTTACAACACCAAGTGTTTAACTTTAATTCACCGTCATCTAATTGCTAAATGTACGGCAATACTTAGTCCCTTCCCCAAATTTTGCCATCCGGTAGGGGCAAGTGGGAATTTGAGTCTTTTATCTTTGAAGAATCAATCCTGCATATGGCATTTAAATGACCTGCTGCATGAATTTGCCAAGTTATTAGCTGTTCTTGAAAAAAGAAATGATAAAATGTACTTGGCTTTCCTCATTCTTGAAAAAACAATATTTCCATAAAACTGGTAAGAACTAGAAATAGGATCCAAGATGTCGGCCTAGATAGATGCTGCATTCCTAGTCTCTCCATGACCTAGGATTAAAGCAGTGGGAATACTGTTTTTCTGTGAGTTATTAGAGGACCCCCAACAGCTGCTCCCACGCAGGAATTCCAGCCATGTGCCCATGCAGGTCTCTAGGCCCCAGCTTTTGCACAGGACCCTCTGTTTCAGCGCCTACACACTGTGCAGGACCTCTGAACGCCCACCTACATAGGACCTCTAGACAACGATGCTCCCACATGGGACCCCTGGCTTCTGCTCCCATTTGGACATCCATTTACCAGGGTGGGGCTCCCCTGTTCACCTGCACCTGGAGATACCAGACAGGGTCTGAAGATAGCCTGCCATCTCAACACTGCACACCACAGAACTGCATCTCTGAACACTTCGCCCAACGCTACCGCCCAGCCTGCCTCAACACCCCATCTCTGAAAGCAGACACTTCCACCTTGGGACACCTTCGTCACCATCTTGGATCATCTGCTCTACTGTCATCACCATCTTTATCCACCAGCTTGGGACACTGACTGGGGCCCAAAAATATTATCAAGGTACTTATAGTTCCCCAGCATGCCTCTCTCCCCTTAAGCCACTAAACTGGCACAGTGCTTGCAACTATGTGGTCAGTCTGTAGCTTGTAAAGCCTGGTCATGACCTTCCTGACACAAAGCAGCTCTCCACGACTTCTGGAGAGAGAGGTTTCTAATTGGGAAGTAGAAAGGGAGGAGGTGAGAGTGATACAATTTAGAGACTAAATGAGAAACCAGGAATCATGAGATCTACAGGTGATATAAGGAGATAAGTTAGGATGCCCAAATCCAGGAGATCCTTGGAGTGGAGTCTTCCCATGGGGATTGGCAAGCACTAAACTCCACCTCCAGAAGGTCCACCTCTAAGACCAATACACAGACATTAATAACCTGCACTATCCTGAATGTGGAGATACGAGCAAACAACAAACAACCCCACCTACTGGATGAGAAGGGAAGTAGGAAAAATATTTAACTCTAAAATAAACAATCCTTTTTATTTACTTTGAGTTTTTTTCTATTATCTTTTATTCTTTTTTTCTTCTTCTCTCTCTCTCTCTCTTTTCCTGCCCTCACATCCCCAACATTTGTGAAACCAAGTATTTTGCATATATTAGGCTACTGAGGACTGGGATATCTGATTCGTATATTACAGTTGTATGATATAGTATTTTATCTTCTACTTTTACATTTTTTATTTTTCTTAATTTTTATATTTTCTTGTTTTTTTTACTCTATTTTCTTCCTACTTACTTATCTTCCCCAAATCTCTTTTTCTCTTTTCTACTACTAGCCAACTTCTTTTGGATTCCTCTCTCATATTTTCTAAGATCTAATAATTCTATATCCTCATTCCCTACCCCCCTAATATCTCATCCTACATCCCACCCCCAGTTCTCTCTAGTCCACCAGCAGAAAGTAGACCCTTTTGCAAACCTATTGTTTATATTGTAGATAATAATTGAACTCATAATTTCTATATATTGTGACAAAGCTGTAAATATCCTACTAGGAGCTGCTAGGTTTAAAGCTGTATATTATTTGTATTGGGATCTGTTAATATTGGTCTTCCCCTTAAAGGAGAGTGTTGGAACCCTGCAGAGAATCTATAAGCCTATAGAATAAAAACTGTGACAACTCGGATCTGCAGTGCTAGAAGGGAAGACACATGAACAACATGAAAAACAAGGGGAGAAAATGCCCCAAACAAACCAAGACACTGCATTATTAGAATCCATGGTCAGCACAGCAGAAGAAATGTCAGAGAAGGAGTTCAAGATGTACATAATTAAAATGTTCTGTAAATTAAAGGATAATATAAGAGAACACAGGCAGCAAAATATCATTTTGATAAAGAGCTACATAGGCAAATACAGGAAACAAAAGATTACTTCAATAAGGAGATAGAGATTCTGAAAAAGAACCAAACAGAAATTCTCAAAATGAAAGAAATAATAAACAAAATTAAAAACTCAATAGAAAGCATCACAAACAGATTAGATCACTTGGAAGATAGAACCTCAGACAACCAAGACAAAATATATAATCTTGAAAATAGAGTTGACCACACAGTGAAGATGGTAAGAAACCATGAGTAGAACATCCAAGAATTATGGGATAACATGAAAAGACCAAATTTAAGAATTACTGGGATAGAGGAAGGAATAAAGTTTCAAACCAAAGGAATGAACAATCTATTTAATGAAAAATATCAAAAAATTTTCCAAACATGAAGAATAAATTGGATAATCAAATACAAGAGGCTTACAGGACACCAAATGTACAAAATCACAACAGATCTATATCAAGGCACATTATAATGAAAATGCCTAGTATACAAAATAAGGAGAGTGTAAAGCCAGATGACCAAAAGGAGGCAGCATGTCCTGCATCTGCAGCTGCTGGGTGGAGCTTTCCATGTTGTATACTCTGTGTCTGCCTCACAAGAAGAAACGCAAGATATCCAGCCGACATAGCAGAGAGAATTTTAAAAGCCACAAGAGAAAGGAATCAAATTATATATGGGAGAAACCATTTAGGATCTCTGCAGAGTTCTCAACCCAGATCCTTAAAGCTAGAAGAGCTTGGAACAACATATACCAAGCATTGAAAGGCAATAGATGCCAACTAAGAATCTTATATCCAGCAAAATTAAGCTTTATATTTGATGATGAAATAAAAACCTTCCAAGATAAACAAAAATTAAAAGAATTTATGGCAAGAAAGCCTGCTCTACACAACATTCTTGGCAAAATATTCCATGAGGAGGAAATGAAAAACAACAATGAAAACCTGCAAATGGAGAAACTATACTAAAGGAAAGGCCAATCAAAGGAGAAACTTAGTCAAGTTAAAAACTAAAAATAAATCAAAATGTCTGGGAATACAACTATCTCTCAATAATAACCCTAAATGTGAATGGCCTAAACTCATCAATTAAAAGACATAGAATGGCAGATTGGATTTAACAAAAAAAGACCCAATAATACGCTGTCTCCAAGAGACTGATCTTGTAGGAAAAGACATCCACAGACTGAAGGTAAAAGGATGGGAAAAAATGTAACACTCACATGGACTGCGTAAATAAGCAGGGGTTTCCATCCTCATATCAGATAAAGTGGACTTGAAACCAAAGTTAGTGAAAAGGGATAAAGAAGATTATTTCATACTGCTTAAGGGAATCATATATCAATAAGACATAATAATCTTAAATATCTATGCCCCAAACAATGGGGCATCTATGTATGTCAAATAAATACTTCTTAACTTTAAGAATCAAATAGACCACAACTCCATAATAGTGAGTGACTTTAACACACTTCTCTTGCCACTGGATAGATCTTCCAAACAAAAATTAAACAAAGAATCTACAAAACTCAATAAAACAATCAATAATCTAGACTTAACAGATCTATATAGAATATTCCATCCTTCAACAAGTGAATACACTATGCATTTTTTCTCAGCAGCACATGGATTGTTCTCCAAAATAGATCATATGTTATGCCACAAAGCTAGTATTAGCAAATACAAAAAAATTAGAGATACTACCCTGCATCCTATATGACCATAATCAAGTGAAATTAGAAATTAATGACAGATTAAAAAAAAAGCTACTCCAACACCTGGAGATTGTATAACACGCTATGGAATGATGCATGGATAACCGAAGACATTAGGGATGAGATTTAAAAAAAAAATTCTTAGTGGTAAATGAGAACTCTGATACAACATATCTAAATCTCTGGGACACTGTGAAGGCAGTGCTAAGAGGAAAGTTCATTGCATTAAATTCATTCATTAAAAGAAGAAATGTCAAAAAATAAATGACTTGACACTACATCTCTAAACCCTAGAAAAAGGGGAACAAACCAACACCAAAAGAAGTAGAAGCCAGGAAATAATTAAAATCAGGGCTGAAATCAATGAAATTGAAACAAAAGAAACAATGCAAAAAATTGACAAAACAAAAAGCTAGTTCTTTGAAAAAATAAATAAAATTGACAAACCCTTAGCCACCCTAATGAAAAGGAGAGAAAAAAACCAAATTACTAAAATTCATGATAAAAAAGGAATAACATAACAGACTCTATTGAAATACAGAGAATAATTAGAAACTATTTTGAAAACTTATATTCCAGTAAACAATAAAATCCTGAAGACACAGAAAAATTTCTAGAAGCATAAGACCTATCCAAACTGAGCCAGGAGGACATTCACGACATAAACACATCAATTTCAAGCAAGGAAATCGAAGACACCATTCAAAGCCTACCAACAAAGAAATGCTCAGGACCAGATGAATTCTCAGCCGAGTTCTACAAGACATACAAAGAAGAACTAACTCCAGTACTCCTAAAATTATTCCATGAAATAGAAAAAGAGAGAACCCTTCAAAACTTATTCTATGAGGCTAATATCACTCTAATACCAAAACCAGACGAAGATACATCAAAGAAAGAAAAAAGAAAAAATTGTTTTAAAATCAACATTAATTACTGTCAAATTCATTTGAATCATTTATTATGGCTACCAAATACTCTCAAAATACCTATATAATGTTTAAATTGCGAAACCAATCATACAGTCAATAAGAACCACTCTATTTGTATTGAAAAAGTCTCATAATTACTAAACAGATCATCAAACCATTGTAAATCTATTAGAAATGACTCATGATTAACTATATTATGAAATAATATTATAATATTTCAAATTGGAACACATTGACATTCATGCTGCTTATTAAGTAATATTAAAATGACTTTTGTTCCTTGTGTATTTTAATTGTTGACAATAATGTTATCATTGAGGAACAAAACAGTGTTTAAAATAACTATAATGAGCTACATTACTTTGCATGTTATAATGGGGCATACCATATTCTGGCTAATGAACCTTTGCTTTCATCCGGGGAATCATACCAGTGTTACATGAAAATATGTATTATCAAATCATGGCTATCAGCTCAGATAGGTTAGTAGACCAGCATTATAGGCCCTGTGATCTGTAAGTTTATTAGACTTTTAACTTATTCTCTCCCATCCTGTTTCTTTCTCTGTCTCTCTCCTTTTGCCACTGAAGGTCATTCCCAGTTTCCTAACCTCTGTGGGATTGAACACCAAAGGGGACTGACACATTCCTCTAGTCCAACCCTTTCAATAAAGAAGTGGGGAAACTGAGGCTGGGGAAGTGAAGTGGCCCCAGTGGACACACATGGCTAGTGATGAAATAGGGGCTGGGATCTCTTTTCTCTCAACTTGCACTTTTGTGCTTCCCATATTCATTTTTCTTTAAGTTTCTAAAAACTTATACTCCTTTACTCTGAAGTAATGTGTACAAATATATGACAATTTGTATTATCTCTATATTTGTTAAATATTGGTGCAAAATAAAGTTTATTCTCTCCTTTACTTCTTAGTTCTTCTTCAGTCTCCAAGTCACTTTACTGCATATTCTAACATATGTGATATAGTTAGATGTGTTTATGTTTAGGCCCTAACTCATTAGTAAATGAGGAAAGAACTGCAAATTTAGCATGAAGACCACTTGGGGTATTGCACCTCCATGAATCTTAGTGTGTGGGAATCAAGGACAAGGTCCAGATCTTTGCTATCCGGACAAGAAGGACAGTGGGCAATTCTGATCTTACTGAGTAAACAATGAATTAATTTTAAAAATTCAGAATTAATGTGATACTTTGAATTGATTAAATCTGTCTATGGATTAAAGTGGAATTCAAGACACAAATGTGGCTACAGAAAATTTAAATAAACAAGCTAGACGTTTTATGCTCTTGAGCTTTGTAGATCAAAGCGTACATTTCATCGTATTGCTCTGCATGGCAATGATCTTCATATGTTTCTCTATAGACTCCTACATAACAGAGAAAACAGTTGAGACACCTTTTCATTCCCAAAGTCCTTAGTACATTGAAAGCGATGAGTGATTGTTCCTGTGTTAGATTTATTGCAAAAGTGGCCTCATTCATGCTCCTCCCTGGAGCTGAACTCTCTGTTCTTCTCATGAAGAGGTGGAGTCTTTTCCCCATTCTTTGAACTTGGGCTGACCTTTTTAGCTGCTTTGCCTGATGGAGTGCAATGAAAGCGTTACTGAGCCATGCCCAGATGTGGTCTTCCTCATTTCTACTCATTTCTTAGGAACCCTCCACCACTGCTAACAATGCAGACATGAGTGTAGCAATAGATAACTGATACAGTTTCTGATCTAATCTAATTGATTGATCAAAACCAATTAAATAAATGACTTACAGAATAGGAAAGTGGAAAAACTCTCAGTATCGATGGACTCAAGACCGCTTTGCTTTTATGATCCCATTTGTTTTTCTCCTTAATGCCTCATTGCATGTCTGTATATCCCAAAGGACAATGATTCACAAGGCATATATTTGCCCCTTTCTAGAAGTGTGGCCTTAGACAACTTACTCAATCATGGCTTCAGTTTGCTCATATGGAACAGAGATAATGATCATCTTGCCAGTCCTCCAGGATTATAGTATTACAGAAAATATTTGGGAAAGGGTTTTGGGAAAGGGTTTTGGAAGCTATTGCATGCACACCACATGCTAAATGGAGAAACACAGCTGCTTGTCCCTTTGGTGAAGAGTGAGAGGAGGCTGAGCCAATGAAGAAGTAGGAAAAACGTAGGATGATTGATAGTCCTGGAGACTTGTAGGGTCAAATGGTAACTGTGAATCTGTATGTACATGCTTCACTCTCTACCAGCGTTATCAAGTTTAGTGATGGATTTCTTTTCTTGACAAATTGCCATTGCAGGTTATTTCCTGGATGATATTTCTACAAATGGAAAATCATTCTCCATTGCCTGAATGACACTAAAGAAAGTTATTATTTCCCATCTGATTCCATAGAGCTTGCATTCAGATTTACCAGCAAGAGAGTTAATAAAAACAGAACTGCAGCCAATAGCAATTGAAAAATGTTACTTCTCTATCTGGCTACAATGTGTCACCTTATATGTTGCATCCTCTGAATGATAAAGCATAATTCACTGCATCAAAAAGTGAATCTGAAACTTATTTCTATATTCTCCACAACATGAGTTCTGTTTGAGAGGATTTTCTATTGGCTTTGAAATAAAAAAAGAAGTGGTGAGAGAGAGAGAGAGAATAAAAAAATGAACATAACATATGTTTGAAGATGCTCCTTTAATGTTTATGGGAAAAGAACTAGTAACAGTTATAATAGCCTTGTCTATTGATTTATGAAGTGACTTATCTATAAAAATATTGAACTTCACTTTCAATTTATTTGAAGTAGCTATTGAGTTATTAATATATGACCTTAAATTCCCTTAACTGATGTGTAGTTGGATGCCTTTACTCACTGATTACTAAGAAGAAAAGAAGTTTAATAACAGTTATTTCCTCTCCATAACATTTTGATGCAAATCAAAAATCTGTTCAAAATAAGAATTGTGATTCTCTCTTTTAATCATTGAGTTAGAAATGATGTGGTAATTTTTGATGTGGAAGCTTTTAATTTAAAAAATTACTAAGAGAATCTCAATGGTCATATTTACTTTTCATCTTAGATGACCAAAAATGAGGGGTCTCTAACATGTCACTTTTGTTAGTGCTCAGATAATGACTGAAGCTGGAAATCTATGTGGTACCTACACAGACTGCAATTCATTCATTTGTTCATTGGTTCATTCATTCATTCATAATTGCATGCATGTAGGCAAAATGATTTATTTCACATTTAAATGTTAAGCACATTGCAAAGTATCTCTACTAAGATATGATTGTCTACCTAGGTATATTTCTACTAAGAAAAGATATGATTCTTTTTGTATTTATCTAAGTTACCTGGCCCACTTGATCATAATTTCTTGTTCCTCTTTCTCTTCTCTTCATCCTTTCCCTTATCCGTCTTCCACTTCACCATTATCATTATCATAGCTTTTTATTGATCTTCCCTCCTAGTCCCTGACATATAGTGAGTACTTAATGAAATTTATTTGATAAATGTAAATATTAAAATAACATTATTACTTGCACAAAAATCAAGTGCAATATAAATATATTTACTTTAGATGCAATATTTAATCAAATTATACCAATAAAACTATGATACAGGTGTTATCATTTTCAATTTACAGATGAGAAATTCTAAGTGTAGAGAGTTCAAATCACTGGCTCAAAGTCATAACTGGTTAGGGGGAGAGTTTGGCTTAAACATCACTAAAAGGTATACAAGATATTGTGCTGAAGGAAAATATTAAAACTTCTATTTGTATTTTTATCTAAAATAAGAAAAATTAAATTTTATTAATATTTAATAAACAGATTAAAAGCAGTAGATTCCAGTTTCAGCAGTGAGCATATGTGTCAAAAAGTAGCTTCCACTCGGGACATTAGAATTTTACTCTTCAGGAGGAAAACAGGCAAAACAAACATAAAAGAGAAGAACAACCCATTTTGAGTTCCAAGAGACACTTTCCCACAAGCTGTATAAACTTTCTTTCATTAAGCAAATAATACTAGAGATAAAATATATGGTCCTGTATCACTTAATATGCCATTAGGTGATTTTGCTGTTGTGTGAGCATCCGAATGTGCACTTACACAAACTGAAACAGCTACCACGTCACTGGGTGATATAATTTATGGGACTACAGACATATATGTGGTCCATCGATGACTAGAATGTCTTTATACCTTTCTAGGATGTACATATACGGTGGTTTTTCTCAAGACGTTTTTACTGATGGGGTGCAACTAAGACATTTTTAATCCATTGTTGTAAACCAGTTTTATAAACTGTGGGTAGTGATGCACTAATGGTTAGAAAAGTAAATTTAGAATATCTGGACCCAGATTTTTTTTAGAGATAAAATAGGACAGATACAATAAAATTGTTTAATATAGTTGCATCCTTGTTTTCCCTTCTTAGGCTCAATATGGTTGTTTAAAATCCAGTCACCTTTGGTCTAGTTAAACTTCCTTTCTCTATGTGGCTGTTTGCCATATAGCTATTTGTTCCTCATCCCATGGATCAAAAGCCCAACACACCCACAGTTGCTGACCATTATAAAACCTAACAGTCAATACCAGAGTCACATAAACAAGTAACACTTTAACAAGCCAGTCCACAACCCCTGTGTGGAAGCCAAAGGGATTCACCTATAGAACTTAAAAGCATAGTGCCACAGGTTTTCTCTGTCATCTTCTCCTCCTTCTTCTATCTTCTTTCCCACTCTCTCTACCCTCCAGTATGATCTCTTTTTTTTCTTATCTCCCAATCTTTTTCACTAGCTTTCCATCTCCACCGATTAGCTAAACTCCCTGCCATCTCTAAACTTTTATTGGCCTCCCATCAGTAGCCTTAAGTTCTCTGGACCTGTGAGAGGTAAGTTTCTTCTGTTTTATGTATCTTGGGTTCCCCTCCTCATTATGTCTCATCTGACACAAACACCTGAAGCTAACTTTCCCCAAGTCAGGACTCAACTAAAGGGTGGCTATCTTGGCTTATGGCTACTCACAAGGCAAAATTTAAAAAAACACAAAACCAATTAAAATTGAAGTAAGATAGAAATGAATGTGAAGAAATGGAGTGGAAAAGAACACAATAGGATAGTATAGTATCAACAGGACTTACTTGTCTTTTTATATTTTTTCTTTACTACATTTTAGTAGGTAGAGTACTTACATGTTTTAAGTTTAAGTATTGTTTTGAGAATTAATTTTTAGGTTCATCTACCTATGTGATATTGCAATATATTAGTATCTACTTCTCACTGTGAATCAAAATCTAAAAGATTGTCCTAAACCATGACACACTATTTCAAAGAGCTATAAGCTCAGATACTCAAGATATTTTATTAGATCACAAAAAAAATTTTAAAGTTGAATTTCATTAGTCGTGACAGCCATTCCTTACTACCCTTTGTGTTACATTGGGAAAGAACTTGTCTATACTTTGCATATGTCCTGAAGCTTTGTGTGAGGATTTAAAAGTGATGGACTAGCTAGGCACTGTAGCTCACACCTGTAATCCTAGCAGCTTCAGAGGCTAGGGCAGGAAATCACAAGTTCAAGGCCAGCCTCAGCAAATTAGCAAGGTCATAAACAAGTTAGTGAGACCTTGTCTCAAAATAAAAAATAAATAAGGGCTAGGGATATAGCTTGGTGGCTAGGTGCTCCTGGATTAAATCCCTAGTACCAACATAATAAAAAAGTGATGGATTAATTATTCTGGTGAAGAAAATTTCAAGGCAGCACAACATGCATTCTACAGCATAGATATTTCTGGCAGCTTTTAGTCTGGTTTATTGGGAGAATTGGGAACTAAAACCAGAGAAGGATTTTAAAAAATTTATAGTTTGGCCAGAAAAACTAAGGCTATGTAAAATTAGGGCCACATAAAACTAGGGCCAAGGAAGATGTTGTTATTAAAGATATTATAGACATGAAAGAGATGCTAAGTACTTTCTACTGGGGACAATAGGAAAGATAGCTTACAAGTATCTCAGGAATTTGCAAGACCACATCATTGCAGGCTCAAGGATATAGAAAGAAAAATTCCTTTGAGAAGAGATATTGTGGGTACCTTACTCACATAGGATGAAGTTGCGTCACCACTTTTAGCCACACAGGCACTCAGCAGCTGCTGCAGCCATAATTTTAGGAGGCCCAGCTACTATGCAAGGTGGCAATAGACCTTGGCATCATCCATGTGGTGCTGGTTCTACAGAAAGCAGTATGCTCAAGTTAAGGGGTCATATGGACTTCCATCAAGACTTCTAAGAAGGCCTGGGAAACCAGGTAAGTATAGCATGGTCAGAATCCCAATAGGCAGCCCCTGAGAAGGTGATGTGCTAAGCTGTGAAGGTGAAGCCAAAGCTGAAATGGAGACTCTAGGAATTAAGAAATGCCAGTAATGTGAACTCTTTGCTGAGAAAAGTTAGAGATATCCAGGATTAAAAAAAAGAAGAAGAAGAAAAAAGAAAAAGAGCCCATTTATTCTGCAACTGGCAAGGCCAGAGAAGCCAAAGAAATGAAAATCACATCTTGTCACCACATGCCTCAAATGCTAATGTTTTAGTCAGCTGCTGTGACTAAAAGATCTGACCAGAACAATTGTAGAGGAAGAAAAGTTTATTTGGGGGCTCATACTTTAAGAGGGCTCATAGTTTTAGAGTCCATAGAAGGCCGGCTCCATTCCTCAGGGCTCAAGGTGAGGCTGAAACTCTGCAGGAGACTGTGGCAGAGGGAAGCAGCTCACATCATGGTGATCAAGAAGCAGAGAGAGAGACTCCACTCTCCAGATACAAATATATATCCAAAGACACACCCCAATTCTCATGTCCTCCAGTCACACCCCACCACTTCAGTTACCACTCAGTTAATTCCTATCAGGAGATTAAATCACTGATTGAGTTAAGACTCTTATAACCCAATTATTTCTCCCCTGACCTTCTTGCATTGTCTCACATGTGAGCTTTTGGAGGACACCTCACATCGAAACCGTAACACTGAAAATGGAGCTACAAAAAATAGTTCCCCTGTTGAGGTTAGGTCTTGCCTTAGCCTCATCCCTTCTTTCTATGCCTCTGTTCCTCCCTTTTGGAATGGTAATGCTTACTCTGTATATTTGACATAGATAAGCTGATTTTGATTTTTATAGAGATTCACAGATAAGAGTTTGCCTTAAATCTCAGGGAAGACATTGGAATTGGATTTTGGAGCAATACTGGAACTGTTAAACAGTACAGGACTCTTGAAAATGAACTAAATGTATGTTGCATTGTGAGCTGGACATGATCTTTTGGGGGCTTAGGGCAGAATATAATGACTTGAATATGAATTGTCCCCCCAGAGCTCCTGTGTTATACAGGAGTGTTTGGACATGAAATGATTGGATTATGAGAGCTGTAACCTAATCGATCAGTTCTGGGTGGTAATTATTGGCAGATTGTGCATGGCTGAAGTAGGTAGATCAATAAGAGCATGCTCTGGAAAGGTCTATCTTACTCTGGTACCTTCCTTCTTCCCTTCTCTCTGCTTCCTGGCTGCCATGAATGAACCACACCCTTCTGTCATAATGTTCTGTCTCATCTTGGGCCTAGAACAATGTACTCAGCTGACCATGAACTAAACCTCTGGATCCATGAGCCAAAATAAAATTTTCCTTCTCTAAATTGTTTTTGTCAAGTATTTTTGTCACAGTGACACAAATTAGAATAATATAGTAGGCTAGGCTAAGCTATGATATCTGGTATTAGATTAGGTATATTAAATGCATTTCAACTTACACATTTTTAGTTTATGATGTATTTATTGGGATTTAACCCCATCACAAATTGAGGAGCACTGAAATTATTAATCTTGAAAATGATCCCATGACATTACTAATTATTTTTTTATAGATGAGGAAATGCAAGCTTAAAGGGGTAAATTTTCTTGTTGATGTTATGAAGTTACATGACAGAACCAGAAATCAAGTCCAGATTTTTCCAGTCCAAAACTCTGTTCTCCCATTGATTATAGGTGTGTGGCTGGATGTTTTATTTTCAAAAACTGCAGGATATATCCTAATTTCAAAAAGTCAGTGCAATCTTCTCTACTATTCCTATAGCCGCTTTGTGAGTATTAATTCTCATTGTTTTTATTCAGGACTGTGAAAAATTCTATGGCTTCCAATTTTGCTGCTTCTAATCCACTCTAAATTCTGATGGCATTCTTATAACACTTTCTAAAAACCTGCTGTGGCTCCCTTTACCTATACCACTTATGGTTGTTAGAATAACAGCCCCGAAATTTCCAAATCACTACCACTGCTCTGTGAATTTTATTGACTTTTGTATCCTCTCAGTATCTGGCACATAATGAGTGATCAATAAAAATTTGTTCAATTAATATTGCCTTCAAAACAATGACGTGACTATTAGTGCAGAATGAAAACCCCAGCTAGAAACTCCCACCCATTTTTCACCCTTCCTGGTAGATTCCTTTGCCTCTCTATTGGAATGCAAGCTTCTCCTTCTCCTTCTTCAGAACCAGGATTGAACTCAGGGACAGTTATTACCTAGCTATATCCCTAGTCCTTTTCTTGAGGCAATGGTACTGGAGATTATACCCAGAGATCCTCTACCATCGAGCTACATCTCCAGTCCTATTTATTTGTTAGTTTGATACAGGGTCCACTAAGTTGCTTAGGGCCTCACCAAGTTGCCGAGGCTGTCCTTGAACTTGTGATCCTCCTCACTCAGCCTCCCAAATTGCTGGGATTTCAGGCATGCACCACTGCACCCAGTTGAACTGTAAACTTCTTATAGACAAAACTAACTGGTACTTCATTGTGTGGGATTTCATATAATTGACTCTCAGTGCTCTTAATTGAATTGACATATACGTTAATATAATGATTACATGAAGCATTTCAGCACAGTTGATAAGCCACATACTGAGAATGCCAGACAGGTCATTCTTTGTCCTGCAGATGGTATTTCTAAAACTAAAGTGGCACTAACTGAAAAGTTTAGGCTATCTTTTCTCTAGTTAAAATGAAAAGCTTTTATCTTGAGCAGTATTATGCTTTCTTTTAGCAGCAGCAATAATTCCTTTGTGAGACTCACAAAAGTCTTAATTCTTAAAGGAAGGCTAAAGCAGTGTGGTTTATTTAAAGAATGGCAAGCACTTTGTCTACACAACTCCTTTTAAAACTTTCCTTAAGCTCTTCTTCCTCTCTGTATAACAGGTTTTTCTCATTAACAACATGTGTTTGATTTCAAGGTCTAATCTCAGTGGACTGAGTTAAGCAGCAGTGAGCCCAAAGGGCAAAGGTGCCAAAGCCTGGACAGTTTCCGAAGTTCATAATAAACAAACATCCAGAATCAGAAATGCGTATGCCGATAGACAAGCAATTGGGAAAGAAAAGAGGAGAAAAGGCAAAACATATTAAGAAATTGCAAGGAGTCAAAATAAAGAATTTTTAAAAAACAATTTAAACAAGATCCTGTCCCTTGGATGGACTTGACTAAACACACCCGTATAACAGGTGAGCCCATATGGCGAAGGATGACAACGAAGTTAACCTGATTGTAGATAGGACTGAAAACAAGAATGGATTCAGACCCTGTGTTTTGTTTTGCTTTTAAAGAAAAATATTATTTTCTCCTTCAATTTCATAGGCGCATTAGATTGTGGAATTGGGTCATTTTCTTCAATCCCTTTGATATCAATAGAGGAAAATAAATGCCCTATGAATCCATGTTATTACTTTCCTGTCCTACCTTTTCCAGGGTGAATTGCAAACACACTTATCCACATAAGCATCCTGAGTGATGTTGAACATAAAGCTAATTGACCTTAATGAACAGAACAGGCAAAACAACCCTCATGGAATTCCTCTGCTCGGAAGCACTCTTCAGAATGCCTGTTTGCACAAAGCAACAGGGCTTTGGAGCGTTTTTATATACTGCTATCTAGGCAGGATTTTCAGTAGAAATGTGAGCAATAAAACACATACTGATGTCTTTGGGATTTGTGTGGATGCTTGGAGGTGATTAGACAGGCTAGTAGGATAATCTGTTATGGAGACGGCATATTTGGGAGATAAAGTGAATGAAAGCAAAGGATTTCTTTAGGAATTGTAGGTACATTATATACTTGGTTTACACTCTTTCCAGCTGTGAAAGGCTCAGCCTAGGTAGCCCAAAGCCAGTGCTGTCACTTTGTGATGTGTGGATTTAGCCGAGTTCCAGCTGGCTGCTATCAAGGCTAATATAAGAGGCGGCATGGTGCCTTTACCTGGCCGAAGACTTTACAGAAGTGTGAAATGTCACTGCTTTTGTTGAAAGTCTGCTTATTTCTCTAATTTCATCACTGTCTGAGTTGTATTGCATTGGGGAGTTCTTATTCCTGTCCTCCATGCAAGTCAGCTTTGAGTAAATTAACTGAGTGGGTGGGCAGCATTGGAAGCGACTGGAGAACAGGGTTATGGGAGAAGGGAGGCATTTTTCTTCCGCCTGCTTCTGTTCTCCCAGCTGCTGGAGGCCATCAAGGCCTTGAAACCTGGTTTATTAGCTGGGGGTTTTGAGATCCACATCAGGGCTGGTGGGTGTTTTTATTTGATGTCTGCTGACTCACTTGTGTTTTGTAGCACATTGTGTCAATTCTCCAATGTGGTTTTTCAGAATGAGAGGGAATTATATTTTCAAAGATAAAACTTGATATTTCCGTGAGCTTAATTTAGCCCACTACCTGGCTGTAATGTTAGTCAGTGTTTAAATGTCAAGGAGAAGCAATTAGAAAAACTGTTTCTCCACTTCTTATGTTCGGGTTTGTTTTTCTATTTCAGAAGTGGTTTTTTGTTGTTGTTGTTTTTTTTAAAGTATTGCTTTTTTAAAAAAAAAATATTTATTTATTTTTTTAGTTGTAGGTGGACAGAATATCTTTATTTTATTTTTATGTGGTGCTGAGGATCGAACCCAGTGCCTCACGCACGCTAGGCGAGCACGCTACCACTGCGCCATAACCCCAGCCCCAGAAGTGGTTTTTGATATAAAGCTACAGTGCCATCAAAGGACCTTTGGTTTTGTGGTGGTCGTAAACTTCAAAATAATTATTACTTCTGCTTAACTCAGCACAGTTTAACCCTTCATGGTTTAGAATGAAAAGAAAATATAATTTATCTTATTTTTGAGTGTCTGCTGTGTACAAAACACTGTACAAATGCAGAGGAGACTCTCATTCCATAGAGACTAGAATTAGTAAATATATATATTTATCAACAAATAACAATGATATGCAATGCTGTTCTTTTAACAGTTAAAGAAATCAAGAAGGCTGTGTTCTAAGTCAATGTCCCCAACACCAATCCCTCAGCAAATCTTTCAAACTATGCATGCCCCCTGCCTTACTGCTTTGAACATTTATATTTGCATATGGCAAACTTGCAGATTTCAGAAAGTGAAGAAGAAATAGTTCTAAGAATAGGAGTTAAGTTCAACCATAAATAACATGTTGTTGAAGTGAATACAGGTTAAATATAAAAAGCAGAGTAATACTCAATCAAAGAGGAAACAGAATGACCGCCTGGAGATTATTTCCTGAATGAATTATAACCGGCCATTTGGAGAAGCCGCAGAAGAAGACAGAGAAGTATCCGAGCATCATTCAACTTGATGTGACTTTAGGGAAATAGAGACAAGGGATGAATGTGCTGGTCTGCTCTATTCCGTTCCTGCCCCCACAAGAGTATGGGTAGTAGAATGTCAGGAACATTTAAATATGTACTGAAAGTACTTCTGAAAATTAAGTCAGTGGTTGGCTATTAAATAATTTTAAGACTTTAAAAATACCCTGAGACAGTGCCTGTTGATCTTTAATATAATGCAAATCATCCAGTGAGATTCTTAAAATGCCAATGCAGATTCAGTAGGTCTGTGGCAAGGCCTGGTAGCTTGCATTTCTAACACACTCTCAGCTGATCTTAGGCTGCTTGTTCTAGGACTCCACTTTGAGTAGCAAGAATCTAAAAGACCAGAAGTACAGATTTCTGAATGGGAGTGGTGAGACTTACAAAGAAACCCTCTGATAATGCTTTGTCAAGAAATAAAATAAAGCTTAATGGCATACAAAGGACTAGAGGGCTAACAAAATAATTCAGGGATGTTTAGAGGATTAGAATCAGTAGAAATGAAGGTAAACTTTACAATAGAAAGAAATTTCTGGAGAAGAAAATATTAAGTGGATTTTGAAATAAATGGACTGAAGGAATTTTGGTAATATGTGTTATAAAAGTGATTTTACAAGGATAGGTAGGTAAACTTAGACTGTGATTCTAGATCCCAAATCAATTGTCTTTTCTGAATAGGAACTGGGGGAGTGGGTGCATAGATAAAAAACTTATGAAACCATTTCTTTCCAGTAAGCACATCACAGAATGTAAACAGCATATATGTATTTAGTGTCTCACTTATTTGTACAAAATAAAACATAACTATAGTTATAACATGCCATGTCAACTACACTGAGCCTATACTTTTCAATTATGTGAATTTGTCATTTGTTTTCCAAGAACTTGGGGGCGGGTGTTGCTTCCATATTTCATATTATTGAGGTAGCTGGCACAGATAACCACGAGAGACACAGCTCTGAGTGCAAGCAAAGGTTTATTGACAGAGACCATCTGCCAGGCTGCCTTTCTGCAAGGCGCAGCATACAGTGTCAGTTAAATGGCAGCTTGTATGTCTTTTGGACAAGGAACAAGAGCAAGCTAGAATTGACCTTGGATGCAGATGTAACAACAGTTTTTTTGTGTTTAGGGACCTTGGGGTGGGGGTTAGGGGAACAGGGTATCTTAGCTTTCTTTTTCTTGGCAGTTTATAAGTTTCAGTTTCAGGTCAAGATGGAATTCCAGAACTAAAATGGAGTTACTAATGTTTAGGGACCTAACACATATATTTTAATATCACCAGAAATATATTCACCAGATTATCTCATGACATAGTCTATGTTAATGGCAATTGTGGCTTGTTAGTTCTGGACCTTTCTTGAATGCAAATAAATTCCTCCCCTTGAAGAATAAGCCAAGCAACCAAACAAATGGGGACAAGGAATGAAACACAGAGTGACTGCTGAAGTTGTTTCCATGTACTTCCTTAGTGATTTCCTCGTCATGTTTTATGGTTTGGATCTGGAATGGACTCCTAAAGGTTTGGTCCGCAGTGGAACAGTGTACAGAGGTGAAGCTTTTAGGAAATTATTGAATCATGAGGGTTCTGACCTCATTAATGAATTAATCTATTTGAAGGATTAATAATTTGAATGGATTTTTGGGAGGTGGAACACAGTTGGAGGAAGTAGATATCTAGGCACATGCCCTTCAAGGGTTTATCTTGTCCCTGGTCCATTTTCCCTGCTCATAATCCTTCCTGGCTGCAAGCAGCTTTCTTCCTCCGCACATTTTTTCCATGATGTTGTGCCTCATCTCAAGCCCAGAGCAATGGAGCCGGCCAACCATGGACTGAAACCCCTGAAACCATGAGCCAAAATAAACCTTTCTTCCTTTAAGTTGTTACTGTGAAATATTGGTCAGAGTGACAAAAAGCTAACTAAAACATCACTCTAGTGCTAGGAGATCTGCCTCAAAAAAGGAAAAAGGAAATTTCTGTGAGTAATTAATTTTTATAATTGCTCCATGGTATCATTTTTGCCCCTCTTTGAGTTTCCTAAGTATATGACTGTATTAAAGACTCAGGAAAACTTGTAGGAAAGAAAAAAAAACTTCTGGTAACGTGACACATGCTGCATTAATGTGACTGTTGTACACCTCTCAGTATTATCTGGAACTTGTTCTGGGGACCACACTCTGCTACCCTGACCTGGGAAGTTTTCCTAAAAATAATGTCAATAGAAGAATAAGTGGAATGTGTGTGTGTGTGTGTGTGTGTGTGTGTGTGTGTGTAAGAAAGAGAAAGAGAGAGAGATTCAGAGACTTGATATCACATTAAAATACATTGATCCAAGCCGGGTGCGGTGGCGCAAGCCTGTAATCCCAGCACTTAGGGAGGCTGAGACAGGAGAATTCGCGAGTTCAAAGCCAGCCTCAGCAATGGTGAGGTGCTAAGCAACTCAGTGAGACCGTGTCTCTACATAAAACACAAAATAGGGCTGGGGATGTGGCTCAGTGGTCGAGTGCCCCTGAGTTCAATCCCCAGTACCAAAAAAAAAATACATCTATCCAGCCCTTCCTGATTTTTCAGTGTTTTTGAACCATTATATCTGTTTTTTATTTAATTTTGAAATTGGTGAAAATGCTCTGACAAATCCAGTCATTAATATAACTAGAATAAAGATGAAGAAATTAATAACATTGTCCAAAGGAAAAATAATCTTCAAGTGACAAATATAGGAAAAAAACCTTTTAAAATTAGTTTTTGTGAACTTTCCCTTTGAAACATATGAAGCAGTTCAATTTTCAATAACATATTGCCCCTAGTTATGTTTAAATCATGACATTTCATTTTAAATGGAATCAGTTTCATTTTTTCCCAAACCTATCTTAAACTCATTGAAATAGTTTTACATGATGGTTGCATTTAGGTATTTATAAGTTGGTACATTAATAAATATGCACTGTAATTTTTTCTTTTTCAAGAAATAAAACATCATTATGATGAATTCAATGTTTCTGGTAATTAAAAAGGTCTCCAATAGCACAGCATGACCATTTATTATGCTTAAATCATTGGAACCTATATTTCTGAATTTCTTTAGAAAAATAGAAACTTCTTTTAGCTTTGACATCATATTAAGACACATTTATGGGAGAGGGGGTGAGCACCCACACATGCACCTACATGGGTGCATGCATACGTGGATGAGAGAGAATAAGCAATCATATTTGAGTACCTAAGAAAATAATATTTGAGTTCCTGAATCTAGGTATTCGTGGGAGAGCTGATAAAGTGGTTAAGATTATCTCTCAATTAAATAACAACACATTTGACCATCTCTCAATTAATGTTTATCATTGATTTTTAATTTTCACTTTCCAGCTCTCTAAATGATTAGAATTAACAATTCTTTTTGGAGAACCACTTCAACGGACTCAGGTTATCACTATTCTCATATTGATGATCCAGTTCTCAGACATGATTCTGATCTTGTAAAGAACCAAACACTAAAAAAGACAAAAAAAAAAAACTAGACATCTGGTAACTAAAGGCAATCCAATTCTTTAGTTGTCAGTCCCCATTATCTTCTTCCTAAGCAGCCCTATTTTGCAGGTCTGCTTTCAGGAGAGAACAGCATTGCTGTTGAGGTACATGACATGCTCAATCTAGGAAAGTAAAGTCCTGTTTAAAATATATTAAATGACTTAGGTTTTCATTTATTGCAGGTTGTAGAATGTTACACCTGGTTACATCTCCTGTCTAAACCCCAGGGGTTAAGAGGAGCTCAGTGACAAACCCATAGCCTCCTAAATAATCACTCCCCAGATATTGGCAGAAACCATCTCAGTTTCCAATCTTCCTTAGTGATGTCTTGCTCCTTTGGGATTTATCCCAGCAACACCTTCAAAAGAAGAGGTTTAGTATACACAAAACACTTGAATACTGTGCACGATGCATTAGAATATTATGATTCTGTGGTTTTCTTTTGCAATGTTGTTTTAGTTTTATTGTTTTCTACTTGTGATATCTTTTTCTTAATGACATAGGTTGATTATTACAAAGCTTACAGTGCCTTCCAAACAATTCCTGCACAATTTTTATGGAAATTGAGTAAATTATCTACTGAATGATGTTTATATCACATCAAAATGGTAGTTTCTAAATCTCCAACATATATATGATAAAAATGTCCCTTCCTATGTTGGATAAAATACTGGTTAGTCTACTCTCAATCACCAGCTAAAGAAATAAAGCTATTGGTATTTTGTGTTCCCTACTGACATACAGTTTTAAAACAGTCAAGACATCATTTTAGTTATGTTCATACAAAATCACACAATTCTTTCCTCCAACACAATAATGTATTATTATATATCAATCTGTTACTTTCACCTTGGGCTGTTAAGTGAGACATCCTTATTATTTTGCAAGGTGGTATATTTGCATGTTCTCCAGAGGTGTCAGTAATAGTGTTGGCCCTTTGCTTTTAGGTTCTGCTTGTAATACCAAACTGGATATAGAAATGGTCAGAACTCTTGGTAATAGCCTGAGATATGTGAGCAGAAGAGCTATGGAGTTTAAGTATATAATTTAAAGCAAGTAATTGTTGGCTTCAAGCATCACTGAAAATAAATTTCCCAAATGGCAATCAAAAGTCATGGAACTGAAGGGTGGAGAAAATATTAGTGGGCATTGGGCCATTGAGCCCCAGCCATTTGTACCTTATTCTTTATCTGTGTACACTTATGATTATATTGTGAGGATTTTTATGAAAAATATCATTTGTGGAAATTCAATTTTCTCCCTGTGTGTGTGGGTAGGAGTGGGTTGATATGAACATGTGTCTAGGAAAAAACAATAAGAAGCCAAAAAAAATGAATGTTCCTCCATCTATATTACATATAACATTGTACGTGTATACTTTAATAGAAAACAAAAAGGCATTGCTAACTTTCACCTGTTGATTTGTAATTGGACTAAATAATACAACAGGCTAGGGCTAAGCCTCAAAAATTAATACCATGATGACTATAACTTTTAACTAAAAGATATGTGATAGTCACATTCTCCATTGTAGATGATATTAATATGCATTGCCTAATAATATCATTGGCAAAATTAACATTCTAAATTCTGTTTAAACAGATTTTGTTAAACCTGTGTACAAAGGGATTGTTTCTAAACAGGGATTATATAGTGAAATTCAGAGTTTAATGTCCTCAACATTGCTCCTGACTCCCTTTCAAGAATCAATATGCAAAAGGTGTTTGGTAGACCAAGGTCATGAACTCCCCAGGAAGCTTCTGAAGAATGTGAAAGAGGATAAATTGCTTCCCTTTCCTGCTGGCTCCAAAGCACTTCTGTACCTCAGCTCTGGAAATGCATATGGAAACAATTGCTCTTGGACCATTTCCTCTCTTCTCCAGGCAAGCTGTGGCCTCTTCATGATGCTTTGTAAGCCAAGCTGCTCAGCAAAGAGGTCAAGGGTTAACTCAGCCAGCCCTGAATGGACAGTGTCTTATCCTAACCCTTGCTAGTAAGGAAAGGAGCATACATACAGCATTTTTGAGTTCCATTAGTTTAATATGTCATCTGATCCAACACTTCCTTTTCCCAAGAAATGAGCAAGGTGAATAATATTTGTGCAAGGTGACTCTGCTAGTTAGGTAATGAAACAGACAGGCTTAGAACCAGGCTGTCCTCACCCCAATTCTGGACAGTCCTTTCTCTGTGCCTCCACATGTGCCTCACAAGTGGGCTTGCAGGGAATACAGACCTCCACATTTAGAAGAGTGAGCCATGAAAGGCTTCCATCCAATCTATTTCATTGGTGTCCTTTTTGAAAGAAGGCAGATTTAATATTTTATTTCAACTGAAATGTGACGACACATTTAGCTCTTTTACACATGTGTCTTGGTTATGGGTTCTCAATGTAGCATAATGTTCAGTGGAGTGGAGTGATATTATTTGTGATGCTACTGTAAAATACATGGGCAATATGATAGGTATAGTCTTCTTTTCATCTCTACCTTGTATGCTCTCAAGACAAGTACATCCAAGAGGATGAAGCAGCATTGTTTCTGCTTTAAGTTCCAGTACAACTTAATGTCCATATATGAAAAAAGAAATAGCTTTGCTGAAAGAAATTAAAACTAGTGTTTTAAGAATTTCCCAAATTAGATATTATGTGATAAAATCAATCCATTGGCATTCCTATTAATTGCGATTATGCATTTTGCTTATTTGTAAAATTACTTTGAAAGAGTTCTGCGGTATCATTTTGCTTAATTTTCCCAGTTTATAGGAGAAACCATCAATGTCCAGAGGGATTAAAGAATTTGTTTGAGTCACATACATAGTTATCCAAGGCAAACTAAAAGTTGTCCGGAACAATGGCCTCATTCACTATACTATCTACCAGTATTCATTAACCTGACTTCTTGTGTATGGTTTGACACTTTATAATTAATTAAGTAATCTCTTCTTGAAATAGAAATACTATTCTTTCATTTTAAAATGTATAAACTTCAAAAAAGTCTTAGAATCCTTTACTTTCCCAGAAGAAAATGTGAAGATAGTTCAGGTAGTTCCTATATTTCTCCACCATGTTCCCCTATTTTCATGTCATATGAACCTGATCTGTGTGTCAAAAATTAGTAAACTAACATAAATATATTACTCATGTTTATTTTTTATTTGTTCTTTTTTAGATATACATGACAGTAGAGTATATTTTGACCTAATACATACATGGAGCATAACTTATTCTAATTAACCAGTTTATACTTAATGTCCTTTTTCTGTTCTAGAATTTCATCTAGAATACCATATTATATTTAGTTGGGATATCTCCTTTGGCTTCTCTTAAGTATAGCAGATCTCAGGTGTTCCTTTTCTTTGATAACTTTGACGATTTTGAGGAGTCTTAGTCAACCATTGTGTAGAATATCTCCCAGCTGAGATTTGATGGATGTTTTTCTCCTGATTAGGCTGAGGTCATGGATTTGGGGGATGAAGATCACTTAGGTAAACTGTCATTCTCATGACATCATATCAATGGTACACGTTATCCATGACTAATCTCTGTTGAAGTTTTATATATAATCACCTGGATTAGGTTTAAAGTTACTCTTTTATCCACATTTCCATATTGTATTCTAAAAGGAAGACTATGTACAGCCCACACCTGGGGAGCTATGTTTCACCTCATGGAAGATGGAGTACCTACAAGATTATTTGGCATTCTTCTGATTTGAGGATTTGCCTATTATTTTCCATTTATTTATTTATATCAACATGGAATTATATTTGTTTCACACTTTGGATTAAAATCCAATATTTTTTTCTCTATTTTTTCACTCAAATTGATCCAGCTACAGTCATTGGAGACTCTCCATTGGCACTTGTGCCCCTTAGTTATGTTCTGTCATTAGAGTTATTTATATTTTTCAGCCCTTCTTAATTTCTGGCGTTATAAGATGGTCAAGACTCATCTAGCATACTTTGCCTAGCCATAGAATTGTCTGTTTCTCTAAGAAGCCTTGATTCTTTTGATGAAGAATGACATTAGAACAAAGATCTAAGCGCTAAGGGTGTTTGTTGTTACTGGAGTACGTTTGCTTCTAGGTCCTCTCACTAATGTCTTCTAACCTGGCATGTACCCATACCTTTAAATAGTTGCACATGTGTCCATCTGTCTCCATATCAAAGTAAATATGAGTTTATACTTAATGAGGTTCAGAATATGCTACCCCAAAATATCACATGCAAAAACAGCAGAAGCAAGCAGGTCACTCCCACATTTCTCTCCCTTCTCTCTTAATGCAGGTTAGAACACATAAAGATGTCACCTTCTTACCTTTTTTTTTCTGCCCTTCTTCCCTGAAATCGATCATAAGTTCCTCATTTCAAGGGTACTGTTAGGTCTGGTCAGGGTCTAAGATGCCCAATTAAGGAAACTGGTCAGCGGAGCTGCGGCAAGCCAGATGTGACGTCACTAGTGGACACACCTCCTGTCAATCAGTGAGTTTTCCTGACCCATTCAGGAAGGACTCTGGCCTTCTCTTCCTGTTCCCAAGCCCTCCCCTTCCTGACCGGGTTTTCTTAAAATTCTCTATGCATGGAATCTCTGACGCCATTTCTCCCGACACGCTCTGATGGACGGGGGATTTGGTCCGAGGGCGCATATTCCAATAGAGCCTTGCCTAGTGGCTTAATTCATCTTCTCCTGGTTGTCTAATCTTTACAGGTACCTTTTCTTTACCCAGAAGAAAGTCTTTAAAAAACTCTGAAGTTGCAGAGACATAGAGAAGAATCAACAGGCCTTGTTAAGTTCCTCTCAGTTTAATATCACTAGATCTCTCCCCGCCCCCACATCCAATCATTCTTCTGTATGACTATTGACTTCTCCCTCAAACCTATCTAGCATAAAATATGAATGGTCCCCTCTGTTTCTTTGGGTCTACATTTTTAATGGCTGTCATGCCAAGTAAAACCTATGTTAAATAAATTATATGCTTTTCTTTTGTTAGTCTGTTTTTATTTATAGGTGCTGCAGACATGAAACTAAAATTGGAAGCCAATTTATTTATTTTCCCCTAAAGATGCCTCCAAATCTAATCCATTACTGCATGGATCATTCCAGCCCTCTCCTGTTGCTTTTCTGCAAACTTCCACTCAAACTAAACACCTCAATCCCATCATCAGCCATGCATTTACTTAATTGAATTGCCATACAATTCCAGTATACAATTTTAGTCCTTTCAGGACTATCAATGTGTACTTCTGTCGGGGTGAACTTGGGTACAATGCTTATGTACAATTCCATTTGTCTTTGGTCTTATAGTATCTAGTCATTTCCAAAGTTACTTAAAGCAGCACCATTTTACCCAACCCTTTTCAGTGAGGTTATTTCACATACAGATCCTTTTATCAGTCTTCATTTTATCCTGGGACTTTCTTTCTGAATGATTTTTCAAATTTGCATACATTAAGGTTAAATGTTTGTATTATTAAATTAGGTGGGATTTGAAAAATGTATAGCGTCATTTATCCACCATTACTACACCATACAGAATAGGTTAACCATTAAACAAAATGTTCATGTACTTCTTCCACTTAATTCTCTCCCCTTTCCAAATACCTGGCAACCACTAAGCTGTTCAATTTCTCTCTACAGTAAAAGCATTTTCATAGTGACTTTTTTCACTTGGTCATATGCAAGTAAAATGCATCCAGGATTTTACTTGACTTGATGATTTGTTCCTTTATATTGCCAAATAGTAATACATTGTGCAGATCACCAATTTGTTTATTCATTCACCTATTAAAGGATATCTTGATTGCTTCCAATTTTTAGTAACTACAAAGTTGTGTTAGTTAGCTTTCTGTTACTATTTCAAAATTCCTGAAATCATTAACATAACAGGAGGAAAGGTTTATTCTAGCTAACATTTTTGGAGGTTCCAGTCATGGTCAGTTGTCATGTTTTTGGGCCTGTGGAGAAGCAGTACAACATGGTGGGAGCACATGGTGGAAAAAGCTGCTTACCTCATGTTAGCTGGAAAACAAAAGGAAGAGGAAGAAATCAAGTATCACAGTTCTCTTTGAGGGTATGCCCCCAATATCCTAACCTGGCCCACCTCTTCAAGGTTCTACCACCTCCCATTGGCATCATAGACTGAGGAACAAATCTTTCACACACAGGCCTTTGGAAGACACTTGTCCAAACCACGGCAAAGAAGCTATAAATATTTGCATACGGATTTTTGTGTGACTGTAAGTTTCCACATGAGTTGATAAAATACCTAGAAGCATGATTTGGGGATTACATTAGGCTATATTTAGTCTCATAATAAGTCGCCAAACTATCTTCCAAAGTAGTTTCAGTATTTCTTATTCTCATTAATAAAATAAGAATTCCTGTTGTTCCACATCCTCACCAATAGTTGATATTACCAGTTTGGATTTTAGTCATTTTATTAGAGTATAGTGATATTTTGCTTTTTTTAAAACTTTAGTAATGAGAAATAATGTTGAACATCTTTTTATGTGCTTATTTGATCCCCTTATATTATTCCTGGTGAGGTGTCTAATTAGAACTTTTGCCCACTTTTAAAATTGAGTTCTTTTTGTTGAGTGTTGAGTTCCTTGTATATTCTAGATAAAAGTTTTTATTTTCTCTCAGTCTGTGGCTACAACAAGATATTTAAATTGTATTTCTATATTAATGAAAATCTTAAATTTGCCATTAAAATAGTTGTAGTAGAGTTGAAGGTTTGAGAAATGACCAATTAGACTTGAGAAGTTATATAATTCTTTTAACTTGCAATTGACCATGACTCTTAAAATTATAAGTGACATCACATCCTTTCTACTGATTAACCTCTCAGACACTATGTTGCTTGCCTAGTAGTCATTCCCCTATATTTTTTGCTAACTGTACTTCTCTTTTACTGTATCCAGGTAGCAGTCTACCCCTATGAATATCCAAGCTACTAATACCACGGTATTTTTTTTTATTTATAGTTTTGCTATTCATGATTTCAGTTGCTCCTGTTCAACTGTTGTCCAAAATTTGCATTGTAAATTCCAGAAAGAAATAATTCATAAGTTTAAAATAACATTTATTATAGTTTATTATAATAATTATTGTTTTATTAATCATTGTTCACTGTGCATAATTTTTCACTGTGCATAAGTTACAAGTTCAACTTCATTATGTGTATGTATATATAGTTAAAAAAATATAGGACAATCAGCCCTCCATATTCACAGATTCTGCATCAACAGATTCAACCAGCCATGAGATCAAAAATATATATATTTTAAATTGTCTCATGTGTACTTAACATGTATAGACTTTTTTCTTGTCATTATTCCCTAAGCAATGCACTAGAACAATGATTTACATAGCATGTACATTGTATTAGGTATTGTGTTGGTCCGCTTTTCATCAATATGACCAAAATACCTGACAGGAACAACTTAGGGGAAGAAAAGTTTATTTTGGGCTCCTGGTTTCAGAGGTTCATTCCATGGGCTGCTGACTCCATTGTTCTGTACCCAGGGTAATGACAAAACATGGTGAAAGGACAGTGCCAGAGGAAAGTTGCTCAACTCATGGGAGCCAGGAAGGAGAGAGAGAGAGGGAGAGAGAGAGAAGCTAGGGACAAAGTACAATCCTCAAAGGCATGCCCCCAGTGACTTACTTCCTCTAGCCACACCCAACCTGCCTAGAGCTACTACTTGGTACACTAGTCTTTTCAAATTATTAATCTATCAAAAAGACTAATTCACTTATTAGGTTATAGCTCTCATTTCACCACTGAACATTCCTACATTTTCTCACACATGAGCTTTTGTGGGACACCTGATATCCAAATCATACCAAGTATTATTAGTCATCTAGAGATGATTTAAAGTGTTCAGGATGCTGTGTATAGGTTTTTATTCAATTACTACATCATTTTAAGCATCTGTGGATTTTGGATATCCAAGGAGTTGGAGCCCTGTGAGTATCAAGGGCTGTTTGTCACTTTAATCCCCTTTGTTAGTATCCACATGAAAGTAACCCCATTCTAGTTAACATAATTTAAAGAAAAGTGTGGTAGTCCTTGGGGAAGGATTTTCATGCCTTATAAGAGAGAGGGCTACATGAAAAACAGATTACTTTTTACCCTCTCTTCCTCCTGCTTCAGATGCCCTTATTTGAAAATGTGAAAGCTAGAGCTTTGCCAGCCATCTTGCAGCCATGAGGTGAATGTAAGTTCAAGCCTGCAGATAACTGTCAACATTCTTGGAACTGCGCAAGAATGAGATGATGGGTCTTGGATGACATAACTGAGCCATGAAACTAATTCTGGAAAGTTCACCTCCATAAGTCTTACTTTAGTGAAAATTAAATATCCATTATTGTTATGGTTTATATATTGAGTATCCCCCAAAACCTCCTATAAGAGACAATGCAAGAAAGTTCTGAGATGAAATGATTGGGTTATACAAGGTTTAACTTAATTAGTTAAAAAAAATATAGGACAATCAGCCCTCCATATTCACAGATTCTGCATCAACAGATAGAGATTAACTTGGTAATAACTGTGGGCAAGAAGGATGAGGCTGAAAGAGGTGGGCCCTGGGGGGTTTGTCATTGGAGTTTATATTTTGTCCTTGTTGAGCAGAACTCTCTCTCTCTTTCCTGGTGCCATGTCACCAGCTGCTTTTTTTCCACCACACACTTCTGCCATGATATCTTTCCTCATCTCATGCCCCAAGGAATGGAGCCAGCTGTCTATGGACTGAGACCTCTGAAACAGTGAGCCCCCAAATGAATTGTTCCTCCTCTAATTGTTTTTGCCAGGTCTTTTTGGTCACAATGGCCGAAAAGCTGACTATAATAGTTATCAAGCTAGTGCTTTTCAATCTTTACACCTCTGGCTGTATATAAGATTGTATTTGCCTGAAACACTGGAGTAAATAGGTCAGAATCATCCTAGACAAACAAGTTGCTCATGTCTTTAATTGCCTCAAACATCTGCATGTGACCACAATAAGGGAGTTTAACAGCAGCAACTTGCTACTTGCAGGCACTCATAGCATTACTGTAGCTGGCACACTGAGAAGTACTGGGTTCAGACATGTTCTGTAATGAACAATTAAACACATTTTACTTAAGATGTGCTCTAAGTGTGGATTTGAGCTTATGTAAAATATTTCTCACTAAGGTACTAACTGACCTAAAAAGGCTGTCTGTTAAGAAGTAGGCACATGTTTGCTGTACTCTGATGGCCCAACTTGAGCAAAGTTTGGAAACATTTTTGTCTTCTAGAATGTTGGGATCAAAAGGGGATAAGATATCTTTGTGCTTAATCATTATTAATCATTAATAATGATTTTAACTTAATCACTTTGGCATAGTATGATAGGTCAACATATTTAGAGGACATATCTTTTTGGGTAAAAACAAAAAAACATTAAAGTGTACATCTATCTTTCTATTTGTACAGCTGGATTCAATTCAGCATATGAAAATCACACCAAACCTATTCATATGAAAGCATAACTAAAAATAGATCAGTGACCAAAACATCTGAAATGCAAGGAAACCACAATGTGCTCTTGTAACCATCCTTTCAATAATACACTGAGGATCATTGGGGTTACTCCAAGACCAGACTTCCCTAAGGATGAGCCACGATGACAGTGTTGTACTTACAATGGTGATTTTTAAAGAGCTTACAAGGTCTCATGTTCCAAATAAGGACTGTGATCCCAAAAGAGGCAACATTTCTAAGTGTTCCTCATTCATAATTAAATAAGTTTTCTGGCAGCACACAATGAAATTCACAGGATTTATATAGACTCCTTCTGTTTGGGAATAAATTGTAGACTCTGGATATCTCTGAATCACATTCTAACCCTCAGATTTTTATTTATTATCACAAGGGCTGCTGAAATATAAATTTCTTGGAAACCAAGTACTTTCTTCAGGAAAAAATGAGGCAGACATCTGGGGATTTTTCACCATTATAATTTTCAATTTATTTAAAGTATATTATCTAAATGCATATGTACACATATACATGTTAAATATACATATGTTTAGTGTAGTTTAACACATTTCTACATATGTATTTCACTTTATATTAAATTTATTATTGCATAAGTATGTTACCACATATTAATTTACTTGTTCTATGATATTATTCACTTTGGGGAACTAGGTACAAAAAAAAAGATCTGTCATTAGTGAAGTCTTACAGTTAGAACATGACTACTAAGATGAATGTAATTTTAAAAAATATTTTGGCAAAAGTGAGACCGCAAGCAAATAACAAAGTTTGCAAAATATGAAACTACTCAAAATTTTAAACCAGGATTTTTCTTGGTATTAGTGATTTTGGGTGTAGTGTGCCTCATTCCTAATGCATGGATGGGGTAAAGGCCCATGGGAGCACATGAGCCAATTGTCATAGCCAGTGGGAAATACAACAGTGTTAAACATGGAAGCCAGCAAAGCCTTTAGGACTGCCAAGGGTACAAAGCTTCATCTTTTGTGGCTTTTTGACCACAGAAAGTGCATACATATTGGATAATCTTTTATGCATACATACTGGATAATTTTCAGAGCAAGTCACAACTGACTGGCTTTGTGGTGCAATAGTGATGTTTTTAGCCTTGAATTAGGAATGGATGCAATAAATGGGAAACTATGACTCCGAGACTCCCTGCAGAAGGTGATGTAAAGAAAGCAGTCACCTATAATGGGATGATCTCTGCTGAGGAATAGAGGGCCCTGGATTGCAAGAACAGAAATGTTCTCACTTGTCATTCAGAACAATTCAAATAGTTTTCTGGATTTTTTTTTTCCTAGAAAATAGGGTTTGCTAATTCCAATGGGAGAGGAAAATAAATGATGTTTATAAATAATGTGACAATTACTATAGCTAAAAGCATCAAAGTCCACATTCAACTGATATTTGCTCAATTATCTGTTGAGATAAATATCTCTTATGGATATGGGGAAATAAGAGCAATTATTTCACAGAAAGACCTGATTATACCTGATGATCCCCTCATCTTAAAAATGTCAGTCTTTCATAGAAAACTTACTAGTTTCCAAATGACTTTGTAAGATAGTTTACCCAATCCTATGTTCCTAAGGCAAGGATTTAAGGAATCTGAAAATAAACTGTACCATTGATGGAAGAATACAAGATACAAAGAGAGTAGATGTTTTAAGAGAGCATTTAAAAGCATTATTAGTAAGTCAATGTACAAACAGAAGTAAAAAGTGTCCATAGGATTGGGTAATTAGGAGATAATTATTCATTCTTTTTAGCTGTATATAGACACAATATCTTTATTTATTTATTTATTATAATTTAATTTAATTTAATTTAATTTACATGATAGCAGAATGCATTTTGATTCATTGTACACAGACGGAGCACAAATTTCATTTCTCTGGTTGTACTTGATGTAGAAACACATCATATATGAAGTCATACATGAAGATAGGGCTATGATGTCCATCTCATTTCACCATCTTTCCTGCCCCATGCTGCCTCCCCCTCCCTCCCCTTTGACCAAAGTTTCTCCATTCCTCCCGTGTCCAGTCCCTCATTAAGGTTCAGCATCAACTTATCAGAGAGAACATTCAGCATTTTGTTTTTTGGGATTAGCTTACTTTGCTTAGCATGATATTTTCCAGTTCCATCCATTTACCTGTAAATGCCATAATTTTATTCTCTTTTATTGCTGAGTAATATTCCATTGTGTATATATACCACAGTTTCTTTATCCATTCATCTATTGAAGGGCATCTAGGTTGCTTCCACAGTTTAGCTATTGTGAATTGAGCTGCTATAAATATTGAAGTGGCTGTGTTACTATAGTATGCTATTTTTAAGTTCTTTGGGTATACACAGAGGAATGGGATAGCTGGGCCAAATGATGGTTCCATACCAGTTTTCTAAGGAATCTCCATACTGCTTTCCAGATAGGTTGTACCAAATTGCAGTCCCACAGCAATGTATGATCATGCATTTTCCCCCACATCCTCGTCAACACTTACTGTTTGTATTCTTGACAACTGCCATTCTGACTGGTGTGAGATGAAATCTTAGAGTAGTTTTGATTTGCATTTCTCTAATTGCTACAGATGTTGAACATTTTTTCATATGTCTATAGATCGATTGTATATCTTCTTCTGAGAAGTCTGTTCAGCTCCTAGCCCATTTATTGATTGGGTTATTTGTTTTTTGGTGTTAAGTTTTTTGAGTTCTTTATATATCCTGGAGATTAGTGCTCTGATGTCCATGTGGCAAAAATTTGTTCCCAGAATGTAAGCACTATGTTCACTTCATTGATTATTTCTTTTGCTGAGAAGCTGTTTAGTTTGAATCCATCCCATTTATTGAATTTTATTTTATTTCTTGTGCTTTAGGAGTCTTGTTAAGGAAATTGGGGCCTAATCTGACGTGATGAAGGGTCGGGCCTACTTTTTCTTCTATTAGGTGCGGGGTCTCTGGTCTAATTTCTAGGCCTTTAATCCACTTTGAGTTGAGTTTTGTGCATGGTGAGAGATAGGGTTTTAGTTTCATTTTGCTGCATATGGATTTCCAGTTTTCCCAGCACCATTTGTTGAAGAGGCTATCTTTTCTCTAATGTATGTTTTTGGCACCTTTGTCTACTATGAAATAACTATATCTATGTGCATTTGTTTCTGTGTCTTCTATTCTGTACCATTAGTTTACATGCCATTTTTCTTACTATAGCTTTGTAGTATAGCTTAAAGTCTGGTATTGTGATACCTCCTGCTTCACTCTTCTTGCTAAGGATTGCTTTGGCTATTCTGGGTCTCTTACTCTTCCAAATGAATTTCATGATTGCCTTTTCTATTTCTATAAGGAATGATGTTGGTATTTTAATTGGAATCACATTAAATCTATATAGTGCTTTGGGTAGTATGGCCATTTTGACAAAATTGATTCTGCCTATCCAAGAGCATAGGAGATTTTTCCATCTTCTAACATCTTGTTCAATTTCTTTCTTTAGTGTCCTGTAGTTTTCATTGTAGAGATATTTCACCTGTTCTGTTAAATTGATTTCCAAGTATTTTTTTTTTGAGACTTTTATGAATGGGGTAGTTTTCCTAATTTCTTTTTCAGTGGATTCATCACTGATGTATAAAAATGAAATTGATTTATGAGTGTTGATTTTACATCCTGCAACTTTGCTGAATTTATTTATTAATTCTAGAAGTTTTTTGGTGGAATTTTTTGGATCCTCTAAGTATAGAATCATGTCATTAGCAAATGATAGTTTGTCTTCTTCTTTTCCTATTTGTATCCCTTTAATTTCTTTCATCTGTCCAATTGCTCTGGCTAGTGTTTCAAGGACTATGATGAATAGCAGTGATGAAGGAGGGCATCCCTGTCTTCTTCCCATTTTTAGAGGGAATGCTTCCAATTTTTCTCCATTTAGGATGATGTTGGCCTTGGGTTTAACATAGATAGCTTTTACAAAGTTGAGGTATGTTCCTACTATCCCTAGTTTTTCTAGTGTTTTGAACATAAAAGAGTGTTGTATTTTGTCAAATGCTTTCTCTGCATCAGTTATAAAATCATATGATTCTATTCTTTAAGTCTATTGATGTGATGGATTACGTTAATTGATTTTCACAAGTTGAACCAACCTTGCATCCATGGAATGAACCCAACTGGATCATGGTGCACTGTTTTTTTTTAATATGGTTTCGTATGTGATTTGCCAAAATTTTACTGAGAATTTTTGCATCTATATTCATCAGGGATATTGGTCTGAAATTTTCTTTCTTTGATGTATCTCTGTCTGGTTTTTGTATCAGGGTGATACTAGCCTCACAGAAAGTGTTTGGAAGTGTTCCCTCCTTTTCTATTTCATGAAGTAGCTTGA
Source organism: Xerus rutilus (assembly GCA_028644305.1). NCBI lineage: Eukaryota > Metazoa > Chordata > Mammalia > Rodentia > Sciuridae > Xerus > Xerus rutilus. Next base: position 84,804,778 of record CM053404.1, read on the forward strand.
GGAGAATTAATTCTTCATTGTAGGTCTTGTAGAAATCAGCTGAGAATCCATCTGGTCCTGGGTTTTTCTTGGTTGGCAGGCTTTTGATAATGTCTTCTATGTCCTTGCTTGAAATTGATCTGTTTAAGTTGTGTATGTCCTCCTGGTTCAGTTTGGGTTGGTCATATGCTTCTAGAAATTTTTCATTGTCTTCAGGGTTTTCTATTTTACTGGAGTATAAGTTTTCAAAATGGTTTCTAATTATCCTCTGTAATTTCAGTAGTGTCTGTCATAATATTTCCTTTTTCATCACAAATTTTAGTAATTTGGGTTTTCTCTCTCCTTCTTTTTGTTAAGGTGGCTAATGGTTTGTCAATTTTGTTTATTTTTCCAAAGAATCAGCTTTTTGTTTTGTCAATTTTTTGAATCGTTTGTTTTCTTTCAATTTCATTGATTTCAGCCCTGATTTTAATTATTTCCTATCTCTACTTCTCTTAGTGTTGGTTTGTTCCTCTTATTCTAGGGCTTGGAGATGTAGAGTCAAGTCATTTATTTGTTGAATTTTTCTTCTTTTAATGAATAAGCTTAATGCAATGAACTTTCGTCTTAGCACTGCTTCATGGTGTCCCAGAGGTTTTGATATGTTCTACTGGAGTTTTTATTTACCTCTAAGAATTTTTTTTTAATCTCTTCCCTGATGTCTTCTGTTATCCATTCATCTTTCAATAGTGTACTTTTTAGTGTCCAGGTGTTGGAGTAGTTTCTATTTTTTAGCCTGTCATTCATTTCTAATTTTATTCCATTATGGTCAGATAGGATGCAGGGTAGTATTTATATATTTTTTTGTATTTTCTAAGACTTGCTTTGTGGCATAACATATGATCTATTTTGGAAAAGTATCCATGGGTTGCTGAGAAAAATGTGTATTCGCTTGTTGATGGATGGAATATTCTATATATATTTATATATCTGCTAAGTTTAAATTATTGATAGTTTCATTGAGATCTATAATTTCTTTATTAAGTTTTTGTTTGGAAGATCTATCCAATGGTGAGAGAGCTGTGTTAAAGTCAACAAGTATTATTGTGTTGTGGTCTATTTGATTCTTGAAGTTGAGAAGGGTTTGTTTGACATACATGGCTGTCCCATTGTTTGGGGCATAGATATTTATGATTATTATGTGTTATTTTGATGTGTGAGTCCTTTAAGAAATATGAAATGTCCTTCTTTATCCTTTTACACTAACTTTTGTTTGAAGTCCACTTTATCTGATATAAGGATGGAAATTCCTGCTTGTTTGTGTGGTCCATATGAGTGATACATTTTTTCTCATCCTTCTATTTTCAGTCTGTGAATGTCTTTTCCTGTGAGATGAGTCTCTTGAAGGAAGCATATTGTTGGGTATTTTTTTTTAATCAAGCCTATCAGTATGTCTTTTAATTGATGAGTTTAGGCCATTGACATTCAGAGTTATTATTGAAGTATGATTTATAATCCTGGTCATTTTGGTTTATTTTTGTTTTTACCTTGATTTGGTTTCTCCTTTGATTGGCCTTTCCTTTAGTGTAGTTTCCTTCTTTGTAGATTTTCATTGTTGGTTATCATTTCTTCCTCATGGAATATTTTCTCGAGAATGCTGTGTAGTGCGAGCTTTCTTGCTGTGAATTCTTTTAACTTTTTTTTTTATCATGGAAGGTTTTTATTTCATCATCAAATCTGAAGCTCAATTTTGCTGGATATAAGATTCTTGGTTGGCATCCATTTTCTTTCAGAGCTTAGTATATGTTGTTTTTTAGGGTCTGGGTTGAAAAATGTGCTGAGATCCAAATTTGTCTCCCCCTATATATAATCTGATTCTTCTCTTTTGCAGCCTTTAAAATTCTATCCTTATTCTGTATGCTGGGAATTTTCTTTATAATGTGCCTTGGTGTAGATCTGTTGTAATTTTGTACATTTGGTGTCCTGTAAGCCTCTTGTATTTGATTTTCCAATTCATTTTTCATGTTTGGGAAATTTTCTGATATTATTTCTTTGAGGAGATTGTGCATTCCTTTGGTTCAAAATTCTGTACCTTCTCCTATCCTGATAAATCTTAGATTTGGTCTTTTGATGCTATCCCATAATTCTTGGATATTCTGCTCATGGTTTCTTACCATCTTCTCTGTGTGGTCAACTATATAATCAAGATTGTATATTTTGTCTTTATTTTCTGAGGTTCTGTCTTCCAAGTGATCTAGTTTGCTGGTGATGCTTTCTATCAAGTTTTTTATTTGGTTTATTGTTTCCTTGAAGTTGAGAAGGGTTTGTTTGACATACATGGCTGTCACATTGTTTGGGGCATAGATATTTATGATTGTTATGTGTTGTTGATGTGTGATTCCCATAGTTTCCCATCTACTGCATCCATTCCTAATTCAAGGCTAAAAACATCACTATTGAACCACAAAGCCAGTCAATTGTGACTTGCTCTGAAAATTATCCAGTATGTATGCACAAAAGATTCCCAATTCTTTAAAATAATTTAAAGAATTTCTGATTTTTTTCACAACTTCTAGCTCTTTCTTAAAGTAATCTTTTTCTATATATATTTGCTCCCTTATTTCTTTGTTGGTGTGATCAATGGTTGCCTTTATTTGCTCTCTTATTTCTTTGTTGGAGAGATCAATTTTTGTATATATTCTCTCGCTTAAGTCATTCTTCAATTTGCAGATCATTTTAATCACATACATTCTGAATTCTTTCTCTGACATTTTATCAACTGTGCTGTCAATGGATTCCATTATTTTAGTATCTTGGTTTATTTGGGGCACTTTCTTCCCTTGTTTTTTCATGTTGATTATGTGTCTTCCTTTCTTGCAATGCCAATCTGAGGGATCTGAGTTATTGCGGTTTCTATCCTATAATTTTGTAGTGACCCTACAGATTACCTGTATCTCACCTTGGAGTTTACCTCAAGTCCCCAGCAGGTGTCCCCAGGTGAACACTCCTGCCACTAAAGATCGTGGTGGTGGTAGTGGAGGTAACTCAAGATGGCAGCAGGAGTGGCCCAAGATGGATGCAAACACTTTCAGAGATGGGACTAAAAGAGGAGGGACTTGCAATGGCTTTGGGCTGATTGGAGAAACAGCACTTTGGCGGCTGCTGCCTCCAGGCCCTATTTTCCCAGGGTAGAGGCTACTACATGGGAAGAACTATAGAGATGGCTGCAATGTACAAGATGGATATAGGAAAGGAGCAACAGCATGGATCCCTACTCTGTGCAGGGGCAGTCCTGGGCCTGGGCTCTCACACAGACCTGTGAAGGCAATCCTAGGCCTGATCTTGGCCTAGACTCCCTCAGGGGTTCCAGGTGGTGGGTCTAGCCCTGGGCCTGGGCATTTGTGGATAGGCAGGGGCTCTGGGCTGAACTGGAGACGTTCCCTGTCCTCAGCCACAGGGGTCCCTGGAAGCAGTCCTGGGCCTGGGTCTGGGTTCCCCTGTGGGTCAACAAATTGGTAGGTAGCAATCTCAGGCCTGACCTTGCCTGAGCTCCCGTGGAGGTCCCTGAAGATGGTCCTGGGACTTGGCCTGTGCTCCCATCGGTCAGCAGGGGTTCTAGTGTGGAACTCAATTATTCATATTTTAAGAGTGTGAAGCTGGGAAACACCTTTTGAAGATAAATGGTAAAATAAAAACTGTTAAATGGGCACTGCTCTTTTGATATTTTGAATGAGAAACTCAGGGAGACAGTGCAGTGTACTGATGAGAAACATATATACAGGCAGTCTAGAGGTTTCTTTTTAAGACAGAAGAGGCTTGAGCACTTTACCAACACATTGAAAAGAGCAAGTTGAGTTGGAAAAGGGGACATACAGGAACAATAGAGGACATTTGGTAGAGAAAGAGCCCTAAAGAAAGGGGAATGCATCTTGTCAAAGGCAAAGATGAAGGGGTTGGCTTTTGCATAGAGAAGGGCTCACCACCCCTTTTTGAGGAAGGGAACCGGGATGAGAGAAGATGGATGTGAAATTTATGGGGATTAAGATGAGGGAATGAAAAGCAGAGTGTCCACAGAATTGTGCTGTGTTTGTACCTTGTCCTCATCTGTCCAATTTCCCTAACAGTTCATTTTTATGTACCACGTGAAGGCTTAGTTTTCTTCCTATTCAATGTATCCTGGATAATATCATGCTAAGGGAAATAAGCCAGTCCCCAAAAAACAAAGGCAGAATGTTCTCTTTGATATGTGGATGCTAACTCACAACAAGGGAGAGGAAGATATAGAAGCTCATTGGATTAGACAACAGGGAATGAAGAGAAGGGAGGAGGAGAGAAATAGGAAAGATAGTAGAATAAATTGGACATACCTTTTCTATCCTTAATATGAATACATGACCAATGTAACTCTACATCATGTACAACCGCAATAATGGGATCTTAACTGGAAAAAATTATAATTATTCTGTGCATGTATAATATATCAAAATACAATCTCCTGTCATGTACATCTAGAAAGAACACATAAATAATATTTTTAAAAAGGTATCATGTGCAAAAGGGAGACAAATGATCAAAAATCTTTGGGGGAATCTCTCTTCCTCCAAATAATCGAAATGAACTAACACACTTGTGTTTCCAGTGATTTAGAGTGTGGGTTAGGAAAATCAAAATAACCTTCCCAGAGGACTGTATGCAATATGTGAATATCTAAACTCTCAACTTCAGAAAACCTTCAATGTTGGAAAATTATATACAGGCCTGTAGTTTGGTCATCACACAGATAGCATTTTGAAATCTAGCTTGCACTGCTCACCAGCTTACTTTATTCTCCAAGTCCAAGACCGGTACTTGAATGCAACACTTCAATCCATTTAGTGCTCATTGAGTGCTTACTGTGATGCTCAGTTATAATGTGTGGTAGCCTATCAGGGCATACCCACAGTATTTGTTAGAAGTGCACTTTAGCATTCCAAGAAAATTTTTCTATCATCCAGAAATATTCAGAGATTTTTTTTCCTCTTTGTACTTTTCTTCCTCCTGTTTCCTTTTTGCCTTTGACCTATGTTCTTTCATAAGGAATGTTATAAATATATAATTTTCCTGTAAGTCTGTAAGTGGGTTCTGAATTATAGGCTTATCAATCCTTTTTTATATGTCTCAGGGAAAAAATAGAATTCCGTCTGAAAACATTGCCCTTGGATGGTTTAGTACAATTATGACCTTGGAGAAAATACAGTAGCTTTTCCTGAGAAATGGTATCTGACTGTCACTGATATCTTATAGATATTTTATATGAAAAAGAATAGAGGGTCACTTCAAACTTCATAAAGTATGTCCTAATAGTCACTTAAATGCAAGACTAGAAGATGACTGGGTTAGTAACACACTTAGTTTGAGTGATAATAGATTTCCAAAGCTGAAAGTGGAGAAAATATCAGGCTAGAAATATTGGTCAGGGCCTTACGGGCAGAAAGAATAATATAACCATGTTGACTTTTATTATCAAGATCATTTATAATAAAAGAGAATATAAAGATTTAATGTGCCTTTTATACTGAACATAGGTAAAGGAAAATAAATGGGATCTTCTCTTTTCATGCAAAGCATTTTTGAATTTGAACACCGTAGAAATGCGAGGACTGGTATTGCCTTTGCTGAAAAATAACATGCAGCAGAGGGAGGGCAGGGGTTCAGCAACCTGCATGGGGGAGATCCAATAAGGACAATGGAAGAGTCCATCATATGCCGTGTGAGAGATAGCACATTGGGTTTTTTTTTTCCTGTATCTATAGTAATGTTCACTCTGTTAACAGTGTAGTTAGAGGTCTTATAATTAATATTATAAGATCCCACTTTGATTTATTTTCTTTTTAAAATTTTTAAAAATGTATCAATTTTTATTTTATTGCTTCTTTTTAGTTACACATGACAGTAGAATTCATTTTGATGTAATTATACAATAATGAATATATCTTATTCTAATTGAGACTCCATTCTGTGGATGTACATGATGGTAGGATTCACTGTGGTGTATTCATATATGTGCCCAGGAAAATTATTTCATATTCATTCTACTGTCTTTCCTTTTACTGTCTCCTCTCCTTTCCCTTCATTCCCCTTTGCTTAATCTACTGAATATCTATTTTTCCCCTCTACCCTTTTATTGGAGGTTAGCTTCCATATATCATCTATCAGCAAAAACATTTGGCCTTTGTTTTTTGGAAATGGCTTGTTTCACTTAGCATGATAGTCTCCAGATCCATCCATTTACTTGCAAATATCATAAAGTCATTCTTCTTTATGACTGAGTAATACTTCATTGTGTATGTATATATCACATTTTCTTTATTCATTCATCTGTTGAAGGGCACATTGAATGTTATTGGTCCAACTATGCTGTTAAATCTTTTACTTAGTGTACAACATTAAAACAATGTATAGTTTTCATAGAACTGACTGGATTTTTAAACATTAAAGTGAAATTGAACTTCTGACATCATTTCCAAAGGAGCTTTATTTTTTGCTTTGTGCATTTACTTAGAAAATATTTTCTTACTTATTTTAATTATAACTATTTTTCTCTCTTCAGAAATTTTGTTCTATTTTTGTTTATAAATCAAAGGTCTTGTCTAAAAATATTTAAGTGAGCTACTAGCAAACAAAACAAAACATATTTTGCATTTATTCATACAAGGCATCCTCCTCCTATTCTTAATATTTATGGAAGGTTTATATCTTATTTTCATTTTGTAGCCTTGTATTATACTTTCCTTGGAACTTAACTAAATGTTATTTAGAATGCAGTCACCTTCCAAGTCCTTACACTGAGCATCTAAACTTCTATTCAAACGTTAACTTTCATAACTAAAATTTAGATTTCAGTTTTTCACACAAATATCCATAATTTTATTGTTAAATTTTGGAATTGTTCATCATTTCCACTTTTTTCATTATGGAAAGTAGAATGTGTTTAGAGATACCAGGGTGTCTCTTTTTAATCATAGAAAATGCTCTTTTGTTTGCTAATAAAGAAAAAAGTTATTGGAAAAAGAAATACACGGTTACAGAGTCTACTTCCTATAACAAGTTCTCTGTAGCTGTGATGCCAGTTCCCTTACAAATTAAACTGGAATGGATCCACACCTTTATCATGGTGTGCTGAGGGCCCCACAAAGAAACTCTAATCTACCACAAAGCAGTGTTTGACATGTCAAGTAGCTTTGTATCCCACTGTTTAGGATTTTAATAGTATATCACTCTGCAGTATGGTGTTGCAGGCCCAACCAGGGGTCCCACAAGACATCAAGCCAGTCTAGTTGGGTGGTAGGATGCTTAGAGGTAAAATCTTTTATGAACTTTTCATCAGATGCCCAAATACCTTAGACATTAGGTATAGAAAACTGGAATAAGTCTGTTCTAGGCCTCAGACATTCCACAAAAAGAAGAAAGTCATAGAGCTGTTTTGCTAGTTGATGCCTTCCAGATGTTGTGGTTTTGGTGTTTTGTTAACTGATGAGTTAGTTATTGTTTTCATAAAAATTCTCTACTGCTTTGGCTCTAGAGTCATAGGTACCTTTCAGTCAGTGTTGTAAAAAATAATACCAAAACTATGAAAGCCAAAAATATCAGTAACAGCTCTTTTTCTTAAAAGACAAAAAAATTCATTGTGAAATAAAATGCATATGAAGGGCACAAAAAAAAGACATCCAGTTCCTTAAATTCACAGAGTTACTGTAACTCAAACACTCAGGCTAACAGATTGACTGTTAGAGCATAGTTTTCCCAGTGTGCTCCTTCCACACCCAAATGTCCTGAAAGATAAACTCTCTCTTACCATTAATAATAATCCTTCCCTTCCTGTTAATTTAAAGTACCACCCAAGTAGTAATTCTCAAGGACTACAGCTTAATTCAGTCAGCTTTTATGAGAAGAATTACACAATATTTGTTTAGTTTCTGACTTCTTTTTGCTGTGATTATAAGATGCTTCCATGTTGTTGTTAGCTGCAATTCATCCATTTTCATTCCTATATAGTATTCCATTGTGCCAATATGTATTAAATCTGTTGTTGAAGGACCTGCAGGTTTATTCCTATTTGGGACTATTAAGAGTAATATTGGTATGAAGAGTAATATTGGTTCACATGCTGTGAACACATGTACAAATGGATTAGTATAACTAAGAGTGACTTCACTGAGCCATAGGAAACACATAACTATAATTTGGAACTTTCCTTAAGTGACTTTGCTGATTTACTCTGCCAATGGTACTGTATTGAAGTTCCTTTTGGCTATGCAAACTTGTCAGCTCCTAGATTTGTCAGTTCTTTTAATTTTATTGATATTGATGGGATGTGCATTGTGAATATACTTTGCATTAATTTTATATCATTATTGACCATTTGGATATCATGATTTAAGTTCAAATCTTTTCCCAGTTTCCTTCACTAGTTAGTCTTTCATAACGATTTTTAAGAGTTTTCTATTATTTTAGCTATAAGCCACACTGAAGCCACATATTATGGCTTTTCCTAGCCTATCACTTACTTAACTTTTTCACTGTATTAATAGTAGCTTTTGAAAGAGCAGTTTATATTGATTACTCAAAATTACCAATACTTTACTGAGTATATTTGACAACTACAGTGGATAATTTTTCACACCCTTTCCCTTCTACTAAAAATTAAATTATTTTCAGTAGATTTGAATACATTTGAAGAATTCAAATGAACTAATGATTTCTATAGTGCAGATGGGGAAAATTTTTTTGAACTTATTATTTATAATTATGCTAGCTAAAAATTAAAGTAAAATAAGAAGCAAAGGTAAAAGAATATTACTATTCAAAAGGAAAAATATTTAAGTATAAATACTTTCAATTCTTTTATTTTACTTGGGGAATTTTGTTGTTGTTGCCACTGCTGCTGTTTTAGTTCACTGAGTCAACTTTGTTTTATTCTGACACTTTTATGTCACTTGAAATTTCTTTACAAATTTCCTCATAAAATTTCTATTTTTTTAATAAAAATACAAATAATTTCAGAAGAAAAAAAAATCTCACAAACTAAATTCAATAGATTTTATATCTATCTAACTACTTTTTAGTTTTTGTTTTGCTATATACTGATTTAATATTGTGTGTAAATAATTGTATAATTAAATGAATTTTCATAAAACTAAACAAATCAAGAAAAAATGTATCAGTAACATATTTAGTAATAGCTATAATTGTAACTTTCATAGGCATTTTTAAAGTTACTGGACAATTCATCTAGAAAATTGATTACCTACAATGTTATTATATTAGACTATAATTAAAGAATCAAACCCAATTTTAACTTACTGGGTTTTAAAAAAACAATAGCTTTCAAAGAATATATTTCAAATTATAAATGACTTTTAAAAAAACAATGTCTTAAGTAAGAGTCACACTCAATTCTTTTAGTACCAACTCTCTATGCACTACATTATATGACTTTCAGATGAGGGATCAGAGAATGTAAATAAATTGCTAGAGACCACACAGCTCATAAGAAATAGAACTGGTATTAAAATGTAGATTTTTAAAATCTAAAATACATACTTATTACTATGTCCTGTTAAGAACTACTTGTGTTTTGTCCAATGGAAGCATTATAACCAAAAACATTATGAAAGAAAAAATACTCAAAGGACATTTCGAAGTTTAATACCCCCAAAATATCTCAATATTTACAGAGTCCCGGGAAAACGCAAGGATGTAGTGTCTCAGACGCCCCTGGCATGCAGTGCTGGGGCCATCTAGATGCAAAATGAATTAGAAAAGATGATATCAAGAGTAATATTGTAGACGTTGTTTTGAAAGTAGCATGGAAAGAGTCTGTTTGTCCTCATCTTTGATCATTTCTAAATTAGACTGCATGATTATGGAACAGAAGCAGGTACTGAAGTGCTTGATAAGGAATAACAGCATCTGAATACCAAGCATAATGTGATGAGATAAATTCTAAGAAAACATGATCCATGAAAATCTTTTTATAAGTATGAAATGGAGGGATGGTGAACATTATGCAAATCTGTTTATGGAGAAAAATGATTCATTGGGATTCTTTTAAAATCCAAGCTCTTTTTATTCTTTTAGAAAACAATTTCATTTACAATAGTTGGACTTGCACAGGATTTCTCAGGAATATGTAGGTTGCACAAAGTGCCATGAGCCATATACATACTAGAGAGAATTAAAGAACAAATAGCTTGGAATAATAAAATCATATGCACAACTCAATTCATCCATTTAGTTTATTTCAATTATTTGTGGTTCAGAATAAGGATAAATATATTGTTGTAATAATGACTTATAAATCCAAGTGCATACTCAGCATCCTGAGATTCTAGTTTTGGTGCATTTTGACACAAAAATCCATGCCAACGTGGTTTATAAAGTAAACGTGCCCACCATTGTAAGGAGTACAAGTGTCAAAAGTATCAGCTTAAGGACACAGCCTAAATTTAAAGAGCTAAGGCTATATTTTCTTTTCAGAATCTCATTGATTGAGCTGTCTGAATACATCAGAATGACTTCAAGGAAGAGAAAGGATTTCTGCGATCCCTCAGAACTAAGAATCTGATGATTCCTACCATACTCGATAATGGGCTGACACAGCCAGGTGCATGTATTAGCATATTATTAAATACTCACAGATGGCTTATATTTACAAAGTACATAGTGAGTAAAGCAGTTAAGCACATTTGTATTCATTCACCAGACAACTGCAACTATATAGAGACGAGTAATAATGTCATAATAATATCAGTAATAGCAATAACCTAGAGAAATACCTTTTCATTTAAGGAAATTAGATGCATTTTGTAGAAATTTGAGGATATTGCTCATCCTTGAAGATGCTGTACTCTCTCATGGTTCTTGTATATGTACTTCAGAAACAGATTCATTATTCTGTTTCAAGAATGATCTCTTCCTATGAGAAGAGCTTGCTGTTCTTGAAGTAGATGGTTCCTTGCTGTACTAATACCAGCTCAAATGCTGTCTCTTTAGGGCAGTCATCTATAATTCCACCTAAAGTAGCTTTTTCTTCCTATTACTCCCAGTAGCAACCTATCACATCAAGATTTTTTATTGTATGTAGCACTCATCAGTATCTGGAATTGTTGTTGTTGTTATCTTTATCATTATTACTTTGAGACAGAGTTTCAGTATGTTGCCTAGGCTGGCTTTGAACTTGTGATCTTTCTGCCTCAGCCTCCCAAGTAGCTGAGATTATAGGTGTATATCACTATACCCAGCCTAAAATTATTTTTCAGTTTGTTGGATTAGTTTATTAAACCTCATTTTTAATCTCCCTTCCCCTGTACAGAAGATTTAGAAGAGAAAGAACCTTGTACATATTCCTAAAAGTATTGAGGCCTCAGCCTTAAGGAAATCTTCCAGCAGGTAGTAGAGCAGCTTGATAAAACGTGTGTTGAGTGAATGAATCAAGAAAGAGGTTTCAATTGGCATTATCAGTGGCTAAATATTCTTTGACATTTCATTATATAATTCCGTATCCCTGGTATGTGGCTGTGGTTAAATATAATGATCAAACGTTAAAACAATGTTGATAATAAGTATAATCATTTGTTCATTTTAAACAGTTCTTGATTTTATGGAGGTTGCATTCTAGAGGGGAAGAGAATATTGACTAAATGTCATGTAAGGAAAAGTTCAGTTCCCATGAGGAGAGTATAAAGGGATGAGAAAGGAGGACGTATGCAGAGACCAAAGTGAATAAACCGAGTCCTAGAGGAACAAGTGAGGGTCAAGGTGAATGTCTAGCTTCTGCAGTGTTTATTCTTCCAGTCTTCTCATGTTTGACGTTATTTCCTAATAAAATGTTTAGAAATATTTCTTTCAAAATTAAAATATATAACGTTTTACAGTTTAGAAATATTTCTTTCAGAATTAAAATATATAACGTACATTGAAACAAAATTAAAAATCTCTAAACTAGTATATAAATATTTAAAATAGCATAAGCAGTTAAACAGTACATATTCATATATTTCGATTTCTTAGCTATACCTCTGTCTCACACATTAGTATATTTTTAAGGATTGTGCTTTTACTATGTCAATTATTCTCATTTTCTCACAAGATTGCTACTGGTAATCTTTGAAAACTATTTTATTGATGATTAAGTTTGAAATTATTATTACTTTCAACTGTGTCATCCCTCTAGAGCTCAATATTTTAATTGAGAAAATATTCTTTTTTGTTGTTGAAGTATCTAATAAACCTGAACTGATTCAGCTAAATATATTTTAAATTCTAATTAATTTTATATAGAATCATATAAATATTTCAGCCCCAATATTTTTATAGGTCCCCTCTTTTCCTCCTTTTGAGTACTTTTCTTAACAGTATTCTCCATGTGAAACTTGAATCTTTATTGAAATTTAGATACTCAAAATCATGGGCCTTATAAATTACATTGCATTTTAAGATTATAAATTTATGCAACTAAAAATAGTTCTATCAAGAAGTTTCCTCACATATTTTAAAACTGAAATATTGAAGTTCAAAATTAGATTTTACAAAGAGGTATGAAGGTGTTTTAGTCAGCTATTTTGCTGCTGCGACTAAAAGACTCAACCATAAAAATTATAGAGGAGGAAAAATTTATTTGAGAGCCCACAATTTCAGAAGTCTCAGTCCATAGAAAGCCAGATCCATTCCTAGGGGCTAAAAGTGAGGCAGAATTTCATTGTGGAAGAGTGTGGCTGAGGGAAGCAGCTCACATGGTAATCAGAAAGCAGAGAGAGGCTGCACTCCCCAGATACAAAGGCATACTCCCTAGCCACGCCCCCATGAATCACTTCCTCCAACCACACTCCACCTGCCTCCAATCACCACCCAGTTAATACCATCAGGGATTAATTCACTAATTAAGTTAAGGCTATAACCCAATCATTTCTCCTCTAAACCTTCTTGCATTGTCTCACACATGAGCTTTTAGGGGACACCTAACATTCAAACTATAACAGAAAGAAACTTAGGAGGTATTAAAATATACTGTATCATGATCAGGATAGTAATTACATGGGTATTAATAAATATGCATTTGTATACATATCGTCAACTATAAAATGTCAGCTGGGTGCAGTGGCACACACCTGTAATCCCAGCACTTTGGGAGGAGGCTGAGACAGGAGAATCATGAGTTCAAAGCCAGCCTCAGCAAGGCAAGGGGCTAAGCAACTCAGTGAGACCCTGTCTCTACATAAAACACAAAATAGGGCTGGGGATGTGGCTCAGTGGTCGAGTACCCCTGAGTTCAGTCCCCAGTACCAAAAAAAATAATCTCAAACAACAGAAAATACATCATACTGTACCCTTATGATCACTGCACCCACTCTACTTGTATATTATACCTAAAAACAAAGTTAAATCTTATACACCAGCTGAGCCCTCATTATTTAATTTATTCAATTCCTTTCTTGCTTTTGTGAGGATTAATGTCAACGTCTTCCAAGTTGTAATCATTGTAATTTTTAAAAGCTTGAAAGTAAAAAAAGAATTTGAATAAATTCCACAAAAATTTAGAGGCCCAATTTAATTTACAGAAAGTTTCATTACCATGTAGGACACTTAGGTTGATTCAAAATAGTTCTTTAGAGATTAAAACATTTCTGTAATCCAAACAATGAGAAGGAACAGAGAGCTTTCTGAAATGTTTTCTGTTTAATTCAACATGAGCTTCATCACAACAATTTTACAGTTCAGTTGATCTGTGCATATAAATGACAGGATTTCAAAATTTGATATCTATGGGTTGTTTTGATTAGTAGATATTACTTTTGTTTGGATGTAATTATCACTTAAATATACATCATGGCAGACAGAAGAATATTTCTACACCATAAGTTTCTTAAATTAGTAAGAATATTGTCTTAACCAAAATGCTATACTCCACCACACATGTATTTTGTTTCTATTATCTGCACAAAACAATTTTTTTGTTCAATTTTGAGCTTAATCAAGTTTACAGTAAGATTCACAGTAACATTAGACATTTCACTTTCAGCAGAATGAACTTCTAAAAGCTTTTATTTGATTCCATGAATTTTGTGGGAAAAAAACCCAAAAAACCTTAGTTTGGGGATTCGCTTCTTTTCTACGTGGAACATTTAATAACCTTGATGTTATTCTGGCATAACTTAATTGTCTGTGATGATCTTTTGCTCATAAAGCCACTACATCAACCACAGTCACTTCAGGTTTCAAATATGTTTTTAAGAACTTGCTACGAACATAAACATCATCAGTTAAAACAAAAGGCAATTTGCTTGAGATGAAAAGATGTGTTTCATGGATTGATATATCACAGCTCTATGCTACAGAATTTATCTGTGACTGTGTCATCATGAATGGTAAATGTCAACAGTTTTTGCAAGTTGCACATTCACTATCAACTATCTAGAAAAAAAATTACATATTTAATTTTTCACCAAACATGCATTTTCACTTTTTAGCTCATTGCTACCAAAATAACTTCTTGCAAAATAAAAAAGCATTATAAAACAATAATAAATAGTATCAGTTTGTTTTTTTAAAGTTGATCAAGGTTAAAACTATTCTAAAAGAAAGATACTTCCAGATCACTCCCTGTTCCCTCTATGCTGTGGCAGTACTATTCATCCTATATTTTCCTAAACACCTTAGGTCTGCCCAGATTGCTACAATAAAATATAGACTGAGTAACTTAAACAACATAAAGGTGTTTTCTCAGCACTCTGAAGTTTGCAAGTCCAAGATTAGGGTACCAGCCTGGTTAGGTTCTGGCGTGGGCTTTCTTTCTCATTGTGTCCTCACATTGCAGAGAAGAGGAGAGAGAAAAAGGAATTCCTCTCTCCTCTTCTTATAAGGCCACAGTCCTATTTGATTAGTGCTCCATCCTTATGTCCTCATCTAACTTTATTTACCCTCTGAAGACTGTATCTTGACATATAGTCAGCTTGGGGAATGTGGCATCCACATATGAATTTGGAAGGGGACTCAGTCCAGTCCCTAGCATTTCATTCTTAGAAACCTCCACCCCCAACAAATTCATGTCCTTATTACAAGCAAAATATATTAATTCTATCTCAATAGTTTCAAAAATTAACTCATTAAATCATCGACCATAAAGTCTGAGCTTCAAAATCTCATCTATATACGTAAATCAGATATGGGTGAGGATGGAGTTATGATTCATCTTGAGGCAAAATTTTTCTCTTACTGTGAACAGAAAACTTATGTTTCCCAAATACAATAGTAGGACAGGCATGGGTTAGATAATCACGTTGCAAAAGCAGAAATTGGTAGAAAGAAAGAAGCAAGGATCTCAAGTACCAAACCTACTGTGGAAGATTCCATTAGATCTTGTTTCAGGAATAATCAATCCTCTGGCTCAATACTCTGCCCTCTAGGCATACTAGAGTAGTAGTATCACCCCTATGGCTCCACTGAACAGCCCTAAATCCTCACTCTTGGCAAAGGCCCCATCTGGCTCCCTATCTAATCTTCTTTCCTTGGACTACTGATTCAAATGGTAATCCCATTCTGAAAAACTCTGACAGGATAATTTTTAGCCCAGTGTCTGAGAACCCTATACTCCAGGCAAGTTGACATGTAAAGTTAACCATTGTATTGCTATCTTTTGAGTACACCTCACCTATAATTTCCCATGATCCAAGTACTTGATGGCCTGCCAGCTTCATGAATCCACTAGCCTTAATATGGGTCCAGGCCCCAGTATAAAGTATTCCACAAGACTAGCACATGAAAGCTGATATTTAATTATCAGTTCCTCAGATGCTATTGTCCTTTCACTATAGAATTTTACACATGATGTTTTTTCTCTCTGAAAACACTTTTTATTCACCTTTAAAAAATTATGAATATCAAATGAGTACACATAAAAAATCAAAAACGAGAGATCATCACATTGTGGAATAGCTGATGTGTCATGTTGAGAATTCAAGGATTCTTGAGGACATTGGGACATCATTGAAGGACTATAATAATGGGAATGAAGTAGTCAGATGTGACAAGTGAAGAAAGGATTGGAGGGGAGTAACAGCTGAGAGGGAGGCATCATGAGGAAACCCAAAAGACCAGGCAGTAGGATACGTTACCCTCTCTGGGTGTGATACAAGTCGGGAGGGAAAGAAAAAGACACATTTATGAGACTTAGGATGTGGACTCGATGGAACTTGTGTCTTCAAGAGGAAAGTATGAGCCCTCTATGTGTGTGTATGTGTGTGTGATTTTAGTTAGAGAAGAAGCTATCAGGCTAAGAAGACTATAAAGGAGCAGAAAATGGTAAAAGAAAAACTAGAATAACAGAGTATTTTGGAAGACAAATGTGAGAATTTCAACAAGATGGGAAGGTTCAAACCAAAGGAAAACTGGTACAAGTCAAGCAAGTAGGGATCAGAGAATGAAATGACTAGTAATTAGTTACTTTAACAAGAAGATTTTTAGTGGTGCAATAGGGAAAAAGTAGTTGCTATTGGAGTGGATTGAGGATGGAAAGGAAAATAAAAACAGCAAATGGAGAAAATAACTTTTTTAAAAACTTTTAGTTGTGAAGGTTTGAGGACAGAGTGTAGTTAACTGAAAAATAATTCAAAAACTATTTTTAATTGAAATGTGTGCATACAACTGTGACATTTTCCCACCACTTTCCCCCAAAATGCATATTGTGATTACAATTTAGAAAAGAGGACATATTTTGTGAATAAAAAGTCTCTTAAATTTACATGTTTATTTTTTCTCTTCATGTTTTTGTTTGGATTTTTGTGGGGATTTTTGTTTGTTTGTTTGTTTGTTTTTGGTCCTGGTAATTGAACCAGGGGTGCTTTACCATTAAGCTGCATTCTCAGACTTTTAAATTTTTTTCTTTTTTTAATTTTGAGACAGGGTTTCATTAAGTTGCTGAAGCTAAATTTAAACTTGTGATCCTCTTGCCTTAGCCTTCCAAGTTTTGGAGAGTACAGGCATAAACCACCTTATCAGCTTATCTCGTCTCTTTAAAGATCTTTATGCACATACACAAACACAGAAAAAGATAAAAGAAAGAGAGAAAATAAACAGAAGACACAAATCATTTACAGAAGTATGTAAACAATCAAACTCAAGTACTTACCAGAATGAGAAAGATGCACTGTCTTAGGACATGCCAGAAAAAAATAAGTCTTTTATAGTCCCAGAAGGGATACAAGTTCCTTTATTAAGGCAGTTTTATCCAAACCAGGTCCAAAATAAATGCATGGAGATTCTATCAAAAAGTAGCAGCTCAACCTGAGAAGACTCCCAGGGAAGAAATGTTGAGCCAAAGAAGTAGAGATCATAAAAGCTGTAAGTAGTTACCATATTCAATTCCAAGAACCAAGGATTCCTCTGAAGGAGATCTTTAGGTCCCACTTCTGATCCCATATTACGTCACCCTAAATAACAGAGAAAGATTCTAAAGAAAAATGAGTTGGGGGGCTGAGGTTGTAGCTCAGTGGTAGAGTGCTTGCCTAGCATGTGTGAGGCACTGAGCTCGATTCTCAGCACAAAATATAAATAAATAAAATAAAGTTCCATCAACAACTAAAATATATATATATTTTAAAAATGAGTTGAGTTGGGAATGAGCAGGCAATTATAATCCAGGATATGTGTGTTATGACAGGTAAGCATATTAAAGGAAGTTTGGGCAAGGGAAACTTTTAAAGGCAAAAAAATATTCATACAAACTTTCCTAAAACCACATTCATTAATCATAGAAGCTCACTGCAGGAGCTGGAGCTGGAAATTACCCATTAGCAGCATTCATTTTTATTGGAGACATGTCTTCATAGAAGCAACTTCTATTCGATTTTTTTGTGCTGTAAGAATTGTTGAAATACTTATTACCAAAGAGTGTAACAGCTCTCAGTCCTACAAGCATGATACCACCCTCCCTCCTCACCTCTTGGATCCATGTTGGTTTTGCTGGTACTGTGGATTGAACTCAGGGTTGCTTTATCACTGAGCCATTCCCCAGCTCCTTTAACTTTTTGAGACAGGATCTCTATGTTGTTGAGACTGACCTCAAATTTGTGATCCTCCTACTTTAACCTCCTGAGTTGCTGGGGTTACCGGCATGCACCACCACATCCAGCTTCCATGTTGGTTTTGATTCAGTGTAGGAGTTGGCTGATACATTTTTATAAGTACATATAGAGGTAAATGCACTGAGCAATATCTAGAAGGATTTATAGCATACTGATAAAAGTAATTACTCTATAGAGGCAGTGAATGAATAATTCTTCTGATTCTGAGTTTTGTATTATCCCGTTTCTATATGAAAATGAATTCATGTTTTCCTTGTGTGCTTTAGGATAAAAAATGAAAATTCAAAAACTTTACAAATATTAAGCATCCATTATGTATTGTCACAGTGCTGGGTACCAAAAAAAAAGTTTACTACAGTAAATATTTCAGCTGTACACAATTTCCTCATGGATTAACAAGTTCTAGTCCTGGGTGAAAATTATGTGGGACTGTTTCATGATGTTTTAGGTGATCAGATTGTGAAAAATTCTTGTTATATTTGGTACAGAAGTAGGGCTGCTCCCTGCTATGTTTTCTTCTGTGTCAGTGGAGCTTATCAGAGTGGGGGAATTTCCATGTGCATCCCTTCACATTGCATATGTAGGGCTTCTCCTGTGTGTTTGTGCTCATGGATTTGGAGGCGGTAAGACTTTGTCTAAGATTTCCCACAGTTATGGAATGTGTATATATAGGGCTTCAAAATGTCAGAATTCTTCTCAAAGTGACAGCTCTGGGTCTTGAGGTTCCCCTTATTTTCTGAAAATTGTCCCTGGATCAAAAGGGAACTTGAAAAGTCTAAGAATCCTGGACATGGCAATGAAGAAAACTGATGGGACATCATTTGACCCCCACCCCAGCATAGAATCTAATCACCACTGGGATTGTCATCTGACTCCCATAGAGAATCTGATCAACATGAGGGCATTGTCATCTGACCAGCACAGAGGGTCTGGTCACCACAATCAGGTCATCATATGGTTCCCTTTAAGAATTACTGTTTGGTCTTCACAGAGAGTCCAATTATCACTGAGGGTCAACATCTGGCCTCCACATAGAGCTGTCATCTGGATCCCATTGAGAGTCTGGTTACCTCTTAATTTTTCTTCTGGCTACCTTCACTGGAGATTGTCATCATGTGTGCAGTGACAATTGTCTTCTGGCAATCAGTAAGCAATGTCTTTTGTGTGTCTGTGACATCCATCATCTGGGATCCTGCTGTGGGTTTTATCCAAAGAAAGGATGTCATAATTTGGTTCTTGGAAAAAGTCCCACTTAGTTCGTCTATGGGTGTATCAAGGGCTTTATCAGGGGCTGTTTTCTGGTGAGGATCACTTCAGGGATGTTAGAATACAGAGAAGTCACCATTGTGAGCCTCGAGGGAGGCATCATCTGACTCTGGGTTGGTTCATTGCTATCTGTCTTCACCAGAGATGGTCAGAAGCATATAGAGCTCTGGCTCTGGCACTGCTGGGGTTCTTGCCTGGTCCTTTCTTGACTCTAAAAAGACCTGGAGAAATTCCTCAATTTCCTCATTTGTCTGGAGGAAGGAGTATATCCGTTAACTGTTGCCTGACGACTAAACTAGATCTTCAGTTGTGGGATCCAGAAGTAAATCCAAAGCACCAGTTCAGGCGGGCACCAGATGAGGACTGTACCATAAGTTACATATTTAAATGGTACCATTCGTAAAGAATGAATGATTCCAGAGGATTTTAAGATGCAAGAGAAGCACTGTGCTGCTGGACATGGTGACACACGCCTATAATCCCAGCACTTTGGGAGGCTGAGACAGGAGAATAGTGAGTTCAAAGCCAGCCTCAGCAATGGCGAAGAGCTAAGCAACTCAGGGAGACCCTGTCTCTACATAAAACACAAAATAGGACTGGGGATGTGGCTCAGTGGTCGAGTGCCCCTGAGTTCAATTCCCGGAACCAAAAAAAAGAGAGAAGCACTGTGCTAATTTCTTAAATTGTAAACATAGGAAGATTAACATTAAATATAACTTAAAAGTAATTTTAAAATAATTGGCTCTGGCTGATGATAGCCACATAGTACAAAATCTTGGGCTATGAGAATTTCACTGTGTGGGCCCTGAAATTTCCCTGACCTTAGAAACAGGTAGATAGCTCAAAACTAGCCTCTAACATCTTCCCAGGTAGGGGGCTGGTTATAGGTCAGTGTCCTAGAACTCTGTCATAAATAGCCACAGTGAAGTCTTGTATCAGATGCCAATGTGTTCATTGGGTCTGACACCATTTTATTGGCTATTGATCTATTTTTGTCCTGACTTCTGTAGTTGGAGGATGTTGCAATACATCTCTCTCTACAAATGTAAAATGTATCCTATATGTAGTGTGTGTTTATAAA
The DNA here is from genome assembly GCA_028644305.1 of Xerus rutilus. Classification (NCBI taxonomy): domain Eukaryota; kingdom Metazoa; phylum Chordata; class Mammalia; order Rodentia; family Sciuridae; genus Xerus; species Xerus rutilus. The sequence continues at coordinate 84,825,202 of CM053404.1, forward strand.
TATAGCTTAAGTACAGGTTGCATAGTGGCTCCCAAAGGGCTATTTCAGCACTGATAAACAGCTATATTAAGCCCAGTTAATTAAATTGAATTAATTAAATCACATTGATGAAGAGTAACTGCTAATTTAGTTTTATTTTAATAACTCATGTTAACCATTCAAGTGCTTGTTCCCATTTCAATGCAATGAGAACTAGTGGTTATTAATTTGGGGTTTCAATACACAAAAACATTTTTTCTCCATTGAAACTACTATCAATTTTTCCTGGGCTTTCAAGGAATTCAACCTCCAACTTTTTTTTCCCTACAAATTCCCCATTGTAGGCAAGGAAAAACTATTCTAAGTAACTATTTAGAAGAAATAAGAGTTTATTTCAGATCCAGGTATTTTTTAAAGTGAAGCATCCCTTTTATTATAGAATACATGGAGGTCAATAAATAATGTGTTTTAGTGTTGAAACAATAACAAACTGCTTCTTATAAGAAACCGCTCATTTTATAATGAAGAACATATTTTATCTGGACATGAACCATCCATTGGCATATTCTGTCTCTAAAGCATTAAGTGTTCTTTGGTCAAATGAGTGTAGTCGTTCAGGAAAATGTTATAGAAGTCTTTTATGAGGCCAGTTGAGTGTTTTAAAACTTCATATTTCACTCATCCTAAATTTAGTGGAACTTGTGAACAACTGATGTTGGGATTCAGATGATAAATATCTCAAGGTTTTTATTAGAATCCTAACAACAAAAGGCCAGAGAACAATTTTGTAATGTGGTTGTTTGGAATGTTTCCTTCTTCTCAATATTGACCCATCACAATATTTAAATTCTGACCTAACATATGCTTAGATGTATTCATTCCTAACAAGTCAACAATACTTTTTGCCAGATTGTAGAGATCATTAAAAAATTGATATGGGTGAATATATTCTATAATGCTCCTTTTCACTACTGTAAAAATAAACTACAAAAATCAGAAAAGTTATGTTGTTTTATCCAGAGAAATTTCAATAGTAGTGTTAGTTTATAGGTAAAATCACCATTCTTCTACTTGGAAGGAATTTGCTTTAGATTTTACAGTGATTTCTAACATTTTCCCCTAATAATTAAATAGACCCAAAAGAAGATGCTCAGTTAATGACCTTATTTTACAATTCATTTACTTTTAATTATTCCCATATTTTTGATGTAATAGGCCAGCCTCTATTGTATTTTAGCTATAAGACGAATGTGTGTTTATGTGTATGTGTACCTTTCATCTCCCAAAACCTTAAAGTCCCTTACAAACTTCATTTAATATGTTGTTCCATATTTCAGAATATGAACTTGGATAATCATTCTTGCACATTTAACATAATGAGTAGAAGGACAATGAATCCCTTTAAGTGATTTTCTCTGTAGAAACCTCCACCTTACACTCTTATCTCCAAGACCACTGCAAGTTAGTCCACACAGTTCATTCCTAAATCTGAATCTTCACTAGAACATCTAATTCAGGTGAGTCATATCTCATGAAGACATCTTCTGGTACCACTCAGGTCACATGAGAGAGTCTATTTTTCATAAATGGGGGAGCAGTGTAATAGGTTAGATAGGAGGATGCTTGCAGCACTCTGCTTAAAATGTGCTCCTTTATGTTTAGCAGAGGACTGTTCTTGCTTAACTCAGATATAAAGGTGTTTCTTTTCAAAATATAGTGGGAAGGAGAGGAATCTAGTACCAGAGGAACAGGAATTCCTCATTGTGAGCAGTTATTTTAATTGTTTGTATTCAGCCTTCCTGCTACCACAATATTTGTTGCAGAGAGGAATCTGGTTACTATTGTATCTTTAATACCAGAAAAACAAAAACATATTTATAAGTGACTGTAAGGTTTTAGTTTTAGTTACAGACATACATTTTGTAACTAGAAGCTGGCCTATTAAATGTAATTGAGTGAATTATCTTCATAACTTTTATTATAGATAAAATATACAAATAGGTTTTTCAAGAGGTTTTAAACTCACTTTATTCAGTGTGACATAATGTTCAAGAGCAATCATTCCATCAATTGCAATTTTATCTAAAGAGTTGAGAAGAAGACATGATACTCATAGGGTAGTTATTGCTGAACTGAAAGATGGCAAAATGTAATAGTTAAGAGCAAAGTACTTAACATTGGAGTGATCGGTTTCTAATTTCACTTCTAGATTTTAGGAGCCATGTGACTTTCAGCAAAATTTATAAACCTTTTGGATCTCAGATTTCTCTTCCTTGCTTTTTTTTTTTTTTTTTTTTTTTTTTGTGGTGCTGAGGATTGAACCCAGGGCCTTGTGCATGCGAAGCAAGCACTATACCAACTGAGCTATATCCCCAGTCCATTTCTTCTTCACATTAAGTGCTATAATCACTAATTCAGAGGGCTATAATAAAGATTGCATCAGATAATGCATGGAAAACTAAGCTTGTGGTAAGAAGAGGCCATTTAGTTAGCGTTTAATAATGATATCTATTTTAAGTTGGTGAATGCAGTCCCAAGAAGTGTTTAGAAAAGTGCTTTTTGAATATAGGATAATATTTGATTTGGCACATATAGTCAAGTGGGTTTTTGAAATAGCAGAGTCTTAATCTCCAAGTTTTGTTTAACTTTTATAAGAATCTGTAATATGTCTATAACAATTACCTTTTTAGTCTTCATTAAAAATATGTAAAAAGCACAAATGCCTTGCATGTATATTTGTTTTTTGTATTTTGGAAATGAAGAAAAAAACATAACAAATTCCACATCTGGAGGACATGTTCATTTTTTATTTGCTGCATAACAAATTATGGCAAATGTAGCAGCTTAAACCAGTACCATCTTATTAACTCACCATCCTATTTATACAGATCAACTTTGATAATAAGCATCCATTGATTACCTCACACTCTAAGTGCCAGAAATCCAGGCAGATGTGACCCAGGTATCTGTTTAGGATCTGTCTTATTCCATTTTCTGCTGCTGTAACATAATACCTGAGAGTGGGTAATTTTTAAAGAACAGAGATTCACTTCTCACAGTTCTGATAATTGGGAAGCCCAAGATCAAAGGTTTCACATTTGGCTGCATCATTACATGGCAGAAAGTAGAAGACAATAAAGCCATTGGTGTCAGAAAGAGGGGAGGGGCTGAACTCATCTCCTGAGATAAAAAACTCACTCCCACCAGAGTGAAATTAGTCCATTCATGAGGGCACAACCCTTAAGACTTAATCACTTCCTGAAGTTCCCACCTCCAAATACTGTTTCCTTGGGGATTAAGTTTCAATATGTGAACTTTGGAGGACATTGAAACCACAGCAGTGTCTCTCAAGGCCAGAATTAAGTTGTCAATGAGGCAGGACTTTTACTAGAGGCTCTGGAGAAGAATCCATTTTGAAGATCTTTCCGATTGCTGGTAGAATTCAGTTTACTGCCATGGTACAAGTAAGGCCTTCTTTCCTTGCAGGACCTCATCCATGTGTTACTATAGGCAGCTAGAAGCCGCTTTCTAGTCCTTGCACATGTCTTCCTCCATCTTCATAGCCAATAACGGCTTATTCACTCCTTCTCATGCCTCAAATCTCCCTTACTATCTTCTAGAGACAACTCTGCCTTACACAGTTAGGTTAGACACCCCGTTTTTAATAATATTTTATTTCAAAGTCAACTGACCAGGAACCTTAATTACATCAGCAACATCTCTTTTACTATGTAGTGCAGTGTTGGGCTGTGGCTCAGACCCTGGGAAATATTCAGGATGCCAGCAGGTGAAAGAGGACACAAGGTGGAGTTGGGATAGTAGCCATGCTTTATTCAGAGGTGGCAGCCTCCACCTCCACCCCCGCTGAGTCATTTCATAGGCCTTTTTTATGTGCAAGCCAAATAAAGAAGGCACATTGCAAACAGGTTACATAAGTGAGCACATGTGCACAAGAAGGTATTTATGACTTTGAGTTCATATGTTGAATCAGGGTGTTTATCATCTTGACTACATACTAAAAACATAGCTGGCTAAAGTCTTGGTGAGGGAGTCTTGGGCCTGCCCTACAGTAACGTAATCACCAGTGAAACATCAGAGGCCAAGGACAGAGGGCTATTTTAAAATTCCACCTACAACTGAGAACAAGCCTGTAAACTGAGACCTAAGAGAGCAGGAGTTTTACCTAAGTGCAAAAAAACATGATCATGAAGATACCAACCATAAGAAGACCCAGCAGATGCCCTTGGCTGACACTTGCCTTATGTAGTTTTCCACAAACTACTTCAAGGTACCTGGTGCCCTGACACAAAATTTAGTTTGTAGCCAAATCCATCGGCTGTGAGAAGGAAATCCCAGAGTTCTTTAATAGCAGCTGGCTCTTATTGAATACTCCCTTTACCCAATTGCAAGTCATGGTTTCATCAAGTTGAATGTCATGGATGTGAATATGTGTTTAATAAAATTGGAGAATAGGTTGCTGGAATGCAAAATTGAGAAATTTACTATGAATTGAGGAAAATAAACCTTAAGATGCTATTTTCAAGATATCATAAAAATATTGCAGCTCTCAAATGTGGTTTTTATAGCCGTATAAGGGGATGACTATCTCAAGCTGTCACAAAGAGCTCCTTGAAAATAACTGAAATCAGGACATGACGAATGCATGCAATAAAACCTCAGGGATATATGAGAAAAGTGAAACCCAGAAAAATCGTCTTCATCCTCCATCCTCTCACTTCTAGTTGGAGGCCAGAAAAGAGGGGAAAACTGGGTAATTTAAACAAATAAAATTTGTTGATGAAATATAACTTCCATTGAGAAAGTACACAGATAGCAAGTCACTTGACTCACTTAATTATTATAAAATGAACTTCCCAGGTAATCAAATTCCAAATCAACAAATTGGAATAAAATTCCAAATCACCTACACCACAGAAGCCTCCTGAGCCTCTATCTATTCAGGATCTCCATTCTCCTCCCCTGGGTAAGTCTTATTCAGGCTTCAAATATCCTAGATTAGTTTTGTATTGTTTTCAATGCTGTGTAAGTAGATTTATAAAGTACATATTTATTTATGCCTGGCTTTTTTGCTCAACATCTTGTTGGCAAGTTTAGGTGTAGTTCATTCTCACTGATGCTTAATATTCAATTAGATAAATTCACCACAATTTATTTGTCTATTCTACTGTAGTACCTTTGGGTCGTTTCCAGAGTTTGGCTATTAAGGATAATGCTATTATAATTATCCACACAAAAACCCACATCTTCCTCCCCACTTCCCACACTCTTGCACACACCATTCTATTTGTCATATCCCTAGGAGAGAAGTGGTTAGATCATACTGAATGCCTATGTTCTGCATTCATATATGATTTCAAACTCTTTTCCAAAGTGGATACACCAATGTACATCCCTAACAGCAGTGTGTGAGTCTGCCTGATACCTGATGTTGTCAGTCTCACGAATTTTAGCATTCTATGTCTAGTAGTATATCAGTGTGTTTTTATTTTTTTGCATTTCCCTGATAACAAATAAGATTATGCAACTTTATTATGTTTATTATATGTATTAGCCAACAAAATAACAAAATACGAGAGAGAGACCATTTAAAAGGAGAAAAGATGGGGCTGAGATTGTAGCTCAGTGGTAGAGTGCTTGCCTCGCATGCGTGAGGCCCTGGGTTCAATCCTTGGCACCACATACAAAGCAATAAAATAAAGACATTGTGTCCATCTAAAACGAAAAAATATTTAAAAAAATAAATAAATAAAAAGAGGAAAGATTTATTTTGGCTCATAGTTTCAGAAGTTTTAGTCTATGGTCATTTGGCTCAATCTTTTCTGGGCCTCTGGTGAAGCAGAGCATCATGGTGGGGAGTGTATGGTGGAACAAAGCTGTTCATCTCATGGTGGCCAGAAAGAGAGAGAGAGGGAGGAGGATAGAGAAAGGGACAAAGGGGCCAAAATATACCCTTTGAGGGCACAACCCAATGACATTCTTCTTCCAAGTAGACACTGCCTCCTAAAGTTTCCATCATGTCCCAATAGCTCATTTATCTGTGAATACACAAATGGATTAATTCAATTATGAGGTCAGAGCACTCAGGATTCAGTCACTTAACAAAGGCCCCACCTCTGAATACTGACCAAGCCTTCAACACATGAGTTTTGGAGGAACATTTATGATCCAAACCACAACACTGGCTATTTGTATATCTTCATTTGTAAAGCACTTATTTACTATTATACATATATCTATTGGGTTTCTTTTATTATTAATTTGGGGATTTTCTTAATACATTTTGGATTTGCATCCTTTATTGATTACAGATGATGTTAAGAATTATCATCTTCCACTCTTGCTTGCTTATTTTATGGTGCTTGTCAACAAACATTTTTAATCATAAGGTCTACTTTTTTATTTCTTTCTTTTTGAGGGTTAATGTTATTTGTGAACTGTTTATGACATCCATCCTGTGGAGTTTCACTTCCACTTAGAAACTAGAGTGTTAGGTTGCAAGACAACTGAGTAATCTTTATGGCAGAGAGACAAACTTCTTTGAGGAAAATAGATGAGGTAGAAGCAAGTAAGAATTAATTACCTCAAATTTTAGCACATTTCTAAGGATTAAGTGTGAGCTCATATATCATTTTAGAGATTCTGAGATCTCAAACAAAAGAGAACTTTATTCTGACTTTGGGGCTCTTTCTCATGGGCTTTCCACTAAGGGCTTACAGGGTAGTTTGGGAACAACGGAATAGACTCAGGAGTGGACGTCACTGATACAAGCTTTGTAATAGCCAGTTCTCTATCACTATAACAAATACTTTGACAAAGATTACAGTCAGCTTATAAGGAGCAAATATTTTGGCCCACAATTTCACAAGTTTCAATCCATGATCTCTTGAGCTGTAGCTTTGGGCCTGTGGCAGCATAGGGCATCATGAGGGGAGTATACAGCAAAAGTGGCCTATTCACCTCATGGCTAACAGGAAGCAAAAGAGAAAGGAAGGGACCAGGGTCCCAATATCCTTTCGAAGGCACACCCCAATGACTTAACTTCCTCTCACTAGGTCTGCCTCGTAAAGTTTCCACCACCTCCCAATAGCACCACAGACTGGCAAAGAAGCCTTTAACACCTGTGCCTTTAGGAGATACTCAAGATCCAAACTACAGCAAGCATTCAAGATGCGATCCACTGCAGCTGGGGAAGTGTATAAGGCATTGTCCTTTCCCCTGGACCATTTACTCATAGGAAGCAAATGCTATAAGCCTCCAGAGGCAGGAGCAATCCCACTTGCACCTAAGGCTCCTAGGTAAACAGCACAAATAAAACTAATCTGCCTTTTATAGAAGGGTAGGAAAAGCCTAACAGGATCAGTGGGGATCTACCACTGGATAAAAGGGAGCAAAGACTCCTTCCTGACCCCTTCCCATGGCACAGGACGCACAAACTGCTGAAAATTAAGAGGGGAGCAATACTGAGATGATAAACCCTCTGACACTGCAAGCCCCACAGTGAACCCAAGGTAAGAGTAGTCTGCAGCTTGAGAAGTTTGAACACTGCAATGTTCTGAGGATAACAATAACAACACCACAAACCCAAATTAGCTCATTATAATATAGAACACTATACTATAGAACACTATAGTATAGTATAGAACAACACTATAGTATAGTATTAGCTTTATAGTATAGCCCATGAGCCAAATCCAGCCTGCCAGCTACTTTTGTATTTAAGAGTATACTGGATTTGTTTTGGTTATTTGTCCTATTCTTTTACTTTATTACATTCTCAGTATTAAATATGTCTTTAGAAGGAAGATATAATTAGGTCTCTGACACAGTCTCAATCTTTTTTTTTTACTATATTAATACTTGTGTTCATAATTCTACCTGTACTTTGTTCCATTCTATTTTTATGCCTGATCTTATATTAATTGAACCTAACTTTGAATTAAACTTCCTCCATTCTCAGTTTGCCATTTTACATTCTTTTTGTATTCTTTTACTGGTTATCCTGGAAAGTACAATCTGAATACATGTCATATCAACATAGAATGTTGTTTCTTTAACACTTTTTTATGCATTTTTGAGTAATAATAATTTTAAATTTTAATTTCATTTAAAATCATTTCAGATTTAGCTAATCCTTCTGAATCTTAATATCAAATATATTTCAATTTTAAAAATAACTTATTTATGCACTCAGTACTCATTTTAAAATTCCCCACATATTTTCAATTTTTCATGCCTTTTTTCCTTTCATGTCCTCAACTTCCATATGGAATCATTTTTCCTATGCTTAAAAGATACTCCTTAGGTTTCCCTTAGATTTGGGACTGCTGGTGACCAATACTTTCCATTTTCATTTATCTGAAAATGTCTTGATTTTAACTTCAGTCTTGGAGGATATTCCATTAGGTTGGCATTTAGAAATACAGAATCTACAAAAATACAAATCCTACAACTAACTGATTTCTGTGAGGTAGAAGAATAAACAAATTGATTCCTTTATGTTAGCAACAAACATTTGGATACAGAAAAAAGTGGAATATTTAAGTATAAATCTAAAAAAAATCAACATGTACAGTGTTTATATGCTGAAAACTGCAAAATGCTGGTGAAAGAAATCAAATACCTAAGTGAATGAATAGGTATGCCATACTCATGGTTTGGAAAACTCACTATACTAAAGATGTTTATTCTTCAAAATTTATATACATACTTAACATGATTCTTATAAAAATTTCAGCAACACTTTTTATAAATATAGAGAAGATTGTGCTAAAATTTGTATGGGATAGCAAAGGAAGTACAATAGCTAAAAACTTTGAAAAAGATTAAAATGGAAGAGTCAGTCTACCTCATTTTAAGACTTATTATATAGCTATCCAATAAAGACAGTGTGGTTTTGGCAAAGGTCTAGACATACAGATGCAATGCATCTACAGATGCAATGATGTCTATGAAGCTTTACAGATGTATAGTAAGTATAGAAAGCCAATCCCAAGCCTGGTACAGTGGTGCATGCCTGTAATCCCAGCATTTTGGGAGGCCAAGACAGGAGAATCGTGAGTTCAAAGCCAGCCTTAGCAACAGTGAGGTGCTAAGCAACTCACTGAAACCCTGTCTCTACAGAAAAACACAAAATAGGGCTGGGAATGTGTCTGAGTGGTCAAGTACCCCTGAGTTCAGTCCCAGGTACTTAAAAAAGAAAAAGCCAATCCCAAAAGATTACAGGCTATATAATTCCATTTATATAAAATTCTTGAAATGGCAATTTTACAGAACTTGGTAACAATTTATTGGCTGCCAGGTATGAAAAAGTAGTTGGAGGAAGGATGAAAAAATATGTGGCCATAAAAGGCCAACATATAGCATTTGTATGGCAATGACAATGTTCTGCATCTTTACTGTCAATATCCTGATTGTAAGATTACAAATTGCTATTATTAGAAGAAACTGTGTTTTAAAATGCACACGCTTTTGCCTTATTTTTTCTTACAATTTCATAATAATCCACAAATATCTCCATAATATTTCTTCCAAGTGCATGTGAACCACAATTCTCTCAAAATAAAAAGGTTAATTAAGGAAAAGTATATTGGGAGAAAGCAAGACATGACTTCAAGATAACATTTTAAAAATCACAGATTTCAAGTGACATTTTGCTTTACATGATGAAATGGTCTTGTGTTTATATTTTCAGGGATTATAAGGTTTATATTTTCAGATATTTTAAGTTGTGTGGTTCTAGGTTTTGGGTACTATACTTTTAGAAGAACTTAAAAGAAACTCTAGTTTAGAGAATGAAGATGACTCTGGAAACCATGTCGTACATGAAACAATTGAGGAAGTTGACAGCGTTTACGAACAGGAGAAGAGTCCATGGACACACTACATTTTTTTGTTATCTGAAGAAAATTCATACGAAGAATTAAACCATCTCTGTAAGATCCTAAGGAATAGAACTAGGACCAAATGGCAGAAGATATAAGAAGAGAGACTTCATTGTGGCAGAAGAAAGTATGGCCTTTATCTAGAGTCAGTGGGAATCCTCCCAATGTGGAGTAGGACTGGTGGAGCAGCAGTGTGTGACTGGATATGCAGACATGGACTGGGAGACTGCCAACAGGAGTGTGAGTGTGAGGCACACCTTCACCCCCTCAGATACAATGGGGCAGAGTCATTGCTACAGTCTTACTTCAGGATGTTCTTTAGTGTGCTGGCCATCCTGGCAAAGTATCCAGTGGTTCAGCTTGAGATTGGGTTTCTAAAAGTCTAGGATGATAGGTGCAGCTTGAGTAAAGATAGTTTACAAGTATCAATTTGTGTCCCTAAGAAAAGTGAATCTGTACCAAAAAATTAACTTTTTATAGTGATAAAGTAAGCTCCCCAGTTTCTCACTGGACTTTGGACTGGCTAAAGATGGAATTGGCTTATGTCACAAATAGGAACTCCTTTCTAGAAGTGAATATGGTTTGTCTACATATTATAGAGGCTTTGGGGAATTATATATAGGCTTATAAGATTATATATAGGCTTTGGGGAATTTGAGGCTTGAGCTCAAATTCTGGACCTTACACTTTAGGGTTTGTATGATATTGATCAGATACATACCCTTTCTGGGATCAATATCCTTAATCTATCAACTGGCATAATCAAAGGGTTCACATGAGGGACTAGAGGATATATGCAAAGCACACAGCAGTGTGTCTAGAATCATAGCAAGTGAGCAATAGACAGTATTTTCTTCCCCTTTCCTTGGTTGATAAAGTGTTACATATATTGGCAAGAAGATTTAGTGATCTGATGGAATTCTGAACTGAATGAGTGCTCTCTAAGACTCTTCTATCCCCCAAACTAATTGTTTTTAATTTTTGTTTTAGTTGTTGATGGACCTTTATTTTTTATTTATTTATATGTGGTGCTGAGGATCGAACCCAGTGCCTCACGCATGCTAGGCAAGCGCTCTACCACTGAGCCACCACCCCAGCCCCCCAAACTAATTTTTGATGAGGAAAATTGATAAAAGAGAGAAAGAGAGGAAAACTAGTAAGCTCAAGTTTTTCCTGGGCAAATGAAAATATTAATAGAATCAGTAGTCAGCCACCATTACTTAAATGCATGAGTAGTCCCTTAATTTATAAACTTCCAGTGACCCAAACTGTATGGGTTTCTGTGCATGGACAGGGAGAAGGCCCTCATCCTCAACCATGTACTATACGGTAACCACTTCCTTAAAGACATCCTGCTTTTGTGCACTAGAACACAAAGTCCCTTTGTAAGAATACCATTAGCTTCTGTCCAACCTCTCTCTTTGCCTAGTAGACACCACTTCCCCTTTCCATCACTGTTGTTGGGTGGTGTCTCCACTCAAACTAATGTTGAGGTTTAAGTCTCAATGCAGCAATGTTAGGAGGTCAGACCTTCTGGGAGATATTTGAGTCTTGGAAGCAGCGCTCTCAGGAATTGATTAATCCTTCTCTTGGGAGTGAGTTTTCACTTTCATGGAACTGAACTAGTTATTTTGAGAAAGGGTTGTTATAAGCAAGGATGTCCCATTTGTTCTGCTTGCATGTGCTCTTGCCCTTCTGCTTTCTGCCGTGGGTTAAGGCAGCACGACACCCTCTCCAGAAACTGAGCACATTCCAGTGCCATGCTCTTGAACTTCTAGCATTGTGAGCTAAAATAAGCCTCTTTTGTTTTTGTATTACCTAGCCTCCAGTATCTATTATGGTAACAGAAAATGAACTAAGACACTTTGTCTCTTCCTTCCTTTTTGACTTTTTATTCCATGCAAACTTTTTTTCTCCCAAAAGTGTTTATGGAAATGGAGACATATAGATATTAGTGTATATAAATGGTGCTATTAGACATCTAACAAGGGTGTTTTATGTGGTATGGCATTAAACATTCAGAATGATGAAAGCAATATATACACTGGGACAAAGTCCTGGAGTTCCTCTTCCAGGAGGCATTAGCCCTTTGGTTGATGGATCATGGGTCAATATTATGGAGGAGCTAAGCAATGAATGGTGTTAGATATGAGGTATCCTCAAAAAACTCATGTGTGACACAATAAAAGAATTTTCACAGGTGAAATGATTAGATTAGTAGAGGTATAACCTAATTGGTAAATTAATCCCTTGATGGATTAACTGGGAAGTAACTGTAGGCAGGTAGGTGTATCTGGATGAAGTTGGTCACTGGGGTTGTGCTTTATGGTTTATATTTTATCCCTGGTGAGCAGAGCTCTCTCTAATTCCTGACATGTCTTGAGCTGCTTTTCTCTTCCATGCCCTTCTGCCATGATACTCTGCCTCACTGTGGGTCCAGAGCTATGGAGTTGATTGACCATGGACTGAAAACCATGAGCCAAAATAAACTTTTCCTCCTCTACATTGTTCTTGTCAAGTCTTTTAGTCACAGCAACAAAAAAGCTGACTAAAACAAATGGCATGTAGAGGCTCAGGGGAGAAGACATATATCAATCTATATGAATTATTAGTAATCAGTACAATCATGCTGATGCACACAGGTGAAAATCAGTTCTAGTCTATAGGAGAGGGAATCAGTGAGAATGGGACATAGTCAACAGAAGTATTGCAATAAGCTCTTCTACTTGTATTTGCCTGTGACTTTTCTTAGAGTGAATCGTCAGTCTTACTGGGAAGCCTTTTCCCAAAATTTCTGTGGGCTTCCGGACAAGAATCCTCCCTATCTTTACCTCACTTCACATCCTCCCACCTAATTCATGGATAGTTTAAGAATGCAAACTTATTCAAGCTTTAGCCTACAAAAATATACCCAGAAACCTCCCTTGCAGAACTACAGGAGGTAAAAAGCTTTAAACAAATTTAGTTGCAAATAAATTAAAATATATTTAATTTTCCACTGCATGATATGGTCAAAAAGACTGTGACATAGGAACAGAGAATGAGTAGAATCAGGTCTGTGTCTCATTGTCCTCCATTCATTCATTTATTACTCAACTTCACTTAGATTCGTCTTTTGCAAAGTGAAGCTGAGGCTGTAAATAATAAGTGTTTAATAATAAAAGAACAAAACTAGGGAGACAAATGATACATTGAATTATAGGAAAAATTACAGAGAAGGAAAACAAAGTTGAATGAAGGCTATTTCTTAGTTTTGTAACTTTTGAGAAATATTGTAGCTTATATTTACATTTATTATACTGACTATTTGTTATGGCTGAATCCATCATTATTCAGTGGGCTAGCAGGTTGAAACTAAATTAACTCTTATAGCTAAATGGTTTATTTTACTGATGTTTGGTATTCTCATTAGAAACAATTAACATTCAAAGGTAAGGTTAAAAGAAAAGTCAATAAGCCTTAGGATAAATGAAAGTCAAAGCACAATCTATCATTTGCAGACTTCAAATAGAATTTTGCAGCTTAAAAACATCAGTTAAACTCTGTTAACATTGGTGATTGCTCTGAACGAAGCTTAAAGACATTTTTCTTCTTTATTCCCTTTGAACTTTTCCTGCAAGGAATATACATTAATTTTATGATCACAGTAATAAAAATTGTGTTGAAAATATTTAGAAAACCAGTAAATAGAAGGTGGAAGAATAATATAATAATCTGGTGATATTTGGTGAATATTACCCAATGGGTAATCCTTAGGCCTTTGCTGGAAGATTGTACATTGGACTTAACATAATTCAGCATACAAAGAACCAAAGCAACTTGAACTTTAAAAATACCCATGTATATTGGATAATGAGTTATGTGATATATTGTAATACAAATGGGAAAACAGGCTCTTAAATACACTTAATAATGTGTTCAAATTCACTTTCTAGATAAGTAGGAAATCTATATTTAGATATCACGTTTCTTTATTCCCATCTGGATATTGAACTCTAAAGCAAATTCAGTGTTAGAGATGTGATTAGAGTCACCACAGAGATGGACAAATTATTTAGATTGTCTTGGTTTATATGGATTTCCTTTGGATTACAGGTGACCAGGAAAATACTTCTATTTCATTCCTTTGACATAATGGATATTAAAAAGTAGTCCAGGGGAGGTGAATTTAAGAACTATATCACCACACAATAAACCAAAGGAAGGTTTTTAAAGGAATCTAAAAGTTCCAAATGACTGGAAATAACAATTATTGCATAAATAAATAACAACTGATTGCATTACTCTTCTCAGGAAAGAAGGAACAGAATCCCCAAAATAGAGAAGATATTTTTAAGTTTATTTCAATTTAGTTAATGGAATGGAATTCTAAGAATATAATAGATTCATTCCGTATTGCTTATATTGGCATTTAAACAGGTATTTTCCTAATATTTTCTGCAATAAAAATACAGAAAAACAGCAAGCATCTCTTTCTCTACTCTTTCTGGTGTTTTGTCTGTCTAAATTACTCACTAGCACATTATTATTCAAATCATCTCATGTCAGAGGGGAGCTCAGGCCTTGAGATCACTGTAGCTTAGAAATACATGCACCACAGAGATGAGAAACATGAATGATACCTCAGTTCCAGACCATGTGGACATGCCATTAGAGAAGTCAGAGTATAGCTAACATGTGAATGCTCAGGCAGGAGCAAGGGAGTGTGGAAATGGACATTCCATGAAAATTCAGGAAGGATTCTGACGAGCTGGTAGTAGGATCTTGCCTTAGGGCTGAACTCCAAGGGGATTAAAGGGGATAGAAAAACAAAGAAATGGTCTCAGTTTGAAGAAACTGGGCTGCTAAATAAGAAATCTGATTCAATATAATAAGACAAGAACTTGGTATGAAATTTGATGTACAGGCTGAAAGTTACGTTCATATTTTCCCAAGGGTCCTTGGACACTTAACTTACATGGAATAGAGGGGTTATGCCTTTAATACACTTCTCTATTTCTGCTTTACAAGAATAAGCATAAGATATATATTCTAATTTTGGTGATTGGATATGTATATGCCAACCTATAGTTATGTTGAAACAAATAATATTAAGCTTGACAATTTCAATAAAAAACATCCTAACACATAAGTACTCCAATTATTTTGTAGCTAAAAATATTCTGCAAATAATTGCTAAGATGTATAAAATATCTACTAAGCTCCAGATACTGTACTTTATCTTTAATTACAGATCATTTATCCCTTTTACTATCTTCATAAATTAATGCACAAAAATTTTATTAAAAACTAAAAACATAGATTTCAAAGTTTTATCTTCCTTTGGGGCTTCTGTTATTCTATATTCATCTGGTTTCTAAAGAAATAAGACATCCTGACAAATTGTCAACCATTCGGAACTCATTACAAATACAAGTTACATGTCAAGGCTAAGTATCTCATTAGATCCCCATTGGGTCTGTGCAAATCTTCATGAAACTCCACAATTGAGAGCAAATGGAGGCTGATAAGTAGACATGAATAGGAGATTTGTACCATTCCTTCCACAGTTAAGAACCATTTTATATACTAGATGCCTTTATCATTAATTTTTTGACCATTGCCTTTTGTTTGGGTTGCAATAGAGGTTCTAGGGAAAGATGGGTTTGAGATTTCCGCTCTCTACTGATCTGCACTGCTGTCTTCTCATGTCCTCTACACTACCACCATCATGTCCCTTTTTATTACTGTGCTGAGAATTTTCTAATATTCTTTAGTTTCCCACTGTCCTCCATTTCTCCTAGGGAAAAAAAAGAACACAAGTAGATATACATAGCCACACATTTGGGACTTTACCAACAACTCTAAGTATTATGTCCTTTACCATGAAGATCTTAACTTCTAGGTTAACTTCTCTTAACATTAGCATTCATCCCCCATGAAACATCTTCTATTAACATCCATTCCCTATGAAAGAATTGTAGTCATACTTCTCTATTTCTGCTTTACAAGAATAAGCACAAGATATATATTCTAATTTTGGTGATTGGATATGGATATGCCAACCTATAGTTATGTTGAAATAAATAATATTAAACTTGACAATTTCAATAAAAAACATCCCAACACATAAGTACTCCAATTATTTTGTAGCTAAAAATATTCTGCAAATATCTGACCTCTTTCCTAATGTAACACACAAAATTGCATGCAAAGTCTATTTTGAAATTACTGCTTTTGAAACTGAAATTAATACAATTGAGCAAAGTTCCCTTATATTCTTTTTGAATATGACCATATTTTAGATAAATTGATGGGCCATTTTTATATGGCTTTCCTGCACTTGGGATGATTTAAGTGGCATATATGTTACATAATAACAACCTGAGTTTCGATTTAATGCAAACTGTTAAAGAAAGCTTTTATCATTTCTCATCGGGTTCTCTAGATTATTACTAGTACTAAGAGTTAAAAATGACTACAATTCCCATCACTAGAGCCAAATAGATTTTTAAAATTGATTTATCTGCATATAAGTGATTCATAACCATTTCCCTGATGGGTTATTTCTATTTTTTTTGCTATTCTCACTATGAGAAATAAAAATAAATCCCCATTTTATGGATTAATAAGCAGTCCACCCTTTGAATTAGTAATGTAACTCCAAAAATAAGCACTCTCTATTATAAGATATTGTGAATATCTTAAGCTTCAGACATACTTTCAACTGATTTGGCAAACTAACCATGCATGAGAAGTTAATTTAATCTCTAAGATGGTGGGGAAGACTGTTAGTTACATGGAGACTGTTTTTCTCACTGCAGTGTTTCTCATAGGGACTTTAAGTGCAAAAAAATTGGCACTTAGTAAATAACATATGGAGTAAAATTAAAAGCCTGAATGCTATATTATTCGCATTATTTCAGAGTTTCTATTTTTATAAGGATAATAAAAGGATTACCAACAGGAATAAACACCAATGGCCACAACATTTTATTATAAAATAAATATTTGTTACTTCTCTGTCCTGAGATGCTCCTATTAAACCTGACAATATTTAACAACTCTAATGAAGAATGTATCAGTTGGATACAGATGCATCAGTTAGATTCACTTAAGAGAGAACTCACTCTACCAACAACAGACGGGGTTTATGAAAGTATGCTAAGTGGAAAAACAATTGTTGAAGAAACACACTTTAGGCTGAGCTTCCAAGAAGAGTACTGATGAATTGAGTTGTTATGGAAATCTTCCCTTGATTAGGAAGCTATATCAGAAAGCTGCCAAAGAGTTTGGAAAACTGGTTATTTCTGTTGCCATAATCAGCATATGCAAAAATCGGTATCTCTGACCCTGCCTCTTTCCTAAACTAACTCAGTTTAGCAGTCAAGTCTCATACAAATGCTTATGATAGATGGAATCTAAATTATTCAAGAATGGTAACTGCAAGGAATTCTGGGAAATATGATTTTGGCATTCTGGCCTCAGCATTACATAAAGGTACACAATCCAATATAAGCTACATAGAACTTTCATCTCCTGGAAAATATGGCACTCCACTGAATTTGGTTTTCTTTTTCCTTCCTAATAACTGAGAAGATCAAACAATACGGCATTAGGCATTAGAACAATACAAAATTATTGAACACGTAAAGTCTAAATAGATTCTTCATCACCTTTCAGTCACAGATGAAATGGTGAAACCACATCCCCTTAACAGAATTTCATGACATATTTACAAAGCCATATGTAATACCACACCACTCTCAGATTAGACATTATATTCAATGCCTGCTACAAAGCACAGAAAACAGTAGAAGTCACTCTAGCTGAAATATAAGCATAAATATATCAGGAGGGAAAAAAATGTCTTAAGAGATAGTAATGTCAGAAGATGTAGAAGCTTCAGTATAATGGAAACTGTAGGAACTGACTAAGCAGGCTGTCATTGAGACCATACTTGTTATATGACCTTGATTAAATCTCTTAACTTCTATGTACCTCAGTTGTCTCATCATTAAAATGGAGTACTTAAAAGCATTTCATGTATTGAGTTTCTTGAGAGTTAGTTGGATTAGAATTATGCCTGGAGTGTATTAAATACACAACAAATGTTAGGTACTATAATTAATCTGCCAACTAATAAATCAGCTTTATGTAATACTTTTTCTCAGCACTGGGGACTGAGATGGGTATATAGCAAAATAAGACCCAATCATGATTCCCAAGTAACTTGGAGTCTAATTTAGAAGAACCAGCAATAAAAGACATTAGAATGTATTGTGTGTAACTAGCACATAAAGTCGTTGATAGTGTTTACAAAAGGCTTTGAGAAGACTGCCAGGGGAATCCTATAGATAGCAGTACCCTTGAAAAATAGAAATTACCAGTATAAGGAAAAGGGTAATCTAGAAGGCAAGGTGGAAGACCTCAGTAGACTAATGTGGATCTTTCCAAAGTAATGCCTAAAAAAAAACACCATCACAAGTTCTAGCATTATGTAAGACCAAGAAGAAATATGACTATAGAATAAATGGATCGAGCTTGTAATTTTTTATTTTGATACTATTTTTCTATGAACAAATAACATGAGCAATTAAGCATCCATTCAGTTGCTCTTATTCAGTATTATATGATAAAGAAGGAACTGAATAAACACTGAAAACCAAAACTATACCTATCTGAGCAAGTGTTTTCCAAAAGTACATCCTAAGGAGATGGCCTACATGGTATAGCACTAAAGGTGACCAAAAATGTGCACATTTGGTCAGAAAATGTGCATAAGTACAAAGATGCACAATCATAGCAACCTGAGTTTGGCAGAAGATTCCAATTATGTGGAATTCACATTTCTTTAAAAGTGTTAAAAGAATATTCATTTTTTTTCATTGTATACAGATGGAGCACAACTTTTCATTTATCTGGTTGTATGTGATGTAGAATCACATCATATATGCAGTTATACAGGAAGCTAAGGCTATGATGTCCATCTTATTCCACCATCTTTACTGTCCTCATGCCTCCCCCCCACCCTCCCCTTTGACCAAATTTCTTCCATTCTACCCAAGTCCCTTCCCCCATTATGGATCAGTGTCTATTTATTAGAAAGAACATTTGGCATTTGGTTTTTTGGGATTGACTTACTTCACTTAGCATGTTATTTTCCAATTCCATCCATTTACCTGAAAATGCCATAATTTTATTCTCTTTTATTGCTGAGCAATATTCCATTGTTTATATATACCACAGTTTAAAAGAATATTCATTTTAATAAATCATTGCCATGAGAGATTTTCAAAAGAGAATATGTACGACATTTTTTCTCAAAGCTTCTTAGAATTAATGAACTTATTTCTTTTTATACATCCACATGCTTCACAGAAAGTAACACTCTTTTATGATTATTTTAATAGTATAATAGAAGCTTTTTTTAAAAAATTCTAGAATTGCAATAAACATTAAATTCTCCAAATTTGAAAGAAACAGTATATTTAGCATGTTTATTGAACCTTCATTCCAAGCTTGTTTCTTTCCAGGTGTGGTAGGAATGTAATGTTTAAGATGAGATTGCTGTTTTTAGAGATTTCTGATCTAATTGGTAAGTCGAATTATACAAGAATGAAAATAAGAATAATCAAACTAAATATAAGATATATCATCTGATAATACGTGAGTAAATTTATATATAAATATACACAAACACTCACATAGTTTTACAGGATAAATACTACCATTCAGAAACATGAGATTACTAAGACTTGATTTAGACAAAATAATTAATTATCAGGGATTAGGAGATGTTAGGAGTTAAACAAAATTAGTACAGATGAAGACTGGGGGAATTCCAGGCTTAGGAAAGAGATGATCAAAATGCATCCAAAAGAATCTGTAAAGTGAATATTGCTCAAGTTGAGAATATGCAGAGGGCACCAATAGAAATAGGAAAGAAAATGCAGTTTGGTGATAGATTGTAGAGGTCTTTGAATGCCAGGGTAAGGAGTTAGTGGATGAAGGAGTGCCACTGAAGGGTTTTCAGCAGGACAGTAAAAGGACAAAATGAGTCTCACAAAACCAGTGGTACAATCTGGGTGGAGAGAGTCAAGCTGGATGAGAACTTTACAGAAAATCAGGCTGAGTTTAAACTAGATTCACAGTTGTAGAGATCAGAATAATGAATTTAATGATTCTTAAAAAAAAGGGCTTGGTGCTTATTAGAAAATAATTGGCATCATTGGAAAAGTGATGAAAATATTTTTCATTACTGATGGAAAAGAGAATGGAGAAAGAGAGATACAGAGAGGTATTGCCTCTTTTCAGATTGAGTTCCAAAGGGAAAAAATATTAAAAATTGTGGACAAGATTTTTTGCATCTTAAAAGAACCAACTGGAGTAAATATATGTTTTTATCTTCTAAATAGAATCAAACTGAGAGGAGCTTTTTGACATTATTAAGTCTGTAATTAAGGCTCTTGAAATAACACTCTGCAGAGGTCCACTAATGGTGCTGTTGGTAAAAGAATTAATTGAATAGGGGTAACTAATTGCTACATGATGGTCATCTAAAATATTCACCCAATACTGACTCCAGGGATGTCCCACTAGCACCAATGGCTTTATAGAATGCTCTCTGGAGCTTCCTGTTGTTTCTAAGATTCTTCTGGATTCCTTATAGGCAAATATCAACTTACTGTCAAATAATCTAAGTAAACCAGCCATTAATAACCTTTATTTTAAAAAAGAAGAAATAGAATCCAATAATATGGATTTCAGAGTGGGAAAAAAGTGAGGCACTTTGCATTGGTGACACAGAGTCTTCTGGAAGAATTTACCTCATTCCCCTGGACTATATACCTTTGTGAGCACTACACTAAATGAAAAATATCTTTTTTTTCTATTTAAAGTCATTTAATTTGACATGAGAATTAACTGAAACAAGTGGCATTATCAAATATGCTTTCTGAATTATTTGCAAGGTGTATTTCCACATGTTAAAGGTTCACTTGTGATTACAATACCTAGAAAAATTGGTCCTACCTGAAGCATCTCTCCAAAGCCAGCTGAAATATTAAACAAGAAGCTACCAACACAGAAATTTTCAATTTGGGTTTCTCTCTTAGATTCTGTTCACTAAAAACTATCAAAAGAGCTAAATGATAGAATAAAGATATACTTGCAAGAAATGCTGAATGAATGAGTAATTTCTCCGTGCTGTAAATTACCTGCTATGTTGAATCTGTACAATTTTACATTGTCACTGGATACTGTTAGCTCACTCTTGAAGCAGTGCCCTTTCAATTCTGATACAAATCCCTGTAAAGCAAAAAGCAGTGCCCAGCTGGGAAAGCAGGTGTAAAATGGCCCAGCTAATTACAGCCTTGTCAAGTAATGGCTACGAGGCAACCAGTGACTGCCCTACTAGTGAATTTTGGGTGATTCCAACCAATTGGGTTAAGAAATAACACAGAAAGACACAGAAAGACCAAGAGCATAATGTTCTTTGATCTAAGGAGAGAAAGGGCAGAGATTTTTACGGAACAGCCCATTAAAATAAACATGGAAAAAAGAAGATGGATAGCCTGTTTGAAAGCAACTTTGAGTTTATTGGCTGGAGCTACTGAGTTACAATTGACCTAAAAAGGAGCTCCCAGATGGACAACACAGCTTTTCCATTCACGATCCACACTGGTAGATTTAACACACTACCCAACAATTTTTTATGAAGCTATAACTATGAAAACTCTCTGGATTACAATCAGAAAATAAAGAATCTCTAGTATCCTGAAACATTCAACAGCAAACAAAGCTTGACTGTCAAGGACAACTCCACATATCAAGCGCCCTATCCTGAGTCTTTTCCTTAAATGTAAATTGTCTCTAAATCCCAAAGGGAAAGGAAAGTTATTACCAGGATCTATAAGACTGTTTGCTCTCCCTACTACTCTTTGCCTGGAGGCCAGGAATACAGTGTTTTTTCAGAAGCCCTGCTCAGTGAAGTGGAGGACACAGGTCCAGATGGCAGAGTCACCTGCTTCCAGGCAATGCATAGAAGCAATTACTGTTGTTTGGCTTCTATCCAGAACAAAAATAAAGAGTTTAATATGTGGAGCCCTATAACTGTATTCCACTTGATCCAGGATGTTTTAGATACATAATGTGATATTTTTAGAAAGGAGTTTCATTTTGGACTAGGATGATAAAAATACTGTCAATACTTTTAGTAATGATTGTATTGCATTCTTATGTTGAAACCATATTATTCTTTTAAAAAGCCTCATAGTAATATTTTGGAATCTGTCTTTCTTTATATCAGTAAAGATGCCAGCAACAACTTCAACAATTTCAGCAAAAGTGACTGACCTGTAAGATAATAAAATGTAACAAGTGGTTATGTTCACACTTGGAAAATGGGTAATTTTAACTAGGGCCAGCATTACTTGAGAATAATTTAACATCTGTCTAACTATAATTCCCGTCTTACTAAGTTAATTAACAATATGTGAACTAAATTGTTCTTAACAGAGAATTATTATTTCTATTAGACTCATGGACACAAATTACTTGTTTCCTAGAAGATATGTAATTCTCTGCCACAGTTAATTTTGGGCTTTGTTTTTAAATAATGATGAAAAGAGACCCTCTTCCTGCATTGTTCCAAAAAGTATTTGAAGTCGTATATAAAAGTATGCACATGATGAAAAAAAAAAAGAATGGATAAAGAAATTGAGAAAGATGGCAGGATGTATCTGGTGATTCATGTTTTGCTCCGTCCCCAATTCCTAATTCTGTATTATTTCTCTATTCTATGACACCCATGCTCCCCATTAAAAAAAAATCTACTAGAGCATGTTTGTACCTACCAATCCCAGATATTGTGTCTATGAGAAATATATGACATACAACACTAAACATTACCCAGCTGCATCCCAATATTCTCATCAATATGAGAATGCTCAATTCACCAACGTTAAGAATAAAATGATAATAAACATCATTTTAATTGGCAAAGTCTTAACAGTGAAATTTCTTTATATTTTCAGTTAATTTGAAGACAGTGCTTTGAAGAGAATAAAGGACTAGCCTAAAATATTTTAGTGAAAATCTTTTCTTCTTCTTTTTCTTGTTTAAATTGCAATCCCTATTGATTACAACATCTGCTCCAAGAGTCAAGCATACATTTAGTTCTTCAACAAATGACCATGGAGCATTTAGGATGCACCAGACACTCTGCAGGGTTCTGCACTGCCCCCACCCCCACATAGGGGAGCAACCAACTATTAATTGTTTGTGCTTCCTTTGGTTTTTCCACTAACTCAATTCACTCTGGGGACTTCAAGAGTGAATTTTCTGACCAGTACAGAAAACGAAAGACAAGGATAGCTGGTCATAAAGCAGAACATGAAGCAAAGGAAAGTAGAAAGGACATGCAGGGCACTGAGAAGGTAGAAATCAGCATGTCTTGCTTATTATTTGCATGGGGGAAGTCATAAAAAGGGTGCTGTCAAGATCCATTTTCAGATTTCTACCTTGTGCAACTCAGCATCATGATGCCATTGACTAAATAGGCACCAGGGATAGCAAATGTGACCTTGTTGTCCTAATGTGGCATTTGACTTGCATTAAAACATTTACCTAGAAATCCTCAGAGAATGGCATGTCAGTTGTACCGGTTGGAAGAGTGAAATGGAGTAGAGGAACAGATTGGAATTTTGGTGGTTAGAGCTTGGGGAAAGTGTGACAGCATGTGAAATGAAGCTGGAAAGTGAATGGAGAAGACCGAGAAGCCAAGGCTGGAACCCTGTGGCACATCAATACTTCAGCTAATATCCTATTATCCTATCTTTCCTTAACCGTTCCTTCCAGATTTCTTCCATCAGTCAGCACTTACATGAATTTATCTTGCTTGCTCAAGGATGAGCTGCCCTTCATCCGGGAGAGATAGAAGTTACAGCAGTTCACCTCATGTTGTGTTTTGGTTGCTGTAGTTGGTCATTTATGGTTGTCACAGGGCAGCAGTTTAGATGTACCTTTGCCACTACACGACTGGCTAGAATCTTCAAGGGATGGAGCCAGAGAAAGATCTCAGCTTTGTTTTTGCTGGCAAAAGTTAGCTCTCAGCATTGCCACAGTAAGGTCAATATTAGTGAGAAGGGACCGCATCTGTCAGGCTCACTCTGAACCTTTGCTCTGCATGGTATGGAAGTCTGAGTCCAATCAATGAAAAGAAATCACCCTGTAATTTAGCAGGGCAAGTTAAATGTAAAGAATTTTTAACTTTGATCAGATAATGGAATAATGAGGGATTGGCTAGTAAGAAATAAAGAGAACCTTAAAGAATGTAGGAACAGCAGATATAAGGAATAGCCACTACCTTTAGGAATAAGACAGAGATCCAAAGAAGAGGCCTCCCAACCTCAAGATTGAGGGTAAGACCTAGTTGGCAATGGCAGCCTGTGCTGTCATGCTGGCAGAACTTGCTGAAAATCTGACCTCTGGAACTTTCCAGAAAACTTCTCTTTAGGGAAACTTCTTTATGAAGAAATGTACCCTGTAGGCACTGCACTACAAACCCACCAGAGGGTGGGGAAGCTGCTGACAACATGGCACTGCCAGAGCCAACCTGAAAAATCCAGTAAGGTACAGGAGCCTGTGGAGCAAGAACAATGGAACCAAGAAGGGCACTGGCTCCTCTTGTGATATCTCTCCCACCCCTCCAAGGACAGAGCTCAGCCTTGGTGCAACTGACAAAGGGAAAAAATTTAATGGGACCATAGCTATTTTAGCAAAGGCAAAAAGAGTGAATTTGGAGCTGGGGAAAAAAAATGGATAACAAACATACACAGCCACACTGCCGATGGGCCCATTTATAAGCATTGAGAGAAATCAGTGAAACTGGAGTTATTGCCATAGGACTCTGGGTCACATGATCCTGAAACTTGTCTGTGCATCCCAGGCTTGCTGAGGCCCATTTCTAAAACAAGTGCCTCTATCATGTGACAGATTGCTACTGCAGTAATCCAAGTACATGAGTTGCTAGACCTGGTAAAATCCAGCTAAGGATGGTGTCTCCAATCTCACAATCCTGTAGTTACCCTGGTGAGACACTCAGCCATCCCTGATGCTGATGACAGACCAAGAATTGCTTTCCATACATGAGTAGTTCTCTGCAACATAAAGCATTTCTTACTCCAAAACCTGGGGTCTGTACCAGAGCTCTCCTGTTGGAGATTACCAAAGACACATACAGATATTTTCCCCACCATTAGGGCCTCTAGCATCATAAGGCATTCTGGGTCACATGGCGTGTGGCAACAACTGCTTACTGAAGCAACTTCTGGAGTAAAAGTGAGCTGAGATGAGGAAAGGGGAGACACAAAACATGCCCAATACAAGGCAGAAAGAGAAGTAAAGAATGAGATTGCAGAAAGAAAAGTACACAGTGCTTTGCACAAGCCAGGGACCAAGTGTCAAGTGCTACTTCAAATTAAAGAAATACTTATTTTACATAATATAGGATGGCAAAAGGATGTATTGAGTTAAATAGCAAAGACATTTTAAGTGCCCTTGATAGAAACACATCAAGTTTGTGATGCAGGCAGAGCACAGATTGGTGGGGATTGAAACTGAGCAGAGCTCTCCTTATTTGGACCTCAGCAAAGGGAGTATAGTGGGCCACAGGCAACTTACATTATTTATCCTCCTGCCACTTTGGAATGGCCAGGAGAGGCCTGGGACAGTTGGATCCTCTGGGACAGCTCCCCATAGCCACTGACAACTTTAAGTCATTTATCATCTTCTGTGTATGCCAAGTAGGAGGCGGGATGTAAAACACTGAGACGTAGAAACCAAATAAAGTGTACCTGGGAAAATTTTGTTTAAAGGTTAGCAAAGAGGAAGAGAGCAAACACAACTAGAGTTGACAGGAACTCAGTATTTAAAGGGGTTTGTTTCATATTTACTATGGAGATATTTCTTTGTATGTCCATGGGCTTAAAATAAAAAAGGAAAAGAAATAGCTATTAGGAAAATAGAGATGAAAAAATCCAGGAACAAAATCAGACACAGGGAAATTATTTGGGATTCTATCCAGTACACTGGTAGATTATCCTCACCTGCAATGAAGAATTCCTATGCAAGAGGAAGTTTTCCAAATATTCCAGAACACACATTTTGAATTGCAGAATTCAGCATGGACTCCAATGAGGTTCCAATCTCCAGTGGTTTCCTAAATATAATTTGACTAGGACTCAATAAGAATCTCTCAGGGTTTTTGTTGTTATTATTGTTTTGTTTTGTTTGTTTGAGGCACATTCTCCATATGTTGCCCAGGCTGGAGTTGAAGTTCTGGGCTCAAACCATCCTATTGCCTTAGCCTTTTAAGTAGTTGGGACTATAGGCCTGTACCATTGTGTCCATCTCAAATCTCTGCTCTTAAACTGTTCCGTGAATGTTAATCAGAAGTTCATGGGAATAGAATTTAGGTTGTAGGCCACTAGCAGAACATTCAGCCTGATAAAGCCTAAAACAGTTCATACAATCTCCAACAATCTCCAGGAAAAGACAAAAGGCTTAAAACTTAGCACAATATGTTAAAGAGGTAAAATCATGTTAACGCCATATACAATCTTGATCCACTGAAAAAAGAATGTGCTGTAACTAACCTCTGCTGATATTCCCTTGTGATTGGATATATATATATATACACACACACACATACACACACATATATATGTTATAAATTATATATATATATGTATAACTTAAAATGCATTTGCTGTTTCTATCATAACATATGCTTTACTTGGCTGGATTTTCTGAATTGTTTGAATAATTGAGGTCTAATAGGCCAAAATATTATTATATTATATACTTGTCATTTTTTTTTCATTGTGGCTCTTTGCTTCTATATAAGCCATTATTCAGAAGTATTTTTATTTTTAAAAAACCTATTAACTAATAGCACTACAAATGTCTTCCAAAGGTTTTCTCTGCATAATTTTTGTAGAATTTTTAAAAAATTAGTATGTACTAGTATTTTATTAGCCAGAATAAACTATATATACAAACAATGTATAATTATAATAATATATTAATGATATTAATGATTAATATATGATGTTAGCCAATATTAGTATATTAGTAAAATCACATTAGTTTTAAAGTAATAATAGCCTGAATAGAATATATGTTTATTTATATATTATCCAATTATATTATATGTGTATGTATCATATCTTATTGCAAGCTTTTATATTTGAATAGGCAGAGCTGAGACAGTTATAAAAATGGGACAATTTCCCATTTGGCATTTTAGTCATATTCTGCCTCATTATCTTTCTTGATAGGTTCTGTTTTTAATCTCATTCTGTTGATTCTGTTTTTCTGTTTTGCACACTGATGCTTTATTTGATTCTGGAATACGCATCTTTTCTTGTTTGTTTGTATGTCTTGGAATTAACGTCTGTATATTGTGAGGAGCTCATGAGAATTTCTCACTCTTTGCTAGATTAGATGCACACCAGTCTCTATCCCCCAGGCAGCTCTGCTAGAATCAAGTTACCATAATATAATAAATACAATGTACTTGTAAATACACAAAACAATGCGAGCAATATGACAGCCATGGTGAAATCCTACTGTAAAAACAATTTACAAAAATAATTAAAGAAAAATGAAGTTAATTTAGAAGCAGCGATAGGCATTAGAGGAAGACAGAGTTGCATGGGAGTGGGGACAGAATGATAGGGAGATGGCAGGAACATAGCCACAGCCTCATTCACAGGGAGCAAATCAGCCAGAAAGATCCAATATTAGGACTGAAAGACATTCTTTCGTCTGGATTTCCACTGACGACAGAACGTAGGAGTGAAGAAAGAAGAGTCGCATTGCTTCTAATATCAAAGCAGCTCATTTCAATAGTGATTTTTTTAAAGTTGTCAAAGGATCTATGCAATTTTAAATATACTAAGTAACTATTTAAAAGAAGGTTTTTTGATAAAACACATGGTTTTATTTAATTTATTTTAATTTTTAATTTTTAATTGAAAAATTATAATAGTTCATATATATGGAATATGAAGTGGTGTTACGATTTGTGAATACAGTGCAGAATAATGAAATCAAGTTAATATCTTTATCACCCCATTTACTAATCATTATAGTAATGAGGACATTTGAAATGTACATTATTATTAACTATGCTAACCTTCCTGGGTAATATCTCACCAAAACACATATTCCTCCTATCCATTTGAGACTCTGTGCCCTTTTACCATCTTCTCATAACCTCTCCTCCCACTCTCACCAATAACTATCTTTCTACTCTCTGCTTCTTTTAATTCAATTGTTCTAAAGCCCAGTTGTTTCAGGGAACATGTAATAGTTGTGCCTGGCTTATTTCAATCAGCATAATGTCCTTCAGGTTTATCTATGTTGTTGCAAATGACAAAACTTCTTTCTTTGTAAAGGCTATATAGTATTCCACTGTGTATGCATACCACATTGTTTATCTATTCATCTGTTGATGCACTTCAAAACCACAGAAAATTATAAAATCATAATGCCACATAATCAGCAGTCCTATATCCTCATAAAGTTGTCTGTACCTGTCCTAAATGACTAAGTCTGATCCAGGATTATATAATATTATAAATCTATAAAAAACAAATTATTGACAGTCATATTTCATTTTATGAATAATGCTTCTCCTTTTCATAAAGTCCTCCTCTTTTGACATACAAATGTATGTCAATTTGTTCCTTCAAACATACAAGCCATGTAAAAACAAGGAACATTTTGCAGCTGGGAAAAAATTGTTCTTCAAGCCCTGGCACTTTCTCCACTCTCCAACCAATTCCCCACGTAAATGGCATTTCAGCTTTAGAGATTCATTTCTAGCTCAGTCATACTTGGAGGAGTTTGCTTTTTCAAAAACTTTTTTCAAGGCTTAGTATTTGTATTTGTATTCAGATCAATAGTGATTTTATGGTTTTTCACCCAAACTCACGCTTTATGTTGAGAACTTCAGGGCTTTTTCTGGGATGTTCCTGGAGTAAAGAATATCTGTGTTCTACCTCCAGAGAATGAATAATATTGGAACATTTAAATAAAATTGTGCATTCTTTTTCTAATACTGTGTTTTCAAAACTCCAGATCTCAGTTGTGGACAGAATAGATATGATTTTGGCAAAAGGGTAGACCAGATAATTAAAGACAGAGGGAAGGCAGAGTGGTACACTACTGATAGAGACTGTAGACAAAAATATCAATAGTAACAACAACAATGAAACCTACCTCAGAGAGTTTGGGGTAAGATACACATGATGATTTACGCTGAGTCCTTTACAAAATATGCATTTAGTATATGATAACAATTATTATTTTTTCATTGTAGGGACAATATGGAAATGTTTTTACTTATACTCATGCATATATGTACTAATGGATTTAATAAAATCAATTAATATATACATACTGTTAAATCTTTCTTGAGCAAAAGCACAACTATACATTCTCATGTTATGAATATAGGATAAGTATTTCAAATAAAAATTAGTTCTAGGTGTAAAGTGTTAACTATGTTATGTTAGGACCAAATTTTTTAAATTATATTACTGATTAGACTCTCTATGACACAAGTGCTGATAATTTATTGATCATAAATATAAATTATTAGTCTTTAAATTTTATCTGTCATTTTAAATTGTGTCAGCCAAGGTCTGCATGCTATTAAATCCATAACACTTAAAAATATTTCCTCATTAGTGACACTGCTGTAATTATTGCTTTCATTCAGGATCCTGGTTTACATTAATAAATGTTATATAAAGTTCAATATCTGTTGCTGCTCATTATTTTTTGTCATGTGGAGGTGAGCAACATGATGTATTGAAATATGAGGACCAGAGCTCAGATAACTAAAGGTAAAAGCCCCACTGTAGGACAATGAAAAGTAAGAACAGTTCTTATAATGAGTTTATGTTATATAAGATCTAGATTGATTTAAGTACACATACATAAATACATACATACATATGTTTTACATTATTTATTATTATTATTAATATAATAATAATATATTATTATATTATTATTATATATATTATTATTATATTATAATATTATTATTAATAGGTAGAAAGAAGAGTGTTAATAGCACTTTGTCCTAAAGATATAATACATAAACGTTGCCTCCTAAAAACCTAGCCATCATTGCCTGAAGAAAGAAAGAATATTTTAAGAGAAATAATTTTCTTCTGTAACTTTCTTTTTGTCATTTCCTAAATCGTTAGTATAGCAATTCTTGTTGAATCTTAAAGTTACAAACCTTTAAGTTCTGATTCTGTTTTCCTTTCCTGATTCTGACTCTGTTTTGCAAAGTTTTCCTTTGCAAAAAATAACAACATTTTTAGTTTTTCCAAGGGCAGGGAACCAGTCTAAAAACTTTCTTCTCCTAACACATAATACATATCGCTCTAAGAAATCAGCATACATATTGGAATGCTGTTATTGTTATTTTCATTTTAATGGAATCACTCTTTTTCACTTAAAAATAATGAATCTTTCATAGACATAGTAATTTCCTAAAATTTCTTCTTATTACTATAAATATAGCCAATTATTTATAAATTATATTTTGCATACCATGACTGATATCTCCTTCATTTGTTAATATTCCTCAAACAGCTTGTATAATTATACATATTGACTAAAATATAAAAGTTAGCAACTTCATTCATACAAAGACATCAGAATTAAGTGAAAACTTCAAAATTGATTCACCATCTGTATCATCTTTGATTTCAGTTAGTATTTTATATAGATAGTGGTTATAGAAGATGTTAACCAAATAGACTCCACAGAGGAGTGTGGGAAAATTCTGAGTTGAAAGACTTACGTCTACTTCTTTTCAGATACCTGGAAGGTTTCAACCTGAACAACTTTACTGTACAAGTATGATAGGAATACAAATGACTGCTTTGGTTATTATTTCTCAGAGAAAGCCTCAGGTGATGTCAAAGATTATCCCTCTGCACTGGAGGTATCTATATCTTCCAGAAGTGGAAGGAATCAGTTGAGCGAGGGCTGGCACAATTGGAAGTGATGTGGTGGTCAGTTAAAAGGACTTGACACCATCAGGAGTGGAAGTCTCATATCCTGAATGGGCACATGATGACCCTTTTTGAGATTCAAAAGTGTCAGGTAGAGTTATAGCTCAGCCCATGTTGACAACCAATGATGAGAAGTTCCCTCCCCACTATTTCTATGGCATAATGTGCACCTGCAAGGATTAAGATGCCTCCTAGCAGTGAGACATGAATGGAAAAATCCTAAATTAACTAAACATGACACTTGAAATAAGCCAAAAGACCTGGAATTTATCAGCCACAGTGACCTTACTCACTTTCAGAAAAAAAAGATGGGAGTTTGAGATATTTATTTAGTTATGGAAAAGTAAATATACTTTTTTTTTTTTATAAATTTGAAGTGTGTTTTTGACTGGGAAATTTACATCCACTGGCCTTATTACTCTATCTTTAACTCTTACTGGAACCCATTCCACCAATATCACATCATATATTATTTTCTCCTCTACATTTTCCTTCATGTTATTAGCTCCACCTATATGAAGATGAATTTGGATTCTCTCCATGTTTAGATGCCATCTTTTCCATGAATTTCAAATTTAATTTTCAGTACTTTGAACATGTAAGCAAAAAAAATTCTTTCCTAAGACACAAAGTTGATTTTCTTGTCTTGATTCTTTAAGTTGGGTCTCCATAGTCACCCCAGTCAGTGAGAATTGATGGTAGCATTTTCCCCAAAACCTCTCTGCCCTTTGCTCTTGGCTCCCATGTCCTTGCCCTTACTATCAGAACCTAGATTTATGACTCATGCTTTGGACCCAGGACCTTCAACTGTCACTCTGGAGCTCTGTACTTCAGTTTTATACCCTACCTTTCTGCATAATCCCTCAGTTTTGTACTGCACTATTGTCTCAAAGGGCAAGATTCCCTTTCCATTCCAGCGCCAATTGTCAGTCAAGAGGTGACAAATTCCAATGCCCATGTCCTCCATACTTTCAGTTCTCTTAAGCCCTATCCTGGAATTCTTTTCAGACTCATTCTCCTCAGAAACATCTGAATGTCCTACCTCCCTCTCACTTTTCACACCCATTGGGTGGCTGAGTGCTCTTAATTCAGTCTTCATGATATCTTTCACATTGCTTTCCTCCTTTGTATTCTCATTGTTACCACCTTAAAGTCAGCACTCAGACAACAAAAATGTATTCTTAGCCAGTGACCCTACTTCCAAGTCTCCCCCACTGAAATATAAGATGCACAGTTTTCATAATATTCCTAAAACTTCTTTGTTTACTCTTAGTCTTATTCCATAAAAAAATGTGGAAAAGCAAAACAAAAGGACATTACTTCCTTCTACCAATTTTCAATGCCTCTCATTATCCACAGAACAAAATCCAAACACTACTGTTTTTATACCTCACCAATTCAATTTTCTGGACCTACCATGTTCCTTGCCATGTAACATATCTCTAAACATTTGTTTCTACTTTTTCATCTACCTGTTGAGATTTTACCACCCTTCAAAATAAAATACAAATGTTACTTCTTTAAAATTGTTACCTGAGCAGCTTCTCTCACCAACCTCAAATATGTGTATGCCTTACCAAGCAGGGATCACACTCCAAATGAATTACTTTTGCACATCTCCATCATATGACCATTGCTGCCTTTAGTTACAACTCCCATGTGTCCTCTACCTCAAGGCATTTGAGACCGTAGCTTGAACATAACAGGTGCTCAATATATGAAAGTTGAATGGAATATACTAGAATTTCAGAAATAAAACCCTACAGAAAGCCCTATGCTCGTTTAAATACAGCTGCCCACCCTAATTTTCCTCACTCTACTCTCCTTCCATCATTTTCAAAAAAGTCAAAAAAATGCAAATACATTTGGATTTTTGCCTCTGAGTCATATCTTATATTGGCATCCTACAGTTATCAGCTAGTCAAAATGAGGTAAGATTACTAACACAGAGGCCAACTGATTTTCAAAGTTGCCAAATGGTAGAACTTAGAGAAAAAATTAACTTACTGTGATTACTTCCTCATAAAGATGGAGTTTTCTCCTAGCCATTGTATCTAGGATGACTCTGTTTCACACTGTGATTTATTTTAAGGAGACCTCAAGAGAACGTGTAGACTGAAAGTCATTTATACTTCACATGTGATACCATGACTTTAGTCTAAATCCAGAAAAATCATTCTTTTATTTAGGTTGATTCAGGTGCAGAAATGTAAAGGGGAAAGAAATATTTTAAATTAATTATTTCTTGAAATATTTTTGACTTTGAGGTTGAGAAATTCCACATTCATTTTTAGTTTAGTGATGAGGAATATATATATAACCCTCAGAGCTCAAGATACTCATTTCATAAGAAGAGTTTACATGAACATTAGTAGCTTCTAGAACTAAAAAAGATACTATAGAAATATTACTTTTTAAAGTTCCCATGTGAAAGTATGATTACTTTGGTCATTTAATAATGCATTTATCAGACAATTCCATTGGGCCAGAACTTAGACAAATGTTAAAATGTAGCTACAGTTTACTCTAATGTCAAACTTCAAATAAATGCTTCAAGCACATAATACACTTGACACAATTTTCATTTGTTGCTAAAGGAAGATATTGCTAAAATGAATCGTTTGTATTTCACACATTCTGATGATAGAGAAAAACATATCAAATCAAACAATAATGGAAGAGATATGCCCAACTCAATCCCAGAGAGTTTATTCAAACACATAGTGGTGGGCCTGAGTGTATTCTGTGGTAGATTGCTTTCTAAGTATGCACAAGGTCCTGAGTTCCAACCCCAGTATGACTAATAAAAAAAGAGAGGGAGAGAGGGGGAAGAAAGGAAGGAAGGAAGGGAGGGAGGGAGGGAGAGAGGGAGGAAGAAAAATAAGTCAAACTTGCTTATATTACTGATGTTTTCTCTTGCGTCCTCCCTTGCACAAGCTTTTGAGAGAAACACGTGGATAGGACCTGTTTCTACTAATAAATGTACTATGATCACTTTCTGTTTACCCTAATCTCAGGTAAAATTATGAGTTTCTCAGCTTTGCACAGGATTACTATCCTACAGATCTGGGCCATGAATCCCAATAAAGATTCACTTGATTTCGAAAAGGCCCAAGCCCAATTACCACTGTTCTGTACGTTGGAGGAGAATTAGAAAGCAAATGAAAAGATAGTTTACTGACTATCTACATACACAAAGTCCAAATGATGGTTGTGGAAAACATGTAAGTCTATATTCCATATAGACTTAATTCCCCCCAAATGCAAAACAATACACAATTTGAATGCTATGTGTGAAGCATTCTTCATGAAAATGTACTATACATAGGAATAGAGTGATGGACAAGTCAAAACTCCATTTCCAAGAAACTTCTTTCTAGTAAAGGAGATAAATATTAACAGAAATGACTGTAAAACACAGTTAAATGCTGCAGGCTTTAAGAGTGGAATAAAAATGTCATGGGAAAGAATTATATTCATGTGATTTTTACAGGGCTAAGTTTAGGAAATTTTCCCAAAGAATTGGCATTTAAACTGAGTTCCACATGATTAGTAAGATTTCAAGGAGTGGAAGATAATATTGGGAATAGAAATTCAGAAAGAGTTTGTAAGTAAGAGGAACAAAGAAGGAAAAACAAAATAAAGTAAAACACAGAGGATCTAAACTGCAATCCCTCTTCAAGTAAAGAGAGGATAAATGAATTCCACAGATCATTTCTATTTGTTTTTCAGAAAGAACTGAATGTGTTAACTTGAAACTAAATAAGACATTATTGTTATTTTTAAAATTCTATAAAATCTATGTTGATATGCCTACATGAACTATGTGAAAATTCAGATATAATTATCAGTTATCAACTTATAAAGTTTTTTAAAGATGTTTTCCTCTCATCAAGTGAAAATAAACTTTCTTAATAAAGAGGCACTAGAGAAGCACATTTGCCACTAGTAAGAACCACATTAGTATCCATATCTACCTGGATTCTGAGAAAATCCAGTCCTTCTTTGCTCCTATGTATTGCCCAATGGACGCACAGTGGAAAAAGAATCTTATAGTCACGAACATCTGGGCTGAGAATGTGTGCTTTCCAGATGTGAGCAGGTTGAATCAATCTGTTAGTTTTCTGATTTGTATGTAAGATAAGAATTTTCTTAATATAAGCTCCTGCATTCATTGTGATATATTGTTATTATAAGTTCTCTTAGTTATACAACAGAATCTTACATATTTGGAAAGTGTAAAAGCTTAGGAAAATACACATTGGATGCATATTAGATTTCTCGTAATATGTCAAACCTAAATAGATGACTAAGCCTTACAATGTCCTAGTATGCCAAATCCTTTAAAATATTTCCTTTAATGAATTTAATATATTTCAAGGTTTTTAGAAAATTATATGTGCAGTGAAAAAAATAACAAAAGTGCATGAGTAGGATTATCATTTTTTAAGAAAGGAGAAACGATGTTAACATGGAACATTTGGAATATTTCCATAAAAGTCTGAACTTCTCAAAGCAACACTGAAATAATAAAGAAATAGGTAGACCTGGCTTAACACAGACATGACTGAATATAGTTTGCAAATAATATGCTATGGTGGTTCTTCTATATGGTGATTATTTGAAAATTAGTATAGTAGAATTATCCTTCCAATAAGGAGGAGGGGGTAATTAGAAGTTAGACACCTTAGCTTTTTGCTAGGT
The DNA here is from genome assembly GCA_028644305.1 of Xerus rutilus. NCBI lineage: Eukaryota > Metazoa > Chordata > Mammalia > Rodentia > Sciuridae > Xerus > Xerus rutilus. Next base: position 84,860,873 of record CM053404.1, read on the forward strand.
ACTTGGGCAAGTTTCAGAACACACTGCTAGGGTCTGAATAGTTTCCCCCAAAATTCATATGTTGAAAATTAATCATCAATTTGATAGTATTAAGAGGTAGGGCATTCTAGGAGATTATTAAGTCCTAAGGGTAGAGGCTTCATAAATGGAATCAGTGACTTTATAAAAGAGGTTCAAGGAGCTATACCCCTTCCACCAAGAAGTGTCTTCTATGAGGCAAAAAGTAAGATTTCACCAGATAGTGAGTGTGTCAATGTCTTGATCATGAATTTCACAGATTCCAGAACTATGAGAAGTAAATCTCTTTTATTTATAAATCACCCAGTCTCAAGTGTTTTGTTATAGCATCACCAGCAGGCACTTTCCCAGGATTGGTTTACTCTGGTATAGATTTCAATAACAATTGAATGAAATACAGTGAGCATTGTGCTCACTTAATGCTTGGCACATATTAGGGATTCATTCAATGTTAGTTTCTTTTCTCTCTTTCATAATATAGCAGCAAATGAGGAGGAATGAGTGGGTTCTAAAAGAGCATTTGGTCCTGTTTTTACTCAGTGGACAGGGAACTAGTCCATGCCCTTATAGCACATTAACAATAAGAAGAGTGGCTTACAAGACAACTTCACAACCTCAACAACACAATCTTACCACTTCTTTCTTTCTTTCTTTCTTTCTTTCTTTCTTTCTTTCTTTCTTTCTTTCTTTCTTTCTTATTTTTCTTTTTTGATATACATGACAATAGAGTATATTTTGACATATTATACATACATGGAGTATAGTTTATCTTTAAAGCAACCTTTAAACACAAATACCCACTATTTATTCATGAACCTATGTATTTCCTGACTTGATTACTTGCTCTCTATGAAAGGATATGGGGTATTCATGTTAACCTTTCATATCCGAAGTATTATGCCTTCTGCACCATCCCCTCCCCCACAAAACCACCTAAAGTGTTTCTATTGCTTTTGCCAGGGAATAAGCAGCCCCCTTTTTGGGGAATATATCCTTTATTTTCATTTACCATCATTAATTTATAAGTGGTTAAAATTGAAACTGTATCTAGAGAACAGAAATCCTGGATAGATTATTTCTTTTTTTATTATTAACATGGTTCTCTTCAACATCTGTTACATCTTATTGAAATTCATCAGGCTAAACACAGCTGCTATTTCATAGGAAAGTGGGAATAAGAGGTGGAGGAAGTGAGAAGGGAAGTTTTTCCAAGGGAGTGAGAGTTCAAGGAAAGAGGAGAAGTATGTTTTTCAGCTATTTAACTCGGATTTCCAAACTATTGTGCAGCAGAAAGATATAAGTATAAATTTAAAATACCATTTAGAAAAAAAGTGCATTTCAGGCATCTTGTAAACCAGGGGAAAATACACTAAAGTTTATTTCTGTTTCTCAAAGAAATGTTTATGTCTTTGTGTAATAATTTACAGTTTCTCTTTTCCCCTAAAAGTTTGAAAATTGGACATTCAGCACACCATTTCTTTGAAAACTGGCATGCACACATACAAAATGAAATGGTCATCAATGACCACAGGCCCTGAGATGACCATTGATATTACAGGAAATAAATGAGAAGCTCTTCGTAGCCACTGTCAGTGTTTAGTATTCTTTCCTGTCCTGTTTCCCCCATCAGTAGCACACATCCATCTGTATTAGAAGCACAAGCAGATTTTTAAAAACCATTTTAAGATAATCAGCAAAAGTGAACAGAAACCTAACATTCAAATGTTACCTCCTCCAAAGTGTGATCACTGGAAATTACCAGATCACTGTCTTCTTCCCAACCCCCCTTCCCTAGGCTTATTTTGCAAAAGGCAAAGCCAAGACAACATCTTGCTTTGTCCATCATATTAAGCATAATAAATGAATGAGAAGTCAGCACCATCCATCTCCATGCCCCCTCGCAACTTGGTGTAATGTGTCTGTGGACTGTAACACCGAACTCAATAGCTACATTTATCATGTTTTTCATTTGAATCCTTGATGCAGAATAAAAAGGAGATGAGATGGTCTATAATATATTTAGGAAACATTTCAAAAGATGAATAAAATCTCACTCAAGGGAGGAATCTATGTGTACAACTTAAGATCCACTGCAGTTGGAGCTGTTCTTGAAAATATTTAAATGGTGATATATCACTAACTTTCAGAGACTTGAGTAATCTTGATGGTAGGTGAAAACCAGCACTATGACATAAATTATCTAGTCAAAATATCAAGAGTTTCCTCTATCTCACTGAAAATGTGTTTGCTCTGTGTGAATATTCACACATGTGAGATGCTGAGAAATGAAACAGTCGCAAAGTTTTATAGTGCAAGTGCATTCTTTCACAGTTCCAAGTTGGAGAAATCCATCCGGATGGGTTAAAAATGCAAATGGGAGAACCAATTGGAACTAAGCTCTTCACCTGTAACACCAAAGACTCTTAAATATGTCTTCAAAGACATATTTCCCTGATAGTCTTGGGCACACCTGCCATTACATTCCAGTTTCCCTAACCTCACTAGGATTATTAGAGAATTCTCCGAATAGAAAGGCAACTATTGTAAAACAGTCTCAACAGGAGCTGGCCAGTGTGGCATCAACAGTGACTGGACCTAACTGAAATAGCACCATTGCCAGGAGAGGGGTTTTATTCTTACAGAGGGGGAGTATATGCAACACAAATGAGGTCCAAAAGCTTCACAAGAGCCCTTCCTTGCTTATTTCCATGGGAGGGTTGGTTCTGCTGAATGTTTAGGAAAACAATATTAATGCTGCTGCTTCACAGGATCCATGGGGAAATCTGATAAATATCTGATTAAATTAGTCTCCAACATAATTACATTAAAGTCAAATTTGTTTAACTTTTTCTATGCTTGGTTATCTCTGCACAGCCAAAAAGATGTTAATTGGCAACCTAGCTTCTAATGTATTTATACCACTGGTGGTTCATTAAGTTCAAGTTTTATAATGCAAATGAAAAGAGATTGAAACTGTTTTTTAAAAAGTTAACAATTCAGCTTTTAGGTTTTTGTTTTTAAATGGAGCCTGTGAAGTCATTAGTTTACAGTGATTTTTTTCTTACTCTGAATCTTTTTTAAAGTGTCACTTTTAGAAATACATTTCTACATAGAAGTACTATTTGTGCTTCTAGACATTAGAAAATATAACAAAGGTAAGTCTCTCTCTGAAGACATGATGGGGACACTACCTTACCCATTCTTCCAGGGATAGGGAGGTCCTACCTTTAGGAATTCACCACAGAGAAAGGTTCATCACACTTGAATTACCTTCTTCAACTCTTTTATTTTATTTTATTTTATTATTATTATTTTTTAGAGGATAACATTTCATTTCTCTGGTTGTAAGTGATATAGAATCACAACATACATGCAGTCATACATAAAGTTAGGGCTATGATAACCATTGTATTCCACCACCTTTACTGTCCCCATGCTCCCTCCCCCCTTACATCCCTATGAACAGAGTTCCTCCAATGTTCCCATGTCCTTCCCCACATTATGGATCAGCATCCACTTATCAATGAGTACATTTGGCATTAGGTTTTCTGAGATTGGCTTACTTCACTTAGCATGATATTCTCCAACTCCATCCATTTACCTGCAAATGCCATAATTTTATTCTCTTATTGCTGAGTAATATTCCATTGTGTATATATACCACAGCTTATTTATCCATTCATCTATCGAAGGGCATCTAGGTTGGTTCCACAGTTCAGCTATTGTGAATTGAGCTGCTATAAACATTGAAGTGGCTGTGTCACTGTAGTATGCTGTTTTTGAGTCTTCTGGGTATAGATCAAGGAGAGGGATAGCAGGCTCAAATGGTGGTTCCATTCCAAGTTTTCTAAGGAATTTCCATGCTGCTTTCCAGATTGGTTGCACCAATTTGCAGTTCCACCAGCAATGTATGAGCGTGCCTTTTTCCCCACAACCTCGCCAACACTTATTGTCTTCAACTCTTTCATTGGTTTTATATATATATGTGTGTGTGTGTGTGTGTGTGTGTGTGTGTGTATACATACACACATATGTATATATACATACACACATGTGTATATATATATACACACACACATATATATGCATATGTATATATATCTTGACCATGACCTCAAAGAACTCACAAATTAACTGAAAGTATGAGAAATGAAAAATAGTGCAAAAATTAATGTTTTTTCTTAAAAAAGTAAAAATTGAAGCACTAAATTCCTACATATACAAAGAACAAAATTTTTATCTATAATCCCATCTAAATTTTGCTGAGAATCCTGATGGATTTCTACATGCAAATGAAGTAGGATATTAAAACGGAAGTTACGCTGGGTGCAGTGGTGCACACCTATAATCCCAGCAGGTTGGAGGCTGAGATAGGAGCATTGCAAGTTCAAAGCTAGCTTCAGTGACGGCAATTCACTAAGCAACTCAGTGAGACCCTGTCTCTAAATAAAACACTAAATAGGAGTGGGGATGTGGCTCAATGGTTGAGTGCCCCTGAGTTCAATAGCCGGTACCGAAGATAAAAAAGGAAGAGTGGAGTTATGCTGTTTAGTTTTGGATGAATCTCTAAAGTTAAGATTAATGTTGTTCATTCAGTGACCACGCATACATAAAAGTCTAAATATCTATGCACAATTTACGAAGAATTGATCCCAAATCCAGCCCAGTATACAATAGACCATTGCCAACTCCGAGATGTGTGGAAGGGCACATGACTAAAGAAAGGATATTATTAAGGATTTCCTTAGACGACATCAGAGTCTTTTGTTACCTTTCTCACCTGAACATGGGCATAAAATGACACTTATCTACAAGTAGCTGGCTGGAGAAGCTTATCTCTGCAGACCTTAGAGACAGTGCTGCACTGGGAATAGACATAGCAAGGAATTTGTTTCCTGTGGGCCAGATGTGAACCCCATAGCTGGGTGGAGAACTTGGGTCAATTCAGAGAGACCATGCCCATGAGGACAACTCAGAGGAAAATTGTTGCCCTTAAAGGATGGACTGAAGGGATCCAGGACCCTATGGAGTGTTGAAGAAGCCAGCAGAAGAAACATCAATCTATCATGGACCTACAGTGGAAGATTCCCATTGAGAATTACTGGAATGCCCTCAGATTCTCTGCACCCAGACAAGGTGCCAGTTTAACATCCAGCATTCTCAGGGGGCACAAGTATCATAATGCAATGGTTGGAGTCTTTCCACTTCTTCAACAGAGGAGAAACAGGCTGCACAGGGAGAAGCACTAGGTGGGAAGATCTTGAGGAAGCATGTTGCAAAACCCATTCATTCCCCTGTAATTTTCCCATTCTGAGGTAGGCTGGAGTTGGGAAGGGGCAGAACTTTAATCTGGATGAGAACAATTTTGATATTAGACTGAAATGGATGTAAGTAGAAGAAAAAATGTAAAGTGTCTGGACAAGTTATGGGAATAGCCTAGAATTTCTTCCAAGTCCAGGCTAGAAAGAGTTTGCAAAGCAGGGTGAAATGAGCTGTTCTGGAAAAGATAGTTCTTCAAGTCCATGTTATAAGATCTGTTATGTGAGTTTTGAGACTTATAGCCAAGGAGACTGGCTACAAGTTATAATGGTAAGAGGGGAATTTGAAGTCGATGAAGGAAAACTCTAGAGGGACAAAGAAGGTAAGGTAACGGGCACTTCATTGGGACAAAGGTAAGAAAGCAAAACCCTTCTTCACAGCAGGACCTGGACAGAAAAGAAATGTCTAACATGAATTTTCATATTGTTTTCTATGAGGCATATATTGTTAGCCTCTTTTTCTACCATAAAAACCTCCCATAAACTAATTGTATGGGTGGGAACTGAAAGAGATGGCATGTGTCACCACTGTGTCACTGTGCCTAAGCAGCTTAAAGAGAGAGGGAACCAGGAGAAGGGGAGCCATCATTGCATGACAGTCACTTTAGAATGCATCCTTTGAAGAAAGTGGTTTTGAAGCACATTCTCTAGCAAAGAGAAGTTTCTCTTGAGCATTCTGCAATGAATCTCTCCATCTCACTACATTTCATTTATCTATGTAAGTTCAATATTGTGCATTGATGTCCATTTGATTGTGATGATGACTGTGATGGTGATGATGGTGATGAGGCTGGTGATGAAGATAATTCCTTCCATTTTTAAATGCGTAATGTGTTAAGTATTTTGCATGAATCATTTCATTTATTTTCATAATAAACTTACAAAATAGTTATTGTCTCTATTACTTAAGAGAAACTAAAGCTCAGAGACACTTAATTTTTGATGCTACGCAGATATTAAATGGTGGATATAGAATTTGAAAATATTTGTCTAAATAGAGTAAACATTTCATTTGGTAGAATATTTCATTTGATGGTGCTGGGGATTGAACCCAGGGCCTTGTGTGTGCGAGGTAAGCACTCTACCAACTGAGCTATATCACCAGCCCTTCTTTAATTTTTTTTATCATTTACATTTCCTCTATAAAGGCACTTCTTAAAAATAGAATGCATGCCAAAACTATTTCATTTAGTATATTTACTTTGGATTTAATCTGCTCCTTTGTCTGGTTTCCTACAGGCTTAGGTCATTGACCTTAGTTTTCCTTTTTTCTAATGTGCACAGTCAATACTATACATTTCCCTCTAAGCACTGTTTTTGCTGCATCCCACACATATGGATAGGCTATACTTTACGGCCCAGAATTTGGTCTATTTTGGTGAATGGGTTATGTGAAGTTGGTAAAAATATGTATTCTGCTATGGTTGGATGCCAAATAGGTCCAGTTGTTTGATGATGCTGATCAGTTGACTATGTCTTTACTGATTCTCTGTCTTCTAGATTTGCCAGTTACTAAAAGAGGGATGTTAAAGTCTTCAACTACTGTAGTTAGTACATGTATTGCTCTTTGAAGTTCTATCAATTTTTGCCTCACTTTTAAAACTCTTTGTTATTAAGCACATATACATCAATGATTGTTATGTCTTCTCAGGAAACTGACCCCTTATCATTATTCAATGTCCTTCTTTATTCCTGATAATTTCCCTTGTTCTGAATTCAATTTGGCTGAAATAAAATTGCTACACGAGATTTTTTTTTTTAATGTTTCAGTATGACATAGCTTTCTCTACCCCTTTAGTTTTAATCTATGACTTTGTATTTAAATAAATAAATAAGGTGGATTCCTCACAGCATATAGTCATGCCCTGAATTTTTATCTACTCTGTCTTTTAATAAGTATATTTAAATTACTGATTAATGATATATTTAGATTAATATCTATAATATTGATTATTTTTTATTTATTAATGTTTTTCTTCTCTGTTTGATTTCTGCATCTTCTACTTTTTTTCTGTCTTCTCTGGTTTTAATTGAACATTTTATATAATTCCATTTTATTTCCTTAGAATATTGATGATAATACCTTACTTTAATGGTTTTAGCCATTTCCCTTGAATATGCAACATATATTGACAACTAATTCAATTCCTCTTTCAAACATCACCAAACTGCTTCATGCATGTATGATGCATTGCTTCACAACAGAGTGAAGATAGTCCCTGATTTATGATAATTCAATTTGTGATTCTTCAGCTTTACAATGCAGCAAAAGTGATACACATTCAATGGAAATTGTTAATTGAAATTGAACAATTTTTATCTTTTCCCAAGCTTGTGTTATGCAGTATGATATCCTGCTGTGGTGCTGGGCAGTGGAAGCTAGCCACAGCACCCAATCAGCCACATGATCACAGAGGTAAACAACATATTCTGCAGTGTTCCATGTTGCTAAGCTCTGATGTTCCATAGGTTAGGCATATTAAATGTGTTACTTATTAGAATATAACCCCATAATAAGTGAAGGAGCATCTATATTCCCAATTCCTTCCTCTCCTCCCTTATAACATTGATATAATTCTTCTCACTTATAAGCAATAATCACCAAATATATTATTGTAGTGATTTTTTGACCCAAACTGTTATTTGTTAAATCAGTTAATAATAAGAAAAATAAAAGATTGTTTTCCCTTCCTTTATTTTCCTTTAACACTCTCTTTTATGTATGTCCACATTTCTGACCTACATCATTTCTCTTCTTTCTAAATAAAGAAGGCTTTTCCTTAACATGTCTTACAAGACAGGTCTTCTGGTAACAAAGTCCTTCAGTTTTTGCTTGGTTGATAAAGATTCTTTTTCTCCTTCACCTTTGAAGGTCAATTTTGTTGGATACATATTTTTAGTTTAGTGAGATTTTGCTTTCAACATTTAAATAGTTCACTATCTTCATGCTTGCACGGTTTCTGAGAAGAAATCCAATGTAATTCTCATCCTGTTTCTCTAGTGGTTAAGTTCTTTTTTCCTCTGGATTCTGAATCTTTGTCTTTGCTTTTCAACACTTTGAATATGATATGTCTGCATGTAAAATTTTTTGATATTTCTACTGCTCATTAGTGTCTGGTTTTCACCGATCTCTCACTAATTTTGGAAAATTTTCAGCCATTACTATCACAAATTTTTCAGTTGTTTTCATTCTTTACGCTCTGTTATTTCAATTATATATGTGCTGCATGTTTTGTAATTGTCCTACAATTCTTGGATATTGTTTCATTGTTTTCATTCTTCTTTCTCTTTGCATTGCAGTTTTGAAAGTTCCTACTGACAGTTCTTCAAGCTCACTAATTCTTTTCTGTCATGTCCAATGTCCATGTCACCCATGGATGAGCTTAATAAAGGCATTCTTTTCTGTTAAAGTAGGTTTTATTCTAGCATTTTGTTTTGTCTTTTTCTTAGAGTCTCTATTTCTATGCTTACACCACCTATGTGGCTTTCTATATGTTGTCCACTTTTCCCCTTAGAACCCTTAACATATTAATCATAGTTATTTTAAATTCCTGGTATGATAACTCTACAATGGACTGCAACTACTACATTGGTAGTTGCTAATGTTAAAAATAACAAGTTTTTTCTTTGTGTCTTTGGGCTATCTCTATTTCCTTTTAGCATGCCTCATAATTTGTTATTGAAAGTCAAATGCAATATAGCACGTATAAGGAACAGAAGAAGATGGGTCTTTAGTATGAAGTTTTATGTTTCCCTGTTTCCTTATTTCCCATTTGGTTTAGCTGCGGTGTCAGAAGTTAAAATTTCCTCCAGTATGTTGGTTTCTGTCTCTCGCTGCTGCTTTGAGTTTTCCTAGACACTCCTAAATAGGGCCTGCAGCTTGCGGTTCTTTTCTTTTCTTTGGGAAGAGACCTAGTGACGTGGTGGCGAGGTGAAATGGCCAGGGAAGCATTGTCAATTTTTTAAGTTAAGCTGAGTTGGGTATTTTTCCTCCTCCAGATTGGTTAGCCTTTAGTAAAACTTCAGTTGGTTAGATCTGGGTTAAATAGCTTTGAAGACAGGTCTTTTTAAAGATAACAGAGGACTCTGGACATATTTCAGAATGGCTACATTTTCCCTCCTCTTACTGGAAGTAGAAAGAGATTTTTCTCATATTGTCACAGTGAGAACCTGAACCTGGTAGGGTTCTTGGAGGTTAAAACTTCTGAAAGTTTAGGAACCCCTTAAGAAAGGAACCCCTGGGAGTTCTTAACTTTCAAGCTAGTCCATACTGAGCCTCTAGCATTTTATAAATTGCAGTTTAAAATGCACCGACTGATATTGGTTTTAGCCGCAGGCTTCTGATCCTGGAGTTCTGCTAAAAGTTAGCTGTGGATGATGACTGTCCTTCTGCAGATTTAGGGCTGTGTTTTGCCTTGTGACCTTGTCTGATGGATGTATGAAGGCCTGTCGATTTTACTGGTTTGTTTTTTTTTTTCAGCTCTTTTCTTGTTATAAGGGCAAGAGTAACAACTTCCAAACTCTATACATTAGACGGTAAACCCTAATATTCTATTCTTTATTTTTTTCTTCAATAATATACAGAATTTTTATTATGTGCCAGAGACATTTGCAGTTGATCTGATGATATTGACAAGACATGGCAAACAAGACATGGGTCACTTCAGTGGATGTACAGTGCAAGGGTCCACAATTATTTGCATCTAAATCTTCCTTTATTTTTACTATATTTGTGTTAGCTTTACTTCCTGCCAAATCTAAGACTTTCTTTTTGTGCATCTTTTCCATTATTTCTCTTTAGGTTTTCAGACTCCTGCTCTCTATTCAGCACTCATTCATTCAGTCTGTCATTCTTGTCCTGGCTGAAGACCTCCTGTGTACACCTACATCTCAAAGACCTCCTCTCATGGTGCTTTACTTAACATTGAGATACTGGGGCAACAAATGACAACCTGTCTCAGAGATGTCAGAGTAAAGAAAGAGGCATTGAGACATGGCCTCACTGCTCAGAGCTGGAGCAGCAGGCAACACATGGGTACCAAGGCAACAACCAAACAGAATACATTAAAAGCCATTCTGGAGGTAGTTGATGGGACCTAAGAGGCAAGAATTATCTCTTGCTTGTGAGTGGTAATGAAGAGCCAAGTCTTACGGGACCACATTTTAGATTTATAAAAATAGCCTATATACTTTTTTTTGGTGAATTCAATGCCAAGTATATGTAAATGAATATGATTTTATTCACATTTAGATTCCTAGATGCCCTAATTACATTGGGTAAGACATTTTTGGAATCTATACTCTATTTATTTATTTTTTTGGTATTGAGGATTGAATTCAGGGGTACTCGACCACTGAGCCACATATCCAGCCCTATTTTGGGGTTTTATTTAAAGATAGAGTCTCACTGAGTTGTAAATACAAATTTGAAAATTGTTGATGATTTTTAGCTAAGTTTTCTATTTTACTGTGCCATTTCCAATTTCAAAATTCAAGAAATACATTACTATACCAATCTCTGAAGAAGAAATGACATTATAACCAATGTTTTGTCATAGTTGAGTATACAGTGCTTACTTTCTTTTTAAATGGCACATGTGGCTATTATTTGTTACATCATACATATGTTATGTCAATGAAATACACTTATTCAATATATATCCTGAGCATTTAATTTTCCCCACACTTTTTGTTTTCAACTATTTCAGCCCTATAAAAGGGAAATTCACAACTAATCACAGCTTGTTGAAAGAAAACATTACATGAGACAAATGCACCTTAAAAAATATTAAATGTCATTCTTCAAGTCCAATACAAAAATAGTCTACCTACAAGATATAAGATATATAAAGGAACTAAGAAAAAATGTAAATATGTAAGTCAATCTTAATTAATCTATATTGTAGATTGTGCAAAATTATATGTGTGTGTGTGTGTATATATATATGTTTGTATATATTTATATAATGAAATAGTAGTACCTAAATTGGGAGGTTAGTTACCTAGAGTTAAGATTTTATAAGTTCCATGCATTGTCCAAGAGGAAAGTAAAATTAAAGTTAAGTTTTGATAAATCAATAATGTATGCTATAATCTCTAGAGTAACCATTAAGAATAATAAAAAGCATTTATACTTCAAATTAGAGATAAAAAATGAATAAAAATTACTAAAACCTGAGAAAGACTTTAAACGTATAGAATGAGGTGAACAGGATAGCACATATATAAGCAAATAAATAAGATGGTGAATTTAAACCCAAATATACTAGTTAATCACATTAATGTTTAAGGATTAACTCTTCCAATAAAAATGTGAAAAATATTCACCTTATGAATACTAAGAAAAGAAAACTGGTATGCCCATAAGTTTGAGAACAATCAGTATTAACTTTGTCAAGTTTATAACTTTAAAAAGTTTATTAGATGATTTAAGACTAACAAAGAGAGGGACCCTACATTGGTTTTCCAAACATCATCAAAAACTACTAAACTATGCACAAGAAGAAAAGAACAGGGTTATACAGTAATGGAGGTAGAATCTGGAGAGACAGGAAACACAGAAACAGAAAATGTTTTCTGCCTACATGGTATGTCCCTAGATTCTCCTTCATATTCCATGGGTCAGGTGATGTTTCTCCAGCCCACAACCCAAGCTGAAATGCAAGTGGGGAGGAGATGTCAGGAGACCCTCTTGGTAAGTTAGATCTGGTGTCCCCTAGCATTTGTGGGATACCAGTGCCTGATAACTCACTTACACCTGAAAATCTAAAAGCAAGAACTGTTCTCATGGCTGAATTTGGTGGAGCAATGGAAGTATAAATTTTTTGTACACCAATTGTAGACACAGTGGAAGAAAATCAGACTGGCCATTGTGAAAGGAAAAGGAATGCCAGGAAAGGCAAGGTGATTCCCACAATGGGTGAACCATGGAAAACCAGAGATGAGGATGGAGTTTTAAGTATTCAGCTACAAAAAATACCACCACATTAAGGTATGTGCAGCTGAGGGATCCCTAATCAAAATCCATAAAACTACCAACACAGGAAAGAGCCACCACCTGGAACCCTCCATACCGAGTGCCCAAAGGACTCATTACAACTGTACAGTCAAGTAAGCCATTCCATCCCTATGTCATGTTGTTTGTTGTTGTTGTTGTTGTTGTTGTTCCAACTCAAACTCTGAGGCAGCTAGGTACATCCTAGTGAAAGGAATGGAAAGAGTAGAAGAGGAAGGCGGGGAAATAAAGATTTCATCATGGCAGTGTTCCCCAATATACTCGACAAAGAGAAAAGATTTAACAGGAAGATAGTTTGGTATCATCTGCATCATCTGATTATTAGACTGGAATAAACCATTTATTACCTAAAACTGACAAGAAAAGCTGTGGGAGTTAGCAGAGATTTCATCTAAGGGATATTGGAATGGAGATGTGGTATAAATTGGGAGAATATATTAAAAGGAGTCATATTGGGCAAGAATGGAAAAAGCTTTCTACTTGCATCTCATGGAATCCAGTTAATTCACTAGTCCAATTAACTTACAGTAATACTGCAAACAGCAACCAAGAATGAAGTCTTTGGTAAAATTTGTTTGTGTTATCAAAGGATCTGGATATACAGAGGCCTAAGAGTGAAAGGACCTTTTGTTTTTTTAATACCCAATGTGAGAAATAAAGTCACAGTACTTCTGAGTCTTCTGGGCATTTCTTGGACCAGCTCTGGCACAGGAAATAAGCATCTTTATGGGCTAAGACTGCCAAACCATCTTTAAACAGATGGCTATTATTTCATTATTCAGCATACCTTCCCTTGAAGCCTCTCTCTGCCAATCATTACTGTAGATATATTCTTTTATTTTGGAGGAATTCCTAAGTATTTTTGAGAAATATACCCAGGAGTGTGAACTATTTTTATTTATCTACCTACCTAACTACCAATCTGCCCCTGTAATTTGATTGGAGGCTGATTTCAAATACCGCTAAATCACCAAGAATTACATGAACCATTTGTATGATTAATGGTAGAGAATTAGTACTGCTACTGACTTTTTCAAATCCTCTTTGGAGAAGGGGAGGGATACCTACTTTAGATGACAACTAATTGGCTAGATAGCTAGGTAGACATTGTAATGAAAACCTAGATTTTTGCAATTGACAGGAAGAGTTGGTATCATTGATTTACCATCTAATGAAAAAATCCAAAACCCTTGTGAATGATGTGGATATTTTGTAAGAGCAGTAGGACAAGAGGAAGCTGGCATCTTGGCTTCTAAAGAAAGGAATTCCAAAGAAATTCCAAAGAACTTCTTAAAGTTAGAAAAATTCCTAGAACCCAGGAGTCAACAGTACCTTATCCTAAAGCTAACTTTATCACTCCTTGCATTTTGGGTTTGAATATCATTGCTTTGAAAGCAGATTCATGACTGATGGCTCTTGGGACTCTGATAGCACATTTTAATTTTCAGACTTTAGCAGTTTAAGTGAAATAAGAGACTCTGATTCGGGAAATAGCTCAAGAATTTTGGCTTACAACTTTTAGACAGACACTTACATGCTAAAGAAACACACAGAAAATCTCTAGGGTATTGAAAATTCAGGCATCACAAAAGTGAAAAATTATTTTACCAGAAGACCAAAACCTCTCAGATGAAAGTGAGATTGGCCTCCCTGTAGAAACTGCATGCCTGGTCCTCATGCATTCAGGTGTTAAGTATCAATTCTAATTTCAAATATTCGACTCCATTGTCCTCATAGGCATTTTCATATTGATGGACAACATAACTGAGACTGTAGTTCACACAACATGATACCTAGAGTTAAATATATCCTTGTCAGAGTGAATAAAATGGAATTCAGCTGTCTTACCAAGGTAGTCGTCCACCTTGACTGCTTTGAGTCACTTGAGAGCTTTGAAAACTACTGATTGCTTCCGTCTTCATTCATACCCAGACCAGTTAAGTAAAATATTTGGGGGCAGGGTCCTGAAAAACCTCTCAGACAATTTTAGTGTTCAAACAGGATAGAAATCCAAAGTTTGAGAAATGTACAAAAGCTGGATATAATATATATGTTCAGCTAATTAAAATGGAAGTTGTTAATTGAAGAAGATAAGAATTTGATAAGCTTTTCCCTACCATTTTAAGCCTGTAATATGCATTCACTATGCTACTCTTTAAAACATGCCTTTTAAATAGGTATATTTATCCCTTTTTTTTTTTTTTTTTTGGTACCAAGGATTGAACTCAGGGGCACTCAACTACTGAGTCACATCCCCAGCCCTATTTTGTTTTTTATTTAGAGACTAAGTTGCTTAGTGCCTCACTAAATTGCTAAAGCTTGCTTTGAACTCAAGATCCTCATGCCTCCACCTCCCAAGCAGCTGGGATTACAGGCATGCGCCACCACACCCGGCTGTTGATCCTTCCTTTGACAGCGGAAAAAATTTATGCCTAACCTGCATACGTGACTTGGACAACATCACATAGCTAATTGATTGATTCCATGTCTGACTGATGTTAAGAAATCCTTTGAAAGCAGAGTCTGTATCTTACTCCTTTTTTAGTCTCTTCTACGTCTTTTTGCACCCATCCCCAGCCCCTAGCAAAGCATCTTCACTAGAATAGGAGCTTTGAAAACCATTCACTTTGTTAAGCAAAATGGACTGTGATTGTGACTGTTCTATCATGCATGAAACATGTAGATGTCTGAGGCAGCACTGTTGTTTTATCTCCTATAAATTACTTCCAATACCTCTTTCAGAACAACCAGCCTAAGTGTCTTATGAGATTGATTAATACCTGGTTAAGATAGTGGTTTTGGTGCCTTTGGTGTAGCTTAGGTTAAGCATAATAATACAGACCATGAAATAAAGCTAGTCAGCGAAGGCCTTAGACATTGGCAGAGACAAGGGCACATCCAGGAAGTTAGCTGGGGAACAAGTCAAGTGGAGACGAGTGCTCAGTAACAAGATTCAAGTTAAGTTTATGTTATTGAACTTCAGAGCCGTTCAAGTATAAGTCATGAGTTTCATGAGGATCAAAGTGAGATCAAGATCTCACTAGGAAGGTGAGAGAAGCAATTCTTGTCCTAAAGTACTAATCTCAGATTATCAGTATTAAGATCTATAGTAATCAATGTCCAGAGCCAAAGAAACCAATGTCAGGTGCTAGGAACCTGAAAACTTTGCAATGATCCAATAGTTGAGATGCAGAGTATGGGTCACTTGATTAAATTCTACAGATATTTGTCATGTAACTATTATGTGCGAGCCAAAGTGAAAACACAAAATTAATAAGACACAGACTTTATAGTGAAGGAGAGAATAATTTAATAGAGGGACATAAGAAAAGTATATTATGGAAAATACCTATGAGAGAGATAACACTGAGGACTTGGAGATAGATATTGAAATGAATTATTATAAAATTTTCATGAAATAGGTAGAATTAGAAATGTGCCATACATTGGCTATTGTGGATAGTGCTATAATAAACACGGCAGTGCAATGTCTCTTTATCATATTGGCTTCATTTCCTTTGGGTATATACCCAGTATTGGAATTGCTGGATTGTATGTAGTCCTATTTCTAATTTAAAAAAAAACTTCCATACTACTTTCCATAATGACTCTGTTAATTTACATACTCACCAGTGGTGTACATCTTCTTCAGCACTTACCTTCTGTCCTTCTGATAACAGTCAAACTAACTGGGTGAGATGATGTACCTCACTATAGTTCTGAATTACATTTCCCTCATAACTGGTGATGTTGAACATTTTTATAAATTTGTTGTCCATTTGCATGTCTTCTTTGAGAAATATCTTTTTAGGTTTTTTGTCCATTTTTAGTCATGTTGTTTGATTTCAAAAATTGTTCAGTCTGTGACGTGACAAGGAGTTGTTCACTGAGTAAGGTGATTCAAATTCTCTTTATAATTCATTTTGAATATAATTAAATCAGTGACTGCTTAGTAATATGTGATAAAAATATTATTCCATTAAATAAATGACACTTAAAAAAAATGTACCTTGAAGAACAGGTAACATTTTGATAGACGTGCTTAGGTGTAAAATGAGAATTTTAGAAAGGTGAATGGAAATCATAGGCCCTGTTAAGTTAAATGTTAAGGACAGGATTCCAGATTTTGGAAAACTCATATTTCCAATGTATTAGCAGCATGACTAATTTAAAGAGCAATTTTTTAAACATGTTTAGAGGATGGGGGAAGCAAAAGCAAATGCCAAGGTTCTTGCTTTGAAGGGACTCTGCTTTATCCCCAAATCGCTGACAGACTCTTCAGAACACAACACACATAAGGGGCTCAATGTTTTCTAGAACTCCTTTTTCAGCCACTGAAAGCAGGAGCAAAGCATCTTTGGGAGGTAATGTATATTTTATTGAACAATACCTTCTGCTGGATGAAAACAAAAAAGTCATTTCTCTTCCTTTAGTTTTGAATAAGCTTAATGTCTAGAGCAACAACCTAGGGAGTGGCTTAGCTTAAACATTTGAACTAAGTTAAACTTGCCTATGACTTTTGACCATAAGTCAAGCTATTAGCACTGCAGCCACAAAATGTTTGGATTTAACCTTGTTGTGATTAAATCCTGATTTGTCATAATAGATGGATTAGAATTAAGTAAATTCTTAGCTAAGGGTGGTGGCACACACCTGTGATCCCAGTGGCTTGGGAGGCTAAGGCAGGAGGATCAAGAGTCCAAAGCCAGCCTCAGCAAAAGAGAGACACTAAGCAACTCAGTGAGATCCTGTCTCTAAATAAAATACAAAGTAGGGCTGGGGATGTGGCTCAGTGATTGAGTGCTCCTGAGTTGAATCCTGAGTACCCAAATAAAAAAAAAAGAACTAAGTAAATTCCTAAAATCTAAATGATATTTTAATGATGATCTATTCCAGGGATATTTTCTATTCAAAACATTTCTATGTGTTCAAGATGCATACCATCATTGTGAGTTTTCAATTATAAATTAGCTGAATATTAAAGGACTCTCACCGTTGTGCTCTAAAGATGGACATTCTGGACACCATTTTTCTCTCAGACACTGAGAAATTTTATATTTTATCATGTCACAGCAATCTCAAAAGTGATAGCAAGCACTTTATGGTCACTATTGAAAAGCAGCAGGAATCTCAGTTTGGTGCCAAATTGTAGCCATTCACTCATTTGCCATTTGGCAAAGGATTTCGTCTATTGTGATTATCCCTAGCAGCTATTATGGATTACCTTTCAATTTCCTAATTCTGAACACCTAGGAAACCTGGGTTACCATAGAAATTACTCTTCCATTTATGTACAATTTAACTCTACTAGGTTATTTTTACTTAAAAGATATCAAATTTGATCATTCTGAAACTATAATCATAATGTTTCCTGTAAAGAATTCACATTTCTAGGATCCTACTCTCTTGATAAAGTAATAATTTACATGACCAAATTTTGCAGTAGTACATTTATAAAGGTCTCAGACCTTGATATGCATGGTAACTACCTGGAGCATTGGAACTACCTTGTTGAAATGCTGATTCCCATTCAGTTGCTCTGAAACTGGGTCTGGGATTCTGAAATTCTAACAAGCTCCTAGGTAATGCTGATGCACAAATCCTCACAGCACATTTTGAGGATTAAGTAGATGCAGACTCTGTTTTGGTGTTCTTTGGAAATTTTAAATCATTTAAATTATTTTATCAACACTTTCTACTTAATGTTTCAAAATATACAAGTTGTATGTTTTTCTTCTTTCATTTGGTCACAACATAAGGTAATACAGCAAAAAATGCTTATGTTTATGTCAACTTAGAAACCAAGAGTAATATAGTTTAACTGAAAAAGCTAAAATGATCATCTGGTCATATCTCTTCATGGCATTAGCACTTAAAAACAAGTCAAAGACATCTGCCTCTTGGAATTTTAAGACTATGCAACACAGTATAAAAGCTGTTAACATAGTCTTTTCAGTGCAGGAATGTAAGAAAACTTTTTCACAGTGAAATTATTTCATGATTCAAAAAATATGGAATTCCTTTAATATATACATTTTTTCTTTTGGCTCCAAATTTAAATATAGCATATCACTTGTCACATAGTATTGGTATCTAACTCCAAAAGTATTCTGGTGCTAAACTGGTGACGTGTTATTTCTACAAAGTTGAATTTTGTTGTTGTTGTTAATACTGTCTCTGTAAAACAAGGAGAAACGTACAAATATGACTTCTGTCTTTTAGAAACTGGATAGCTCTTCTTTAAGGAAACGGAGAACTTGAATCAGTATAGCTGAAGAGACCCTTATAAAGACACTGAAACTGTCAAATTTTGAAGGCAGGCCAATCACTAGTTCTTTTGCTGAGATTATAGCATCCAGCTAAATGTTTTGAATTCTTATTTTCTCTAACCAAGTGTTCAGTGGCTCACTGAAACTGAAAACCTAAGAAAGAAGATCAAAATAGACCATGTGGTCTTCGCATCTCGCAGCTAGAATAACAGCAATAATTTTAGATACTGCTTGTTCAGTAGCTTGATACCAGTACTCTTGTCTCCCATATGAGTTAATGTTCTTGTGGAGCAGATATTCTAGAGCACAGAAAGTCACAGTGCCATGGACTTAAATGTAAAGATCATGGATTATGTTTAAGGAACCATGAAATCGAAGGCAGATGAGCCATACAGAGAGAACCTTTGCTTTACGTTCACTACATTTTTGCCTTTGCAAAAACGTCTAATGTACCCAAGCCTATCCAAAGCAAACTTCAAAGATCTTCTTAAAAAAGAGAGAGAGAGAGAGAGAGAGAGAGAGAGAGACTTGTACTTAGCCTTATCTAAAACATGAGCTCGATTTGGAAAAGTTCTAGTGCTGGGGATTTAGTTCAGTGATAGAGCACCTGCCTGGCATGTACAAGGTCCTGGATTCCATTACTAGCTCTGAAAAAGAAAAAAAGAGGGAGGAAGGGAGGGAGGAAGGAAGTGATAGAAAGAGAGAGATGTAGGGAGGGAGGAAGGGAAGGAGGGAGGAAAGTTTCCAAATTTATATGGAAATTTAGTTTTTCATTTTCAACTGATGACTTTGCTCTCCTAACTCCCCATCATTTTCTATTCTCACAATCTCTTGAAATTGTTGGCACTTACCTTTTCTTTTACCTCTAATGGATAAAGGACACGTGACTCATTACTTGGCTGTGCCTGTTTAAAAATCTTTTGATGGCTCTCACTTAACTGGAGTCCAAATACTCCAGAACAGTATGAAAGGCCTGTCATAATTTAGTTGTCATCTACTTTTTCTGATACAATTTCTCTCATTCGCACCCTTTTTTTCCCTCTGCTATGGTTTGCACGTATCCTTTCTAAACTTTGGGTATTGAATGGCTAATGTGACAGTATGAAGAGATCAGGCATTTAAAAGGTGATTCTGCCTAACCCAGTGGCCTATGCCTATAATCCCAGCAACTTCGGAGGCTGAGGCAGAAGGATCGCAAATTGAAGATCAGCCTTAGCAATTTAGTGAGGCCCTAAGCAATTTAGTGAGGCCCTATGCAATTTAGTGAGACTCTGTCTCAAAATAAAAAGCACTGGGGATTAATCGCTCCTGAGTTCAATCTTCAGTATCAACACCAGCAACAACAGAAGACTTTATGCCCAGTCACCTGATTTGCCTTTCCACCTTGCACCAAGTGGGAACAGTGTTCTTGCCTTCCAGAGGATGCATTGATAGGGTGCCATCTTGGAAACAAAAAGTAAAAGCAACTAAACCTTCTGGTGACTTGATTTTGGACTTTATAGCCTATAGAACTGTGAGAAAATAAATTTCTGTTATTTAAAAACTATGTGTTCTCGAGTATTTTGTCATAGCAACATAAAGTAAGATAACTACATCATAAAGAAGGCCTTGGCCCTTATCAAAGGAAGCAAAAAAGTGAGGAGTGGAAACCACACTTACATGATCCCTTGAAATCTTTGTTCCTAGAACACCAGCCCTAATCAGTGGTTAATAATGTCTCTTTTTCTTAGCAAGTGACTTTTGGAGAACCAAAATTCTCCAAAACATTTAATTGCTTAAATATTATTGGCAACTTAAAGAAGATCACTCTCCTGATAAAACTAACTCAATGCACCTGCCAACTGATTCCATCTTTTTCTCCATATCAGGACCTTGTGCTTCTTATGATTAGATGTGCTTTATATCTTTGTGACAAAAACAGTACTAGATCCAGCATATGTTTTCTTAAAAAAATGTTAACGTATTAACAAATATAATTGCTTCTCTTTGTAGATTTTGTGGATAAGTATTAGTTACTAATTTGTCACTTTCACTCCATGTTTGCCAATCATATGTAGCTCTTTGAAATGTGTTGCCCTTAAGTACGGTAGATATTAAGTACATAATGCCTTGCAACGTGAGACACTTTTTAAACTTATGGAATATGTACATATATTAGAAGAGTATACATCCTACCTGTATATTTTAAAGAATAAAACATAATATCAAAGAAGATAAAATCCTCATTAAGAAATAAACATTATCAGTAACTTAGAAACTTCTGCTATCTTTGACTGCATATTCCACCCTTCTTGTCCCTAAGAATAACACCAATTTTCACTGATGTGAGAATAGTTTTCTTACTTTCCTTTAAAATTGTGGTGTCTTTTACATGTATCCCTAACATTATATGCTTTGGGTTTTCTTTTGAAATTCACTTGATTGGAATTTTACCACATAAATTTTCAACTCATGTATCTTTTTTCACTTATGATTATGTTTGTGAAGCTCATCTCTGGTGATGACTGTTAACTGTAGTTCATTCATTTTCATTGTTATATTATGCCATCAAATGAAGATATCTTGCATTATATATTAAATCTATCAAGATATATGGACACAGGGGGGGAGGAGGGAGGGAACATGGGGACAGTAAAGATGGTGGAATATGATGGACATCATAGCCCTGGCTTTATGTATGAGTGCATGTATGTTGTGATTCTACAGAAAATACAATCAGAGAAATGAAAGTTGTGCTACATCTGTGTACAATGAATCAAAATGCATTCTGCTATCATGTAAACCTAAATAGAATAAATAAATAAATAAATAAATAAATGTTATTAATTACAAAAAATAAAGATTAAAAATTTTAAAAAATTTAAAAAAAGATATATGCTGCTATGAGTTTTCTTGAACTTATCCTCTGGTATATGTGTGTCAGGTTTTCCAAATTTATTAAAACATAATGATAAAAATGGTAGGTTATGGGGTAGGTGTGTATCACATTCAGGTAGATCAGACTGTTTTCTAAAGAAGTTTTTCAATTTACAATCCATTAAGAAATATATTAGGGGCTGGGGCTGTGGCTCAGTGGTAGAGCGCTTGCCTAGCATGCCTGAGGCACTGGGTTTGATCCTCAACACCACATATAAATAATAAATGAACAAAATAAAGATCCATCAACAACTAAAAAAAAAAATTAAAAAAAAAAAGAAATATATTAAAGTTTCTGTTAATTTGTATTCTTTTCAATTTTTCAGTAACTTACAGAGTTAAAATTTTTGTTAATATATTGGCTATGGTATGGTAGCTCCTTCTACATTTTATTTGTATTTCCTGATTCTGACTGAATCTGAGTATCTTTTCACATGTTTATTGTTGTTTCCTTTAATTTGTAGAATTTATTCAAATGTTTTGCCCAGTTTTCTATTTAACTATTTGTAATTTTCTTTTGTATATTAGTCTTCTCTGTACTTTACATGATGTAACTACTCTCAGAGGTTGTGGCTTCACTTTTCACTTCCTTTAGGGTGTCTTGATGAGCAGAATATTGTATTTTTAATATAATCACATTTATCACTGTACACTTTATTTTTCATAGTTAATTTTTTAATCACTCAGCACTGATTTTTTGGGTTTGTTTAAAGTTTGAAATATAATTTTTCTTTTCTTTTTAATGTATTAGCATCATTTGCTGTAATGACCATTTCACTTCTACTTAATTTTCAGCAGCAAATCTGTCAAGTATTAAATGTGCATATATACATGCACCTATTTCTGTGTTAATTCAGTTTCATAGATCTACTTATCTAATATGACACTTTAACTAGAGAAGAGAGATAAAAGAGAAAAAAAACAACAAAATTTAGAATTAATTTTATGGTTGATTGTAACATAAGTATTGGAACTATTTACTTTTTAACACCTGAGGCATTACTTCATGGTTTAATTGGGCAGAGCTGTAAAACAAGGGGATCAACTACATAATTTGTAGTGTCCAGGATAAAGTGAAAATTTGAAATCTCTTATTTAAAAATTATTAAGGATTTCAAAGGGCTGAGGATATAGCTCAGTGGTAAAGCACTTGCCTAGCATGTGCCAGGCCCTAAGTTCAGTCCCCAACACTGGAGGGAAAAAAAAGAATTTCAAGATGGCAGCAGAGAATGTCATTAAGCTATAGGGCCTTATGCAACTTCATGTATTGCACACTCATGGAGTCAACTGTTGATAATTACACAGGGAGATAGTTCCCTTTTTATGTGAGAACTATAATATGATATAAGAATTGGCCCCTACTTCTTAAAGAAAGCAATTTTCAATCAGGAAAAAGAAATTGTGTAAAAGAAATTAAATACCTAGCATGCAATGTTTAATTTTTAAAATTAAATTACATTTAATACTAGTAAATATACCTGTAATAACAAGAGCTCCTAGTACTAAAAAGAGGAGGCATTTATCTTTAACTGTTCTGCTTTATTCCTCATCTCTAATTACAAATTTGGACTCTGACCTTTACTTATTCTCCAGCTTTGGCTTGACTGCAGGGGCATGTTCTGTGTAACAGTCTTTCAAGATTCAGTGCTCTAATACAGCAAACTGAATATGCTCTTTACATGGTCTCCTGCTGTGTTTACTTTATGATGTTTTAAATAAATGTTGAAAGAAATTTATAGCCCCCTAGTACTAGTTCATGTGCCAGAAGTACTTAACTAAAAGACCATTTGAATAGGTGCCTGTGGATATATCCTCTTATAATCTCTTATTAGATGTTTTTTGTATTAGTCAAAATAAATAAACTATTTTGTACTATTAAACTTTGGCTCACTTTTGCATGGAATTTATTAAATAATGCCTCTATTATTCAGCCTTATCAGGGACTCTGATATTCTATGTAATTGAATTTGAAAGAATAACAAAAATTATAATTTAATATTTGAAATGGTAAGTTTTTACCATTCTTTTTCTATGTTTAAAACAAAAATAGATGACTGGATAAAGAAACTGTGGTATATATACACAATGGAATATTACTCAGCAATAAGAGAGAATAAAATTATGGCATTTGCAGGTAAATGGATGGAGTTGGAGAATATCATGCTAAGTGAAGTAAGCCAATCTCAGAAAACCAAATGCTGAATATACTCATTGATAATTGGATGCTGATCCATAATGTGGAGAGGACATGGGAACAATGGTGGATCTCTGTTCACAGGGGTGTAAGGGGGGAGGGGGCATGGGGACAGCAAAGGTGGTGGAATATGATGGTCATAATAACCCTAACTTTTTGTATGACTGCATATATGTTGTGATTCTACACAACTTACAACTAGAGAATTGATATGTTATCCTCTATCTATGTACAATGAATCAAATTGCACTGTTAACATGTAAGCTTAAATAAAACAAATTAAAAAAAAAAGAATGAAACACCAGCTACTTAAAGGAACTGCAGAATGAATGAAGTTTTCAATGAATTCTGATCAATTATTGTCAAAAAAATAAATAAATAAACTTCAGTCAAAAATAAATAAATAAAACAAAAATTTTCTCATTTTATGAGTCACTACTTACCATACTAAATAGAGTATTTTGAACATGATTAGTTCTTTTCTGATTATTTAGACCATTCTGTTAGACATTATTGAGTGAGTTGTGACCGGGACTACTGCATTGACAGCAGCTCAGTCTACTGTGCTTATAATTGTTGTACCTACCTTCACTGTTGTTCCTACCCCTTGGCTCTTGGTTTTATTATCAGCCACTACTTGAGGGTATCCTTGTGCGTCCAGATTGTACTCTACTCTTAATTTGCTGCGAGCTAAGAAGCCACTTACTAATTTAGTAGAATTCTGCACTGAATAAGTCAGAAGCTTCAGAGTAGACATTGATCCAGAGAGAAGGGTAAGAGTTTTGGGAATAGGCTTTTTGATATTCTTGGATCATTCAAGAATATCAAAAATATTCTTACATGCAGATTCACTGATCTGCTCAAATTATGCCTAAGAAAGAGCTCTGTTGAGGCATGAGGCATTGTAATGAGTAGTTAATTCTCACTATTTGACTTAGTCTCAGTTTGCAGACTTCTTACTCCTCTATTGTTTATTATATTTCCCTCCTGCTGAATTATTAGAATTCCAGAGCCCAAATGGGCACCCAGTAATTCAATTTAATGTGTTCATGTGTATGCATAATTACAAGGAGCACAACAGTTATTGTATATCTACTATCTACCCAGGAATAAGCTGATTATTTATCCACACAATGAACATATAAAAATAACAAAAATATTACTATCGTATAGATCATAAAAATGAGGCTCAGAGAAATTATAGAAATCACATATTTATGAATCCAGAAGTAAACTAACAAAACATCTGCCAATAGGAGAGGTTCAGCAAATATTTCTCTAATGAAGTAGTCTGGCTTCAGAACATCAGATATTTCACAACATAAAGGGAGTGAGCGGGAATGGTGAATTTAGTTAAAGCCAGCTTTGAGATTATCTTTGGTTTTCATTTAAAAATTACACAATTTGTATTACACAGTATCAAGAATGGACCTAGTAAGTAGCAAAATCTTAAAGAATTTTCCAAATCAGGGTCAGTATAATCCACAACATCACACAATAAGAAAATAAGATAATTTAAGATAAGACTCTATAATTCTGGTTAATATAAACAAATAAACAATCTGCTGGTACAGGCAGTTTTATGACAGCAGAGCTGATTCAATTAAAATGTCAGTTTTATAATGCTACAGACTGCTGAATAGGATTGCATTGTCCTTATTAAGATCAGCTGATATTTAGATAGCTTAACTTATATACAAATATTTCAAAAGAAAGCAATCGCAGCTTCTTTGCTTGTTCATTGATGGTGGGCTTTATGAAGAGCTTGCAGCTACACTGTTCTTGTCTCCCCTACAGGCATCACCTTCAGAATAAAAGCTCCCTGACACAGCAGTAAAGTGACTACTACAGTTCATCTTTCAGGTATACCCAAAGAATGTTTCTCACTGACTTCCATCTCATTCAGTAATGGTTAATTTGCAACGTCACAGGGGTAGGAAGGGGGAGGGGGCATGGGAACAGTAAAGATGGTGGAATATGATGGACATCATAGCCCTAGCTTTGTGTATGACTGCATGTATGTTGTGATTCTACACCACATACAACCAGAGAAATGAAAAGTCGTGCTCCATCTGTGTACAATGAATCAAAATGCACGCTACTATCATGTATACCTAAGTAGAATAAATAAATAAATAAAATTATAAAAATAAAATAAAATAAAATAGTTCATATATCCAAGAAAGGGAAAGAAAGAAAGAAAGAAAGAAAGAAAGAAAGAAAGAAAGAAAGAAAGAAAAAGAAAGAAAGAGAAAGAAAGAAAGAAAGAAACCCGCCTATGTTAAACTAATTTTAGTAAAAGGCAATTCTCACAGAGGCACAGAGGCCATTTAACAAAAATTTAAGTGAAGGGACCATTTATCTCAGCGCGTGTGTGCAAGTGTGCACATTTCTGGGTTTGCTTGACCGTGGTTCTTTCCCTGTATTAGCTTCAGGTTTCTCATCTCACTGGGTGAACTGTCTGGTCTTCTATTTGTTTGATATGCATTTTCTATGATAGCTGCATA
This sequence comes from Xerus rutilus, assembly GCA_028644305.1. Taxonomy (NCBI): domain Eukaryota; kingdom Metazoa; phylum Chordata; class Mammalia; order Rodentia; family Sciuridae; genus Xerus; species Xerus rutilus. The sequence continues at coordinate 84,887,110 of CM053404.1, forward strand.
TTAGCTCTAAGTCTACAGTACATTTTTTTTTAGATCCCTACAGTTAAATCCCTCCATCCATATATGCCAGTTCTAAATTCCTGAAAGAAAAGATCTGATTGGCTCAGTTGGAATCAGGTATCCACTCCAACCAATCCTCTGTGAGCTGGAAGAGTGGAGTTTTTGTTTTGTTTGTTTGTTTGTTTTTTATTCATAGAATTGTATCTCTAGACTGTAGATGCTAGGCAGGTGAAAATCATGGAATCAAAGTGTGGATGGCTAAGTTTAGTATGAATATTACTACAGCCTACATTTGTAATAGCATTCTCCAAAGATGTTTAGATAAACAAATACATCATTAGAAATATTTCTTTCATAGTCTATATGATAGTGATTTTTCATCTATGTTGTCTGAACCATAAAATGAAGGAAGAATGCATCTTCTCTGAACACTAATAAGTTCTGAAATTAAAAAAGCATCCGTAATTCTATATCAAACAAAATGTTTGTGTAAGTGAAGATCGCTTTCCTTGCATGTTATGCAATTGTATTATAGAAAAGTTATATTAATAAAATATAAGTATCTATTGCCTCATCACAAATAACTCTAAAACACTTGAAACAACAAACATTTATTATTCCAGTGGCTATAGATCAGGGATCCAGAAGCAGCTTAGCCAGATGTTTCAGACTCAGATGTTTCATAAGGCTGCAATCAAGGCAGAAGTCCGAATGGTAGTCATTTCAAGGATGAAGTAGGGGAGGATCCACTTCTAAATTCACTTGGCTGTCCTACCATTGGCTGGCCTCCAATCATTGTTACCTGCTGATCAGACATCAGTCCTTTGTCAGGTGGGCCTCTCCAATATTATTCTATCACACATTTTGAATAAATGAATCAACTTTATATTTTTAGGACAAGCAGTTTTCAAAACAGAGTCAAGCAATATACTATGGTAACTTATTTTTCTGTTCTTCCTGTTTTTTTGAAAGTTATCTATAAACTTTTTGCTACTTTTTCTAAATACTCAGCAGAACTCTCAACCAATTGTGAATATTTTTCAAGAGCTCAAGTATATGTAATCAACTATCAGTTCCTTTTTGTCTATTTTTGGAGACATTCTTCCCACCATGACCTGTCATTTCATTCAATATGTATGGTTGGTCACTAAACCTGGTATTTCTCTTCACATGTATGCTAAGATGGATCATTTTTGAAGCTCAGGCATTTTTTCTTGAATAACTCTTTTTTTTTTTTTTGAAGAACATTCTTCATAGTTTCCTAAGCAACAACCCACAGTAGCCAACACCTTTACTTTTACATTTGATTCGTATTTTGGTTGGATAGAGAATTCTAGGCTGGAAATATTTTCACTCAGAAAGCCCTTTTGAAGGTTATATTTCATTGACTTCTAATTTTAGTGTTATTGAAAAGAAGGAAACCATTTTCATTCCGACTCTCCTGTAGCTTCTTAATGCTTTCCTGATTCTTTCAGAATCTCCTTTATTTTCTTAGTGTTCTGAAATATGCATGTTTTAGAGAGTGTTTCATAATGCGGAGACTCACTGAGTCATTTTAATCAGAAAAAAATTGTTTTCAAACCTGAAAATTATTTCTATGCCACTTCTTAGGTAACTTCTATACTTCTGTTGGTTTTTTTCCTGCTAGTTTTCTCATTCTATAACTGCTATTACTTTAATAATGGGCCTGCTGATTTAATCTTTAAGTATTTTCTCCCAACTACTCCCAATTTATTACAGTAAAAATAAATTGCCATAGTAAATTTCATTAATTAAATTCATGTTTTATTTTATCTGATACTTCACCAATCCATGGTGAATGGATTGCACATCTTGCTCTGAAGTCTTTATTTTACATTTTCTTCCTTTCTAATTTTCTTTTCTGTTTCAGGCTTTCTTCAAAGTATTGAGACTCTTTAATCTGGACGTCTATTCTTACTTAGTAAAGCTTCACTAAAATGCGTAGTTGTATGAAATGATATGAGTGGGAATGAAGGCCTTTTGTGTTGAGGGAAAGGCACTCATTTCATAAACTAGGGCTATTTACTTCATGCACTTGAATTTGACAGGGTGGTGAGAGAATAAGCAAATTACAGACAGTTTCTGTTTGGCTAGTGACACTTTGGAACTTAAATGGAGAAAGAATGTGATAGGTCCCAGAGTAGAATACGTAGAGTTTTTCTTAATTTGCTATTTTTTCTATGCACAGGTCATCCTAGATCTCAACTGCAAATTCCAAAGTCTTAAGATTATTTCTCCAAAGGCTTAACTTCTGGTACGGTATATCACAGTTGTGTGTAGTGAGGCAGGAGTTTGAGGACTGGAGTCCTGGAGAGGAAGGCTACTCTCTTCACCATGTGAAATGGACCCTTTCTCTATAAGCCTTTCACAGCTGTTTTATGCTCACTACTTTCTTGTGTTTCAGAATTCCCCATAAAATTTGAGCCTGAGGAACCAAAATTTTGGGGAATTCTTGGAAATTCCCTAAATAATAAGTCAATCTGTGCTTATCATAATACTTTATTTGCATGTTTTAAATAACAAGCAGTAATAATAATGAAAAAAACTATAAATCTTTTTTATGATAGGGTCAAACTAAATTTGCAAACCTTTTAATTAAAATAAATAAATAACAAATACACAGCTTGTGATTATTATGCACCAATATTATCATGACAAAATTTTATATATACACATTTATTATTTGGGGGGTTACGGAAATTGAACATAGGGTGCTTAATCACTGAGCTACATCCCCCTCTCCTTTTATTTTTCATTTTGAGACAAGGTCTTGCTCAGTTGCTGAGACTGGCTTTGAACTTATGATCCTCCTGCCTCAGCCTCCCAAATTGCTGGGATAATAAGCACCACCATGCCTGGAGAGATTATATATTCAATAATACAAAAATGATCTCTATCTGATGAGGATATTTGATAATGGAAAACAGTTTAAAAAAGGAAACACAAAATGAAATGAATGCTAAATAAAAATCCTTCAGATTATTGAAAGATAACACCACAAATATGTAAAATAATTCAAAGTTATTCTTAAAATGAACCTCTAAAGCACACAAAGCACACTATCCCTATCTAATAGTTCTGATCTTTATTTCATAACAAATGTTCCCTTTCATAGAAAATATTCTTTCATTTTGTGGTGGGGTTGGTAGAGTAAGTCTAGAGATTTTCAAATAGAGTTTAGGGTATACGTTGCCTCATATAATCTCATTAACTTTTCTAATGGTGAGGGTATGTCACCTTCTTTCCTTGAATTTGATTTTGCCTTTGAAATTTATGTTGTTTCTGCTGATTCAGATTTGAAAACAGTTATTAACTCTATGCTGGAATATTCCACAACAATATTCATATTTTTTCCTCTTTGCTTTTCTTCTGTTGAAGTATTAACAAACAACTGTAGGCTATGAGGGATTATTAAACACTGGGAAATGCCAGCTAACATTCTGATATCTAACGTTGTCACTTCATGGTGGGAACCTTACTTCTGGGTTGAAGAGTGCCGATTTCTTGGGGTCACCTCACATGGAAGAAAAAGGATGAAAGATCTCTTGGGTCCCTTTCATAATAATAATAATCCTATTCACGAGGGATTTATTACCACCCAAAACCCCCACTTCCCCATGCCTTCACATCAGAAGTTAGGATCTCAATATATGGACTTCAAGGGAACACAAACATTCAGTCTGTTGTTGCAAGGTTATACAGGATGACAATGATAATTCTAAACAGAAAACTCAAAAATAAAAAGTTACCTAGCTATCAAGTTCTACATGTTTATCAACTTTGTTTTATGAACAAGTAGTATTTACTGGACCAACTCCATGACTCTCCTTGGAGGTACAATAGACCCACACCTATCCTTTTTTTTTTTTTAATTTAATTATTTTATTTAAATGCGTTTCAAGTCATAGTACATAAACAGAGCTCAGTTTTTCCATTCCCATACCTATCCTTAAGGCACAATCCTTACTTCCATTGAATAGGGGAACCAAGAAAATCAGACCAGACTGCTACATTGGCATTCTATAGTCTTCTTTCGTTCAATATTCCAATAAGTGAAAATGTGGCATTTGCTGTGTTAGAATCAGTACTATTTTATCAAAATGTATGCTTGATTGACTTTATTTTCATTTCTGATAACTGCCAGAATTCCTGCTCAAATCCAGCAGTTGGCCCTCTCTCCCTGTCAGCTGGACCAGCAGGGTTTTCTATTCTCAAACTGAGTTAAAGTCTTTAATGAAAATACTTCCAAGATGGTTATAATTTTTGGAAGAGCAAATAAAAATGATAATGCTGGTAATGACAGGTATTCTCACCCAAGCAAAAAGCAAGATTTTAAAAGCCACTCTGGGAGAGCTTACACACACACACAAACACACACACACACACACACACACACACACACACATCCACACACACATTTTGCTCACCCTCTTGGTTCCTTAGTATTTTAATCATTTTTGTTCTACTATGTCCCAGCTTTATAGTTAATATACATTATACAGCTCAAGCATACTGATTTTCACTTCATGAATCTATAAACCCTATAATTCTTACCCCAAATCTGGCAGTTTAACCTGTCTTTGGAGGAATGATTTAATATTAGAGACTTGTAATGAGAGCCCTTATCACTAAAATGTCACAGTATTTACAAAATATACTACAGGGCACTTCCTAATATACTACAAAGTGCTGTCATAAATCATTTGGCCTGGGCTACACTTTTAAAAATGCATTAATAAAAGAGAAAATAGTTTAGTATTCCTGACTTCGAAACACTTATTCTTTCTAATCTGAAGTATTTTGAGTGCTCTCAATTACAATTACTTCATATCTTTTTCTTGTTCAACACTCTCTTCTGAACAGATTTTACGAAACATTAATTTGGAAACAGCCTATTGTCAAGCTTTACTGTAGCTATAGAAAATAATATAATATGTGGGGAATTAAGCAAGTAAAGAAAGACAGGAAACAACTATGCATTGAATGAATAATGAAGACATTACTAAAAAACAATGCTTCTGAGACCGTTCTTGGAAGTCTGAGTCCCCTTCTCCCAGTGTGGAAGAGTGAACACCCTTGCAACGCTGAGGCATGCGCAGAAAAGAAGTTTTATTTAAAAGATAGAGAAGAGACAGACATCTGAGGGAGAAGAGGATCCAGATCTGGTATCCTCGGGAGCGGGGAAATCTTGTCCTCTTAGAGTTTCCAGGTTTCTTATTTCTCATTCCCCCTTCTTCTATGCTGCCCATATGCCCAAAAGGTGGGAAGGAGGCAATCCAGGGGTACCTCTCCCCATTTTCCATTGTCTGCCCAGGAAGGCAGGAAGGGAGCCATACAGGGAATGCTCATTAACAATTCCCTGATGGGAAGAACAATTCTCTGGAGGCAGGTGACTTTGGCCACAAGTAAAGAGGAGGGGGAGGTGTCTTAAAGGTATTAATGTTCCATTCCCTTTGAATCAACTTCCATCTTCACAACCAGGCCCCATAATCTATCTACAATAACTGTCCTTTGTTCTTGCTTCACTTCCATTTATTTTAAATACTAGTGGACACAATAGTCTTATGTGCCTTACTTGGGCCAGATGCTAAAGTAATATTAAACATGCAGATGGTACCTGTGAAGTAATCCTTAGGATGTGACAGGAAACTAATACATAGATAGGTGCCTTCCCAAGGCAACTCAGCTCCTTGGTGATTAAGAGAATTCAAACTCTATTCTGTTGTATGCTATAGTTTATGTGCATTCCACTGTGCTCCAAAGACTCACTCATGCCTGAGGTATAGACAGTGAGCTTTCTTGTTCCCTTTGAATGGATAGGGGAATAACCAAAAGGCCCCTTCAGTGGCAAGAAAATCCCCTTCCAGCTTGTTTTCTGGGTAAAATAAGGAAACTCTGAAGAACCTTCGAAGAACCAGAAACATTGTTATGGGAAAATAAATAAATAAATAAATCAGAATTCTGAAGAAATTTTCCAAAGAGAAAGGCAGAAAGAATTTTTCTGTAACTTTAAAAATAGGCAAGGGACTAGCCTCCTGAGCCTGTGCTCCTTTACCAGGCTCTCCCTTCTCTAGCCACATTTTTACTCTTCACCTGAGAATACACATCTGCATTTTGGGCTGGAGGGGGCTGGGGCTAGGGGGCGAGATATCAAAGTAGAAAGTGTTTGGTTAAAACACAGGTATTTTTCCACCTCTGTTCTTATTGTGACTTTTTATAACAATTATATGAACTTACATCACCTTAGACCTTTGATTTTCAAAATTATTGGCCTCAAAGCCTAAGAAAACTTAAATTATTAATCTGCTTTCCTAACAATGCTTCCTGATAAAAAGATAAAACTTCCAAAGCATTCTTGCCAAAACTCACATCTTTAGATCTGCCTACCAATATTTATAAATTTAAGAATATTAAGAAATTTGTCTTTAATAAATAACATAGAATCAGTAAAATGCTGAATGAAAGACCTGGTTTTCTTCAACAAATATAGTACAAGGGGGAAAAAGAGGAATAGAAGACACTTTTATATTAAAACAGACTAATCAGTTTCAGTGTATGGATGTCATTTAGAAACTACTTAAAATTTTAAAACAAACTTATGAGAATACTGACAGAACATTTGCTGATATAACGGGGTTAGTATTAATTCTTTTAGATATGTTCATGAAATAATAGGATATTTTGAAGTCCTTTTTACAGATGTATACTGAAATATTTGGGGACAAAATGATATGATTTTTGATACTTCCTTCAAAAACGTTCAGTGAATTGAGGGGGATAGAGGTGAAAACATTGGGGAAGTGACCCTGGTGTAGGGACGAGTGTTAGAACTGGATCATGGTTAGCCTGAGGATGGGCATCATTCTTTATTTTCTCCTTTTCTATATGTTATAAATTTTCCATAATAAAAACTTTTTTAAAACTTTTTCTTATTAATAAAAGCTTTAAAACACTATTTCACATGAACTAGATAGTATTCTTAGGGATAAATTTGTTGGAATTTCACCAGATAAAGACAGAAATATATGCAATAATTCACAATTTGGTTTCCTGAGTGAATTTTACTGTATTATTTTTAATATTCTAAGAAGTTCAAGAAAATCATTTCCTCAAAGCTACTTAGGCTCTCTATCTTTCCAAGTGACTTCTCCTTTGACTGAGGCAATAGCAACTTGAAGTGATTAACCTAATAATCTCATTTAATAAATATGTCAGTTACTATATGATAGGGGAAATAGTCAGGGTTCCATGTGAGATTAGGAAAATAAAAAATCAGTTTTCCTTCCTAGTTGTTACAAAACCACAGTGCTACAGACAAAATTGTTCCCCTTCACCCCCAAATTCTTATGTTCCTAACATTAAATATGACTGATTTTGGAGTAAGGAAGTAATTAGGGCTAAATGACATCATCAGGGTGGAGCCCTGGTAGAATTAGTGCTCCCCTAATGAAAGACACCAAGAGTTCATTAGATCTCCCCACCCCTATAAGGACATAGAGAGAGGGAGATCATCTGCAAAGTCAAGAAAGAGCCCTCACCAAGAACAATCTGTTGGCTCCTCCATCTGGACTCTCCTCCCACCAGAAACTTCAAGAAAATAACTTTCAGTTGTTTAAGGCACTGGTCTCTGTTATTTGTTATAGCAGCCTGAACTGACCAAGTCACTTAGGGTACTTTTGAAGCATTTCTAGGGATTATTAAAGAGAAACAAAGATGAAACTAAAAATTTGGGATTGTGCATTTGGATACCCAAGCTCTGCCCAGGTGCATTCAGGCATCTGGAGTTCAAAGATTACAGGTGACATTGGTGCCCACTAAAGATGGTGCTCACACCCATGCTGTGGATGCTGAGAAATTTTTCCAAACAGAAGGAAGACCTTTGGCGTGTGTGCTGTTTCACTGTATTTTCAGAAAAGCAGCCAGTGTGGCACTCTTTTCTCTTTGCAAATCAGATGATCAATTTAATAATGTTTAAAGAACTTTTCTAATCGAAACATCTGGAAAGCCCAAAATGTCCTCACCAAATGCACATGTCTATGAAGGTTTGTGTAGCACTTTGTACAGAATGCTTTGTAGCTCCCATCCCCTCAATAGAGCAGAGCTGCACTCTTAGCTTATGAGCAATCCTTGATAAATTTATGTCCAGAAGCTTGTAGATTTCAGAATGTGAATAGAATAATTAAGCTATTCAACACTGAAGGGATGAGTCTGCTTTGCATTTTAGTCATTTTCACTGATAATACTCCAGAATGGTTTCCCCCATTCAATCAGCAGCTAATTGATGAAGCCAGATCTACAAACGTATTTCCTCTGTATTTTTAAATTACAAAGCAATTCAAAATACAAAAAAAGAAGTCCAAAGGCAGTATAGCACTAAAGAATCCACTAGTTAAAAAAAAAAACTCATGATAAATTTTACCATACTTTAAAAATCTTTATTTAAATGACTTATTAAGATATAATTTGTATATAATTAAATAGACCCATTCTAAGTATAAATGTGGATAAGCTTTGACAAGTATATTCTGTTATATAAAGATCACAATTGTGATACAGAATATTTTTCATTACCAAAATTTCTTTTGGTAATGAAAAATTACACTTCCCCTGTGCAATCAATTCCTTCCTACTTTCCTAGCTCCTAGAAACCACTGATCTGCTTTAAATGAAAAGACAAGTCATAAATTTAAAGAAAATTTGTGCGATTTTCATATCTGCTTTGTACCTAAAATATATGAAGAATTTTATAACTGAATAAGACAAATAACCTATGGGGAAACTGGCAAAAAAAATTTAAATTAACAAAGTAAGATAATATAAATCTGAAAAGTATTATAAATATTATAATATTTGGAAAAAGTGTAATACATATCATAAACAACGAATTGATCACTATGAAAGATAATTTTTAGAAAAGAACTTTAAGAAAAAATTTAGAATTTTTAGAAAAAACTTTTATTAGCAAAAAATAACAGTAAAATGACCTCAAGGAGTGCATTAAATGACATGTGACACAAAATAGACGTGAAAAATTAACTAGAATTCAGTACATAGAAAAATGGGACATCTGATCAAAAGGCCCATGGGATAGAGTAAGAATAACCAAAATTAGAGTTCTAAATGGAAAATAGAAAGAAAATGTGGTAAAGATAATATTCTAATCTCCAATAATATGGCAAGAAATTTTCTAGAATTGATGGAAGATATGAATCATCATGTTGGTCAAGCTTTCTTAATTCTGAGAAAGATAAATTAAAACAAATATATATATAATCTCAGTAAAACCTCAAATGACAGAAAATATTTTAAGCATCTTCCATATCCCCAACCCCTATCCAACTATATACATTATCAAACATGAGTAGGGCAATTAAATAAAGAAAAGTCATGACTAGTCTCATTTATAATAATGACTACAAAAATAATACATAGTATCATGACAGATACACTAAACCATTTATTCAATGAATGAAATATTTAATCTCTATTAATATAATTCATACTAGATATATTAACTGAAGAAAAGGGAAACAAAATGATAAATAAATGTAAAAAATACATAAAAATCCAATTCAGATTCATCATACAAATTCTTGGTAGTCTGTAAAATATTCTCTTTAGCCTTACAAAGGATAGCTCCCCATACATGAAAAGGATTATCATAATTAACGATGAGATATTAGAAGCACTCTTTTTAATGTTAGGGCTAGGGCAAGGGTGCATGCTTTTCCTCTTAGTGTTCAACATTTTGTTGAAAAGGATAGACAGTGCAATATGACAAGACAAAGAAGGAAGGGGGGAAGGAAGGAAGGAAAGTGGAAATACAATTGCAAAAGCACTGGGAATGCTAGGTAAGTGCAGTGGTGGAGCACTTACCTACTGTGCAGGAGGCCCAGGTTCTACCCCAGCACCACACAGGCATACACAAAATCAAAGGATAGACTAAAATTTATATTTGTTTCAGATTATATGATTACTTATAAATAAGATCAATCTAAGGAAATATTTGAATCATTACTAAGAATAGTGTTTTAAAAGTTTGCTGGCTTAAACCTCAAAATAGAAATTTTCACACACAGCATGTCTATATATGAACAACAACCAATTAGAGAATATAATGATCTTATCTTCAATGGCAACAAAAGCATCTAAGATACTCAGGGATAAATCTGAAAAAATCACATGACAAATATTTGTGGAAAACTTCTCAAACTCCAGAAGGAACTGAGGAATGTGTGTGTGTGTGTGTGTGTGTGTGTGTGTGTGTGTGTGCTGTACATGATGTACTTATACACACACATTCATATGCATATCCAAAAACACACACCATTCATGCAAGAAAAAGAGTCAATATTATAAAGAAATCAGACCCCCAATTCAATGCTTTTCCAATAAATGCATGTTAGTCCAACAAGATTTTTATTTTTGAAAAATTTAAACAGTTTTTTCCAAAAATCAAGTTGAAACATAAGTGAGCAAAAATAATAAAAAACAATTTAAGGAAGAATAAAATAGAAGGGCTTTTGCTAGGAAAAGTTGATATAGCTAGAATAATTCATACTCTGATATTGGTGCAATACCAGACAAATATAAAAGTAGAACCAAATATTAAGCATAGAAACAGACTAATGCACAAAAGAAACTTCTTAAATGACAAATGTGGCATTACAATTCAGTGTGAAATGTATAGAGTGTTCATTGAAAGATGTCCGGACAATTGGCTACCCATATGGAAAATAATAACATAATATCAACATACTGTGACAAAGAAAATGCCAGATGCAGAAAATATGTGCGAGGATATTTTCTAATCTAGAAAATATAGGAGAATAGTTTAATGATATGAAACATGGAAATATTTCCCAAGCAAGCCAAAAAACATAAAAACATAACTTTTGATACACTGGACTTCTTTAAAAAATATTGTACTACCAGAGGTACCATAATAGTTTTTTTTTAAAGGCACAGACTGTGGGGAAAAAAAATTGCAACAGACAAAATTGACACAGTCTTACTTTTCAGGATCTATACAAAATTCCTAAAAATCAATCGGGAAGAAATAAACCATTCTTTAAGATATGACTAATGAAGATGAAAAGAAAATTCTCTGAGGAAGAAATCTAAGTCACCAATGTAAATGTGAAAAAATGCTCTACTTCTACTAATCAGGGAATTCAAATTAAAATAATCATGAATTTTCATTTCACACTCACCCAATTGGCAAAAATGAACAAATCTGTTAATATTAAATATTGGGAAGGTTGAAATGGAAATTTTCATGAGTGTATATGTGAATCAGAAAACCACTATTTGGGTCAGAGTCCCAGCAGAAAACAGATGACACATTCAAAAGAACTAACTGAAGAGAGTTTAATGAATGGAAAGATAAGAGAAAGAGTTAGGAGAAATCCACAAGGAATAGTGAAGCACCATAGGGTTAATAATAGTAGGAAGCTGCATTACCCTTAGGTCTGAAGAAGGTTAACAGGAACTGCTATCTGTACTGAACAAGCCACCAGATGAATCTATGGCCTGTAGAGAGGAATTCAGAGACTGATAAACTGTACCTCACCTGGTTTGGAACCTACTTCTCCCCCTTTTCTTATTGTTTCAGCATCTTAGAAATTTCATATGTCTTCCTTGGTCCAGAAAAGAGAGTTTTTCATGGAGAAGCCAGTCCTTATAAAGTTCTTTTATACAGGACATCATTTGCATCCCCTTTCCTTGCATAGGTCCCTTGTTGGGCCCTGGACCCTGCATGCACAGTGAAATCTCAGATATTTGGGCCTATGACTAAAATGGATATCCCCACAAAGCTGCTCAGGGTTGATTCACATGCTTTTCTAAGACTGAGTTTCCTCTTTGCTGCTGTCATCTGAACACTTCCATTATTCCTTTCAAGACCAATTGAATATAATGCAGTATATCTCCATGTTAGAGTTAGGGCAATTCATCTTACCCCATCCTGCTACAGTGCTGGACCCAAACATCTGAAGTACTTCTGTCTGATGTCCTTCCTTGCTGTTTTCACTGCTAACATCTGACAGGTGAACCTGGGCATTTTTATCCCTACATAGCCAGGATGAAGAAAGTCCTGCTAATAACAGGACTAGAAAGAGCTGTTGGCATCTTTATTTCAAAAGCTTAGAATGGTACTTAATCACCACAGAAACCAACACAACTTCACTCTTATTGTATCCTTTGGCCCCTCAGCCTTGTCTGCTGTAGTTAGCAACAGGTGAGCACTTTGCAGGTCAAGCATCTTTGGCTCTGTCCTAATACATCCCAGAAGCAGGAAATCCCAGAGTGCTCTTAGTATGGTCTGTAAAATTATCAGCTGTGTTTTGAATACTCATAGGATTAAGAATGTTTGGATGAATTTCAAAGTGTATTTCAGATTTTAAAGTATGTTTTCTAAGAAAATAAACAGTCCAGTTATATTTCAAATATTGCTCTATTTTTATCAAAGGACACTGCATTCAACCTGAGTTTCCTCTGTTTTCACTAATTTGTATTAAGAACCCAACACAGCATAAACTGGCTATGCTTCAGATGTCTTTGTTTGTCAGTGAGAAAACAGTCATCAGGATATTCAAAGGGCATCAACATTTTCAGAAGCACCAATAGGGACCTTGTAGTAGTTCTAAATTTTCAGTAGATTTCCCCTCAATGGTTATAAATATCCTTGAAAAGCCATGTGAATTGTATCACAGTAGTTCAGGAGGAATGTTTGCTTATTTCTCAGCTGAGATATTTCTGTAAACAATAGGTCCCCATGAGAAAGCCAGATTCCCAATGTGGTTGATAATAGTTTGCTATATTTGCCAAATTGGAGAGTTTGGCAATGTTCTATTTTTCTCTCTGACAGGAACTATTTCTTCATTCCAAGAGAATGATTATTTCAGAGCTACATGTAAAAAAATCAACAAGATGCTCATTTTGGGCTTCCTAATTTAAGAGGCCTTTGGGTCCAGAGTCTAGGAGGCTGTAGGTCCTGTATTTAATAACTACTGAGTTGACAGTCTATAGTTAAAGTTTACCTGATATAAAAGAATAAAGGATGAAAATAGGAAGTTGTTAGAGTTTGGCTTCGAACATCTTGCCTGTACTTAGCACACGTTGATTTTCTTGGCTTTAATAAAAGGTGACTAGTTGTGTATTTCCTCTTGAAGAGTGCATAACCATATTCGATTTGAAAGCATATAGGACTAAATAGTGTCCTTAAGAGCTAGACTCTAGTTTAGGCACTTTCACAAGCTGTGTGTTATTTAATCTGAAACTATTTCTTTTGTAGTCGGGCAAAAGAAACATCAATCCAAGCCATTATTTTTATGGCCAATTCCATTATCTCTTCTCCTATAATTTGTCTGCAATTCTTCTTTATCTCCCATCCCTTAGCACTAAAGTCCTCATTCATACCTTGGTTGGAACACACACATCAAGTGGCTTTGACACTCAAGTGCAATTACCATTGATGCATTTGCCTCCATGCAAATGTCAGGATGTAGCAGCAGAAAGGTTACCTTCCTGCACTGCAGGGACAATCACTCTGTGAAGTGCCAAATCTCCCTTCTCTCCTTCCCTCTGCAACTTTCCAGATCCAATGGGAGGTCTCTGGCATCAGTCACAGAAACTGATCCCTAAATCTGCATCTCCTGGGACAGTAAAACTCAGGGGCCATCCCAGGTTTTGTTTTGTGTGAAGGCTCAGAGGCAAATGTTCCTTTAGGAGACGGTAGGTGAGTTTGACTTAACCAGGATCCATTCTTGGAGGAATGGGTAAAGAACTGTCTGGTAAAGAACTTCTTTCAGTCTTTAGAGTGGTCAGCCATCTAGTTGATGTCCCCAGGGTTGAAAGTCAGGGGAACGTGCCATCTGGATTCATAACGAGTGTCTGAAATCTTTTCAGCCTCTGAAGAGCTCGTCTCTTTGTCCCAGTCTTTAATTATTCCACTAAAGAGAAAAACAGGTGAAGCAAGAGGCACTTCTGGGGGCTCAGGACAGAGTGGGAGACAGCAATACAAAGAAAGAGGGGAGGGAGAGAAGATGAAGAAGAGTGTTTTCGGCTCCCCTAGTCGTTGCTATTTTGCTCGGCTCACCAGTTTGGAGGAGGGGTGGGGACACACATGCTGGCTTTCTCTCCAACGCAGCTGAGACCTTTATGAAATCACTGCCGAGGCAGGGGCGGCAAGGCGCTATTTTTATCTCCAAATTGATTCAGCTGCAGTCGCTGCTGTGCCTCTGACTTCACTGCTTCCCGGCCCTCCCCCGGCTGTCCCCACTCCCAGCTTCAGCCCGATTTGGAGACTTATCTTCAGCTTCCTGCGCCGCCCCCTTCCCCCTCCCCGCCGCTCCCCTTCCCTCCCGGCCTCGGCAGGCTGGGCGAGGGCAGGCTCCTGCCGGATACTGATAGTGACAGGAGCTGATAGTGCCGCAGGCTCTGACATCCCGCAGAGGCACGCGGCCAGTCAGCAGGAGCCTCTCCGGGCCAAGTGAGCATCTGATTGTTCACCCTCCAATTTACCCTGCCTTTGGGAATGAGGTTCCACAAAGAAAGTTCATCAATTGAAATGCTGCACGCCTGAACATTTGCCAAATGTGCCCCATCTGAGTACGGTCTATACTTTGAAATGTTGTTGCTGGGAAGAAAGGACATTAACACGTTGGGCTTTTCATCTTCTCCTTCCTAGGTCGATGTGCTCCGTTCTGAAGCTCCTGGAGAGGGTGGCTTGCCTCGGAGGACTGGGAGAGACTGCCTTGTTTGGGGAGGCAAAGGAACAGGGCAGGATCTGCCACCCACCCTTGTTGTGCTTGTGATGTTTGGAGTTGCCTTTCTCCTCCCTCTCCCTGAAGGGCTGGAGCGATTCCAAAGCCAGGTTTTCTATTCATGTCTCCATCCTCTGTGCTTAGCAAACAGGGGAATGGCACTCAGAAATTTGGTTACCATGAAATCACTGAGTAGGGATTCTTTCTTCCTTCCTTTCTTTTTTTAAGAACCAAAAAATACGATTAGAAAAATGGAAGAATGTGTGTGTAAGGTTAGGATCAGGCTGTCTCAGCAACTCCTGGGCTGACTGTCCAACTCTCTACTTAACATAAAGGCAGTGCTGAGCAAAGGGCCTGAGGAGCACTGAGCCTCTGTGGAGGTGGCTGGGTAGGTGGCTCGTTGGTTAGGTGAAGAAAGGAGGGACTCTCACTCAGGGTAGGCAGTGACAGTCTCCCAGTAAATGTGCTGGGATAGAGTAGTCAGTGTTCTAGAGACGATGACCTAGATCAGATCCTACTCTTCCCTAAAATTCATATGTTGAAACTTAATCACCAATGCCATGTTATTAAGAGGTGGGGCCTTGTAAGTGATGGCCCTGCCCCTATGAATGGGATTAGCAATCTTCTAAAAGGGTCTGGGGAAACCAGTTCACCTTTTCTGTCCCTTCTGCCATATCATGACCCAGCATCTGTTCCCTATGGAAGATGCAGGTACAAGGCACCAAATTTAAAGCAGAGAGCAGCTCCCTCCACACACTGACCCTCCCAGTGCCTTGATCTTGGACCTCCAGAACAGAGAAAAATAAATTTGTGTTGTATATAAATGACCCAGCTTGTGGTATTTTGTTATAGCAACACAAATGAGCTAAGACATCACCAGGGGAGCCTATCAGCTAACAAAGAAGATATGAGCAAATAAAAAATGCAACTTAGAAAAGCCTAGATGAAGTTAAATAGAAGGTAAAGAGGAAACTATCAGTAAGGCACAAATGTTGACTTTAAGGATGAAACAACTATATCCTATATAATGACAAATGGCTACATTTTGGATATAAAATGATAAGAAGAACATTATTCTAGGCCTGTGCTGTGCAACACAGTAGCTACCAGCCACATGTGGCCATTTGAATTTAGACTTGAGTAAATTAAAATGAAATAAAAAATTCAATTCCTTAGTCACATTTGTAAGTACTCAAGTGCTCGTTAGCCACCTGGGGCTAGTGGCTACCATATTGGATAGTCCATATCATGTTTATCACTGCAGAACATTCTGTTGGACAGTCTTGCTCTAGAATAAGAAGCATGAAGAAAGGCACATGTATAGAAAAACTCACTAACGTGAGGTGACGAGCATAGGATGAATAAAAGGAAGCAACTAGAAATAGGGAGACTAGAGGATGCAGGCTACCAAATATGAGCCTCAACTATTAAGTATGTTTTGTAGGTACTATGCTGTCCTCGGCCATCAGTGAACAGGGAAATGACATGAACAGAGCTATGCATCTGAAAGATAGGTGGCCAATGTCATTAGGAACATGGAATAACGTTGAAAATAGTCACAAAGAAACAAACAAAAAATTTCTCCTATCTGTGAAAAAGTTTCTTTTCCTCATCACATTACTCCATTAGTGATTTTCTTTCTTATAACAAGAGCTACTGATAAATGCTACATTCCCTTCTAGGAGCTGAATTATATACAATATTAAATACTGATGACCCTAAAGAGGAGGCAAAAGTCTGTGTGGTAGAGCCGCTTCAAATTTAACATAGAAAAGACAAAATCATAAGTATAAATTGGAGCCATTAAAACAAACCAGCAAATCAACAGACCAATCCTAGGGAGAACTTACTCTCCACTAGGACTGCCCTAGGCTATGTGACTGGCCCCCCCTGGAGTTGATCGTGCCCAATAGGCCAGATCATCCCCAATTGGAAGAGTCAGCAGGTATCACCTAAATGCAGAGAAAAAAAAACCTGAGGCCTGTAACTGATATCAGAGCAGCCTATGACTGCCCAAAAACAGTGCTGAAAATCAAGCATGATATGAGTATTCCTGGGAAGGAAGATTTCTTGGAGACCTTCAAATCAGACTTCATGGATGACTTTAAACTCAATGTTTGGGAAGAAGAGCATTAATTTGGTTATCAAGCCAATTTGGGACTGCTTTCTATTTTCTGCATCCTGGCTGAATGCCTTGGATAAGCTAATTAACGTCTTTGACTAAAATGTTCTCATCTATAAATCTATAAAATGTAATTAATACTTATCAGGATTGTTGAGAGGATTCTGTGTGAAACATATAAAGCATATATTGGGTACCCAGTATACATGGTTAAGCTTCCATAAAAATAGATGTGTGTTTCATCTTATTTTTTTTAAATGTACTTGAAAAGGCAAATGGGATATTCTGTTTCCAGGACAAGAAAGCAAAGAACATTTATCAGATAGTAGTGAAGTCTCCATTCCCAGAATTATCATCTCTCTCTTGGAAAAAACAAAAAATGTTCAGCTCCCTATTGAGAGACAGCAAATTCACTGAATATCATGTTTCCAGTCCAGCCAGGGGTTTGAAATGCAAACTGAGTTGGGTTCTAAGAGAAGGTTTATATGGATTTAGTAAGGTGCAAATCCCAGCACCAAGGTAAAGTTGATTTCCATCACGGATATGAACACGCTCCTGTCCCCTCTTGCTTTTAATCCTGCTTTATTTCTGGACCCAATCAATGGAGCAAATTTTATTGGCCACCTCATTCCTGATATGTTATTGCCTCCTTTGTACAGTTTTGCCATGTATTCTGGGTTTAAATAACTACATGTATTTATAGGGCAGCTTCCTCTTCCAGGAAATGTAACAGTTACAATATAAAACATCAAGAAGTCTTCCCTATGATTTTTCTGTTGGTTTCTTATATTTGAGAAAGGGTTTTCTTCTAATATTCATCAAACTTGCTACCTCTACCAATCTCTTAAGCAGCACAGTAAACAAACAAAGAATATTCTCAAACAAGCCAAAGCAAGACCTCCACTTTAAAAGGCTTTTTTAAAAAAAAATAAATACAGTATTCGAAGCAAGAGAAACAAATGACTTCTAAAGCTTACTCTAAATCCCCTGAGAGGTAGGGGTGAGCAGAAGCTGCTTCTTCCCCCAAAGCACTTTCAGAGACTCTAAGGATCTTCCTGGCTTAATTCCCTGTTGGCCCACACTAGCAAAGAAATAAGAAACCATGGTTTAAAACTACATTCATCTTTTTCCAGGAGTCTCTGAGAGTTTTGAGTGCGTTTTTTTTCCCTTTCTTTCCATCATCCTTTTCCTTGCAGCCCCAATTACTCCAGGAACTTCTGGGTTTCTGGTCATTGAAGCTTCTTTTTAAATAGAAGTTATGTGGTCATGGGAGCTACCTTCCTGTGGAGCCCAGGTCCTACTTTCAGGAAACAAATGCTTCTTTGGCATACTGTGTGTTGGAGGAGTGGGCGCACTTTTGGGGCTCCAAATGCAACCTTTCATAGCATTAAGGTAAGAGAAAGAGAGGGAGGGAGGGAGAGCAGGAGAGAGGTATTTATTTAACCTTCCCATAATTATGCTTTCAGTACTTTCCTGCTGTTTCCAGTGCACCTCCCAGTACTCTCAGCAGCTCCTCAGTCTGAAGTATACTGATGAAGGGAGGCCACCTTGCCTTAGGCAAGAGAAACCTGGCTCCACTGAGCTGAAAGTTAGGGAGAGGTGATTCATCACAGCCCGGGTCTTTCTGCTTCTCTTACATTTCCTGCAGAGAATGCCAGGCAGGACTGCATTCCATAGCTCTTAATGACGGGACTCTTGTATACCCCCAACTGAAGGCAGGGTGTGGTTGGGAAGAGGACTGCTTATTTTTGACAAGAAGAATTGTTCACTGAGAGGTTGGAATCTATGGAAATGACCTGGAGGGAAGTCAAAGAAAAACAACAAAAGAATGTTCTTTGCCAGTATATCTGAATCTTTGCACCACACCAATGATTTTAAATGTGAAAATTTCCAGAGGCCTGATTTTAAAACATTTCTTTAAATATGATTAAGTTGATTTTTGAGCAGTTAATTTGACCAAATGATGTGATTATGGAATGAATCACCAAGCTTTCCTCCTGATTTGTAAGTATATTTCTCCATTGTGCATAAGAAAAAAAATTTCAAAACAGTAAAACTTAGCAATGGCATCTCCTTTTTTTCTTATAAAGAAGTCACATTCCCTCTGAGCTGGAAAATCCCAGCCCAGTTGAAGTTGTGTCTTAGCACCGGTGGTTCTTACACTGATAAAAATTGGCTTGGGGCAGATCCTATTCACAATCTGAGCCCATTGTTCAAATGGATGGACTCATGTTACACATACATCATGGCCTGAAAGTGAGCTCTTTGCATAATTAGGAATGCCTTTTATTGGCATGCAATATTATTCTATCTAAATATGATGCATGCTGATAATTACTCATAATTATTCTTGAGCTTTCTATAAGTACATTTTCCAAGTATTGACCATCAAAGACCATTTCATTCACCTCCAAAAAAAGCAATAAAATCTAGAACAAGCAGTGGTTATGACAGTTAAAAAGTAGTTGAGCCTTCCTTTCCCCATTCCTACTATATAACACCCAAATGTCGTTTTCCATGGAATATCTAGAAGAATACATTAGATTAAGTGATATAATGGATGTGAAATGTCTACCAGTGGAAAGCACATGGTAGGTTCTTGATAAATACGTGTTTGCATCCTTTCAAATGTTAGACATGGTTCAGCCTCAATAGTGAGATCATCTGTTGAACAAAACAGATATTTCCATAGAAGAAGGCTTTGAATGATGGAAAAGAGTCTTCCATATAGCTGTCCATCCTTAAGGTATATCCTAACCTGGAAAGTGCAACAAGCTCATTTCTTGTAGCAAGGACAATATAATGTCCATCATCTCTAGGAAGGATTGCATAAAATAATCATTCTCGTGAAGGAAGATAGGAATATGTGCAAGGAAATTAGGAACAGAAAGAGAAAGAGCTATAAAATTAATGAACTAACTCCATATAACTGAGGCAGGACAACTGAACTTCCAGACTGGCACCTTGCCCAGCTACAGAGTTTGCCCAATTTCCTATACTAGTATACTCATACTAATGCCAAGAACTGGTACAACCAATACAGCCACCAGCATATGGAGCAAAGGATACATGTCACAAACACTGATTCAGGAAAACTAGGCAGCCACACACCAGAACAGAAACAAAATGTTGCCTACATCTGCCCACAGGTGGAATGAGATGGCAGCTGATACAAGGGCCTATGACATGAGGCAATTTGCATCCCTCCTGTCATCCCCACAACCTCAGAACATCAATATTCATGTTCACTATCTTAAAGATGAGAAACTTGAGGTTACTTAATTTATAGAGGGTTGTCTCTGAGACAGTGGAACAAGAAGCAGGACCAGGGTGTGTTCAACTCTAAAGCCTGAACTCCTTAAACCACACTCATCCCTATTTTATATTTCTGCCTCATTCGTATTTCTAATACACCTAAAATAAGTGCAAGTGAAATACTATGCAGTTCAAACTATGAGCTATTTTATTATTATCATTGAATCCTGCAGTTGTCCTGACAAAGCCCCAAGTTAAAATATCACTGCCAGCTACTTCTACAGATCTGAATCAAATCTAAGTGATCTCAGTTGATCTTTGTCAATATCAAGATGACCTCATTGAATAGAAATTGTAAGTAAATATTTCTGTCCCCAACTTTTATAAGGTAGCTAGCTTTGAAATGAAATTGGATAGTAAAAAACTTCCTCAAAGATGTATGATGGTTTAAAACACTGGATTTTAATCTTCATCTCTATCATTGTCATTGCCATTATCAATTGCTTTCATTGTCTTCAGACGTAAAGTATAAACCAATCAAAGAAAGAAAAACTATAGGGCGAAGCCAGGTAGTGGCTTACCCTAGCTTGCAGGCATTCTCTTCCTGTCTCACCTCATCTGCCTTGGAAGGAAGCCTGAAGAGTTCCTGTTGCCCAGGGGACCTAGCTGGAAGATTGCTGGTTTAAGCTGTTCATTTTTGCAAACATTTTTTCAGATTTAAGGCAGGCTGGTAGATGCTATGGATGTGAAGTTAATTCAGACATGACTCTACCCTCAAAGTCAACAATGGAGCCATTAAGCTTCAGTCTCCTCATAAGTAATGATCAGTCTTTGTCTTTTGTCCGTTTTCTGCTAAGGTATCATCTGCTGAGTCAGCTTAACACATGATTCTTCTAGTGCATAGCTCCATTTTGGTGCTCATTTAACATTTACCTAGGAGACAAGCATGCCTAGGTTCCTAAATACTGAAACACTTGCCATGTGTCTAGTCTGCTCTCTTATTGGCCACAGGGTGGTAAGGAAGGTGACAGAATCTAGCTTTTTTCCCTTCTAATTATCCTTTTACTAATGATACCGTTTTTAAGTATACTTATGATACTTAGAACAGGCAAGAAGCCAAGTGATCAATTTTTCAGAAGTGTACATTGTATATCTTTTTAAAAATTTTTTTATTTGTTCTTTTTAGTCATATATGACAGTAGAATGTCTTTTTATATATCATACATACACGGAGTATAACTTCTCATTTTTGTGGATTGTACATTATATTTCTGAGTTTAAATAACAAAACCAAAAAAAAAAACTGCACCTCTTTCCAAAGTTCTGAATACATAACATGCAGGTGCCAGGACAGAGTAACCCACAGTTTCCAGGTGAGAGATTGATCCCAGAGTCACCCTACACCTTTCTCAGTGTGTGCTTGGAAAGGCACACCATTAGTTATTACCTTGGCTGGTTATACTTTCCTTGGTTCAGTCTACCAGTGTCTGATGTGGCTGTGGCAAGAAATATTGGATCTTCTGTGAGCTGCCACATCCCATCCGACCACACCACATCCACAGAATGTTCTATGGAAACAATTATATTCACAATGGCTATGCTGCTATGCTGTTAAACCAGGAATAGGCACACACAGTATGGAATAAGAAAACAGGAGATGGGTAGATCCAGGGAAGGAAGAGACAAGAAATAAAATTTTCATTAGCAGGTCTATTAAAAGTGGAAATGAACAATTAGCTATATGATAGCTCTATTATAGGTTAAGACAGCATTTATAGCCTTACTTGGAAATCAGTTATTTATTTTCTGGTATGTCTTTGCAATATGCATATATATTTGAACTATTAGAATATAATGGAGTTAACTTTATAATATTCTCATGAGTAGCTGAAATGTTGAAGAAGATTCCGTGATAGGCCCTGATACACGTATTTGGTGACCTCCTGATTCGGGGAAAGAGCCAATTTTCCTGCAACTTTATTCCAAGTCCTGTTTCTCCAGGCTCTAGAGTCAGCCTGCTTCAATTTGTTTCCTGCATTCTCCATTATTCAGCTGTGTGACTGGATGAATGACAATTCCCACATCTGTAAAAGGTAGATAATACTAGTGCTTATTATTTGTTATGAGGATGAAATGGCTCGGTGCAAGTAACATGCCAACACAGCTCCTGCCAACCACCCCTGCACAAGTGCCATCTTCATCATCGCCATCGTTAGTGTCATTAATAGTCCTCATGGTGACGCCTTCCTACCTCCATTGCGTATACCTCACTATCTCCATCACCTCCTCTGCTTCATCTAATCCTCTAGGGATCTTTCTTCAGTAACTCTTATTAAAGAAATTTGGGGGCTTAAAAAACAAAAAAAAAAAAAAAACTCTTTTTTCCCCCTCTCTTCATTCTTTACAGTCTTTCTTTGGATAATTTTAGTCTTTTGTGCCTTTAAATATCAAACAAGTGAAAATATCCTCATTTATCTTTCTAAACATGTCCTTTACTCCAAAATAAAGTTCTACTTATCCAACTGCTATTAACTATAGATATAAGGTAGAAATCTCAAACAAAATCCACATAAGCCAAGCTAACAGAAGATATAGTTATGCACCCTCTCAACCTCCCTAAAGAAGTCCTTGCTATTTAGACCTCTCCTAAAGACATGATAATCTCCCACCCTCCACTGCCTTTGCAGTCCTCTGGAAAGTATGCAAGTTTTCCTCTCACCTGAAAGAGTCAAAATACTTCAATTTGTGTATTTATGAATTTTTTTCAGATCCAAATGAGATTTTTGCAAATTACATAATTAACTGAAGAGTTTAGTGGTTGTCCAAAATCAGTTCTCCATTGTAATTTATTCCAATGACAGAAAATAAATCATAACTTTAAAGTTCACAGGTGTTCACCCTACTTGGTCTTAAGATCATGGTGTCACCAGGAATTTAGGCTGCTCTCAACTGCTATGTGTTTTGTTAATACCAGTTACCTACCTCAGTGTTAGGGATGCAAAGAAATCCAAGACAGAACCCTCCTTTAACAGCATGATGGGTTCTTAGGGAATGGAAATCCACAAGTAAATTAGGTACATGACTGTGTGGCAAGTTCTAAAATGGAAAGTTCTATAGAAACATAAAAAGGGCAGTCTTGGGGAATCTCAGTTCAAACACCTCTACAGTATACAATACTTTCAATTTGGGCAAATTACCAAGATTTAGACTGATGATTCAGAGACAGTGTCTTTCTTACCTTTTGTCTTGTTCTTCGTTTATGCACCAAGCAAACTGCTCAGAGTTCAGTATGTCATCTAGTGTGCGTCCTCCTAAATTTAGAACTCTTCTTCTTACATGCTGACTAAAAGTACTTGAGCACTAGTGAAAAATCTTTCCCTTCAAGCTTGAACTCTTTTGAGTATGCATAGTTAACCTCTGTCTAATTAACTAAGTAGTATTGGCCTCCTACCCTAAAAATACTCACCACATGATTTCAAGAATGGTTTTGGAGTCATACGCAGTTGAAGTCACCACATGGCAAAAGTAGCCTTTGTGTTCTTCAGATTAAAACCACTCATCATGTTTCACTTTTGTCTTCATCCAACAGTACATTTTATAAACACACTTAAGTAACTCTTTTGTTCCCCCAAACCCACTAGACTACATAGAACCCAAAGTAATTTGGTGGATGGTTAGTTCTTAATAAGAACCAGGTGGTTCATTTCATAGGCTCATTACTTTAGCTTTCTAGTGTTTTCATAAGGTTCTTGCCATTCATAATATGTTTCTTTTGCATAATGGAAAAAGAGTTAGACATATCATCATATCCCATACTATAGACATATCATAATGCCTACCCTTATGTTTTGATCTTTTGGTATAAAGTCAAACCACACTATAAATTCCTTCACTATATAGCACAGATCTAGTTCCAATGTGCATAGGGCTACTGACGCTAGATGTCTTATGTCCTCTTATTTTAAAAGTTCCGTTCCCAAAACTCCTCTGGCACCGAAGTTTGATGTTACCATTTTATTCCATTTAGTAAGCCCACGGTCTTCTTTAAAATTCATAATATTCTAATCCACAAAAACGTTTGTAAGTTCTTACTCTGTCAGGGTGCTAAACCAGATGCTAAAATTGCTATCGTAAAAACAGTGAGTGCTGAGCTTCATAAAATGACAGGTGTGCTTCAATGTTACCCCTGCCCGCTTTCACCACCACCCCACCATGATCACAGAGGAATTCTTCTGCATTTTGCAAGAAAGGAAAAATGGTATCCTCTTCCCTCCACCCTTCAGTTCCAATCAAATTCACAAGTTCCACTACTACTCAGCGGAGAGAGAAGATGGCACTAGGGCACTGTTTGCCTGGGATCTGCGGATGCAGCAATAATGACATTCACTACTAACCGGCTGCCTCAGCAGAGGCAGAGAGGCTGGATGGCTACTTCACACTAGGAACAACACAATTAACACCTCTGTCCTGTTTAACACCACTCATCACTGGAAGCGCTCTATCTATATCTTTGGAGATGGGATCTGATGCAAAAACAATTCTAAAGCTCACATTACTCCTAATCCATTGTGAAGTGGTCACTCTCAAATCATAACTTTTGTTTCAATATGCCGTTGCTTGTAAACATTGGTAGTTGTCAGAGCTGAGTTTCAATATAATTCCAGGCAAGGCCCTTTGTAATAGAGTGTTAATATTTTTCAAAAGAATAATTTTGGGACATTTCCCAGATCGGCATCTGGCATTTTTATAGTTCTCTAAGGAAAAGACTTACAAGAGGAAGCCGTGGAATAATTACATTTATTAACAGTTTATTTTATGCGTGAGTTTTTTTTTTCCAGCACATCTGTATACAACCCACACTTCCTCAGGTACCAACTGGTCCTGTTTTCTTTTATTTGTCTCTGACTACCTGACTTGAATGATAATGCCTAGCAATGCACTCCGCCCATACACACATACACACTTCAATGAGGATTCAGTAAGATTCAGTTCTGTAATGCATGTCTGTAGTTTGTTGGGTGGAACACTTTTCCAATCCATAAGCTCTTCTTTGTAAAGGAATGTCTTTTCAGGAACTGTCACTAGTCACAGTAATTTCAAATGGAAGAACAATTAATAGATAGAGTATGGGGAAGGGTTAAGAAGCCCACACACGAAAAGAGAAATAACATGGTAACATTGGGTTCTCCACTGAACCAGCAAAAAGAAACAAATGTGACCATGTAACTGATTGCAAAATTTGGGAAATGTGCTGTTTGTTTGGTGAGAGGATCTGTTAAATGTATAGGGTTATCAACAAAGTCCATTATTCTTCTTTTATGTTATTCTTTATGGAATTTTAGAAGACATAATGAGAACAGTAGGTTATTTAAAGCTGAGTAATAGTAAACTGCATTATGTGTTTCAATTTACAATTTATTAAGTTTCTGAGTGACATTAATGTGTATAAAAAAAGATCTCCCTTTGAGCAAAATGTATCCTAACAACAAAGACATATGTGGACACTGGAAAATTATAGTTCTAGGCATAATGACACAAATGACTAAAATGAGACATTGATAAACTCCTGGAATTCTAAGTGCTGGATTGAAATCAGAATAGAAAAGAAATCATAAAGAAGATGACATGCAAGCAGAATTTTGAATGACAATTGGAACATCAGTCGGTACATGTAACGGGAAAATGCAATCCAGAAGTTTTAAATTATAGAGGTAAAAAGAAAAAAATAAGTGAATTTTATCTTGCTGGAGTGTATATAATCTTGGAATAAAACATAAGCAAGACAGTTTAAAGTACTGTGTTAAAAAAGAAAAAGAGGATTCTTTGATACCTGAGCAACTAGT
The DNA here is from genome assembly GCA_028644305.1 of Xerus rutilus. Lineage (NCBI taxonomy): Eukaryota > Metazoa > Chordata > Mammalia > Rodentia > Sciuridae > Xerus > Xerus rutilus. The sequence continues at coordinate 84,913,116 of CM053404.1, forward strand.
TGTATAAAATATAAATAAGTCATTGAAGCGTGGATGAAATGCAAAGAGATATTTAAATTGTAAAATATGGCTGCTAAACTGTAGGATAATAAGTCCTGTTACCAAGTAATACCATTGTTTTACTACATGTACTGGTGGTTTTACAGATATAAGTGTCAAGGTGTGAGCTGGAAGAGAATTAATTATTCTGTGTAGGAAACATAAAATGCAAAGTTTTCATTTAAAAAGTTCAAGGAAAAGATTCAGAAGAGTTAGCAAGATTAAATATGCTTAGAAAGGGAGTCAAATGAGGGGGAGAAATGGTTCAAGAGAGACTTACGGTTGAAAAAAGAAACATTTTATAAGGTCTTTTTAAGTTATTTTCCAAAGGCCTTTTACAGTTTCTCCTATATAAAGTGCATTCCTGCAGTGGGTGCACAGGAGTACTGAGTTCTGTATCCACAGAGGCTGAGCGCCTAACAGGAGTTCTGGAAACTGGAGACTGTGAGGACTGATAAGTTTGTGTTACCCTGTGGAGGAGGACTTTAACCTGCAGGGAAAGGAATCTGGATAATGAGTCACTGAAGATTGTTTATTTTTGCTTATTTGTTTGCATCAAATCTGTTTCAAAAATATACCTCTGATAGAAATGAAAGCACTGTCTTGGAAGGGTAGATTGGGTGGGACAGGGACAGATTATGAAACTGTTGAAATAATCTGATTCAGAAGAAAAAACAATTGGAGCAAAGAGAGTAGGTGTGGAAACAGAGAGACAGTTTTGACAGGCATTTGAAAATAAAATCAAAAGGGATTGACACATCACCAATGTGAGTGATGTTGAAGAAAGGATGTCGAAGATGGCTCCTGGCAATCAAGATGCAAGCTCCTTTCAGTACACTTATTGTTAGTGGGAATATTATGGCTATGTTAAAGTTATTTTATAAACAAATAATCTTATTGGTTAAATTAAAAATTAATATTTTCAACATGAGACAATAAATACAAATATTCAATATTTAAGCGAAACCATGTTATCTTAAATTTGATTTTAAAGATCAAATTATAAATTCATACACTGTCTTTTCTCATACATATATGCATATTTATCTCTGTCCTCTGAAAATACCTAGAAGTAATAACAACCAGTAACAATGAACACTCCAGCTCTTTGATTATTGTCTCTCAACACCATCTTCATGTCAATAGGAAACAAGATCCAACTTGAAATGTTTTTGACTGGCCTGAGATGGGAGCATTTGGCAGCAGACAGTCAAACTCAAAATGAAGAATATTCCGTGAGACAAATGACGCATTTTTTTTCGCCAATAAATCAGTGATATACAAAAAAAGTATCAGTGTACTATTGTGTAGGATAAAAGACACAGAGGAAACATGATAGCTAAATGCAATATACGGTCCCTCTGTAGATCTAAGTAGAACAACCCAGCTCTTCAAACTTATATTTTATACAATCAGGAAAAGATTAGATAGTATTAAGAATTTGTCCTTATTTCTGTTCAGTGTACTAACTGGTAAGAAAGAAAAAAAGGGAAGGATTCTGAAGGCTGGTTTGTTTGTTGGTTGGTTTGCTATTCCAGGTGAAATGCTATCATGTCTAGAGTTTGCTTTAAAATACTGCAAGACTCAATGTGAAACAAAATACATATGGAGGAGAGTTGGGGGTAGAGTGAGGGATAGTGGGTAGACTCAACCAAATGTTGAAAAGTTTTTTAATTTGGTTGTTATGTATGTGTAATTCATTAAACTGTTTTCTCTAATTTTGTGTGTGTCTAGAAATTCTCACAAAGCCTGTTGCAAGAAAAGATAACTTTGAATTTTAAGCTATGAGGTGACCACATAGCCGGTCTCTCCATCTCACATATACTCCCATTCAATTCATCCCCCCAATTGTCACCATGTTCTTTATTTTAGAACATGTTATGTTGGTCACGTGACCTCTCAGCTTCCATAGTCTTCAAAGTCCGCAATGCTTGTCAGATTAAGCAGAAATCAAAAGGACCTGCCTTTCAGGGTCCTCTGTTTTCCTTTTTCTTTTTCTTTTTGAGATAACACAGAGCTTAAAATTAGCCCTTGTTAATTCTGTGGCATTTAGTACATTCCCAATGTTGTACAAATAGCACCTCTATCTAGTTTCATTTTTGTTATTCCAAAAGAAAACCCATTCAACAATTACCTT
>CM053404.1:84915391-85022236 GCA_028644305.1 Xerus rutilus
TGTTTAATATGAAGAATGTAATCTGCTTATAATTTTGTGCAAAGTTAGAAAAATTATGATTGTAACAATTTTTTTCTATTTGCCTCAACAAATGTTTTCAGTGAATAGTGTGTACAGCTTCTGAAAATTTGTTTTTTTCTGTTATGTTTGCCAACATGTATTAAAATGCAACTTTTGGGAAAAAAAAAAAAAAAAAAAAAAACAATTACCTTCATGTGTTTTTTAATCTGATCCAAACTAGAGACCTAGATTCATCTCTGAACATGGCCAATGCCTCTTCTATTTGACTCTCGCTCACATAGGTCCTTCTCCAATAATGCCTCCCCCCATGACTGCCTTTAAAAACATTCTTTTAATGCCCAAACCAAACTCCACTTCATTCTTGAAGGCTTCACAGTGCCATAACTCAGGTTTGATCTTCTACTTCTTCTGAATTCCAGCATTGATACCTCTTTCAATGATAAAAGATATACTCTTTTATAGGCTATTATAGACATAGAATTGCATTCCATAATTTATTATTTTAATGATAATAGAGACAAAGAACCTTAAAAGAAAGAATATTTTAAATCCAAACAGTTCTTTGGTCCATTATGTCTAAGGGATAAAAACTGATCTTGAAACAAGAGAAAACAGAGCTCACACATCTGCAATAGGTAATGCTCTTGAAAAAGACTAGCTGCACATTAAATCACAGGGTGGGAGGAAATGTTACCATGATTGGCAATAGGTCAAAGTTTCTAGGAATACAAAGTGTTCCAAAACAATTTAAAAAGCAAAATGAAACAAAATGAGCAATGAAACTGAAAATAATAACAAGAAAATCTATGGATATAAATGTTGGGCAGTTGACAAGTCTCCACGAGGTCATTGCTGGCCAATGCGTTGGTTGTGCCTGGCATTTGAATTACACAGGCAAGCCAGAGACTCCAGTTCCCACCTGGGCCCACTTCATCAGTTTCATGGCCCCCTCCTGCCAGGAGTAGAGCCTGGCACAGGTGGGGATGAGTCATAGAAATCTAAAGAATACTGGAATTTTAAAAAGCCTATGTGCTTTAGAGGTATCTGAGTCCAATTCCATCACCCTGCAGATGAATAATGGGGCTGTAAGAAAGGCAGACTAACTGCTTTACCTGATAAGTAGCAGCAAAACCAGTCTTAGGATCCAAACATTCTCATCCCAATTCCAAGGCTCTTTCTGCCCCAGGACTAGATTATTGGTTCCTTTATTTTCCTTAAGTTTTGATTAACGTATTTCATTTTTCTGGGATTTTCTTTAAAAGTTTAGCTTGTGATTATTTTGCCTAAGACCAAGGAAAAGAAAGTTGTGAGCATTGTATTTATTTACATGCTTTTCTACGAAAGTGAAACACTTACAGTGATTTGCTATAATTGCTGCGTACTGTGATTTCTTTATAAACCATTTTGCTAAAGAAGTCATGAGAAAAAAATGAGCAAAAGAATAAAAGTCCAAGATGTGTTAAGAACTGCAGGAGAAATGTCATAAGAAAAATCAAACTCTGAACTGTGTAAGAAACAATTCTACCCCAAGGAACAATTCCAAGATCTGCTTCAGTCTCTAGCTGTCCTATGGAAACACACCACAGCTTAGTCAGGCCATGGGACACAGAGGGTGGTGTTCTCACATGGCAAGGGATACAAGATGGTTGTGGAGAGACAGAGAGGATCCTTTTGATGTGTTTTCTCATATAGACACTAATTGGGGTTCAACATTTGTAGCCTCATCTAACCTTAATTACTTCCTTAGAAGCCCTGTCTCCAAATACAGTGCCATTGGGAATTATGACCTCAACATATGAATTCTCGAAGGACACAGTTCAGTCCATAGCAACCCCCATCTTTGCTTTCACATTCACATGGTGTTCTCCATAACTGTGTGCATGTCTGTCTCTTGATCCATATGCTCCTCCTCCCTTTTAATAAATATCCCAGTCATATTGGATTAGGGTATTATAGTTTAGATATGAAGTATCCACCAAAAGCTCACGTGTAAAACTATAAGATTTATGTTTTGTTTCCTATCAAAGTTAAACTTATAATGCAACACAAGCATGTTTACTGAAACTTAAATTTCATGTGTATAATGGAGCCATGTTAAGTTAGGAGACCATGTGGTCAGAATGGAGTCATTTTAAAGTTTCCTAACAGGTGTCCAATCACAACTGTAGCCCTTTTTCATGCCCTCCCCAATTTTCAATTAACTAATTGAGCAGGCTGTTCCCCTGAACTCTTCCTATCAGAGTGATGGGCAGTATTTCATGAAAAATAAAATTGGCAGACTGCCAAGTATGCTTGCTCCCTGGATCCCCTCTTGGGGGCGCACTCTTCTGCAGCAGTACAATTTTGCCTTGCTCACCCATTCCTGGGCACATGTTTGATTTCTTGCAGCACTTCAGTATTTCTAACAAAATAATTCAAGATGTTCTAGATGTGAGAAGATTGAGTTAGGAGAACCTTAACCTAACCTGTGCATTAATCCCCTAATAAGGATTAACTGGATGGTAAATGTAAGCAGATAGAGTGTGGCTAGAGGAGGTGAGTCATTGGGGTGTGCCTTTGGGCATATATTTTGTCCCTGATGAGTGGAACACACTCTCTTTGCTTCCTGGTGGCTATGCACTGAGCTGCTTTCCTCCTCCACACTCAACCACCATGGCATTCTGCCTCACCTCAGGCCCAGAGCAATGGAGTGGCCATCTATGAACTGAGATCTCTGAAACCTTGAGTGTCAAGTAAGCTTTTCCTCTTCTAATTGTTCTTGGTAGGTCTTTTGGTTATAGCTATGAAAAAAGGTAACTAAAACATAGGGATTTACTTTAATCTTGACTAATTATATCTGCAAATGACCTTATGTCAAAATAAGGTGCTGAGGAATTAAGGTTTCAAACTTGCTGGGTTTGTGGCTCAGTGGTAAAGTACCTGCATATATATATAAGGCCCTGGACTTGATCCCTAGCAATGCAAAAAAAAAAAAAAAAAATGGGAGGGAAGATAGAATTCGACCTATAATATAAGCATAAGCATACTCTTTTCTGGGATCAAGACATCCAATAGTTTAAGTGATGTCTTGGCTTTCAAACCTCCATCAAAACATCCTGAGCAAGACTTTGAGAGGAAGTAGTTATTTGCGAAGTATATGGGCAAGTGCAGGGAAGTGGAGAAGTGGCATGAAAAAGAGTACATGGTAAGTCAGCACCAGTGGTGACTGGGGAGTCCCATGGGGGAAATATGGGAAAGGAAAAATTATCACTCCAGAGAGCTAAAAGAATGGGAAGATTTAATTACCAATTTTCCTACAATATTGGGTTGGGTAATGGTTGCTGTGCTGTGTCCTCTCCTTCCTTTCTTTCTCTCCTTCTCCTTCTCTCTCTCTCTCTCTCTCTCTTTTTTTTTTTTTTTTTGCTTTAGCCTAGATTAAGTCCCTGGGGAAAATGCATATTCATGAGCAAAGACACAAATCATGGTCATGCCTCATTCCCAGCTCTGCTCCCTCTGTGTATTAACCTGGATTCCTGCTAGTCTTCATTTGTCATATCAGGACAATACTTACAAACATTCGTTTAGACAAGATTCTTTCAAGTCTCACATCTAGCATCACAAACTCATCTATAGCCCAGCCTCACTCTGGATACTAAGCTCTGTGTTCCCTACTTAGAATCTTATTCTGAGAACTAAGCATAGCACTATCCACATTCATTATCTGCCACAAAGGCAGAAGAAACACACAAGCATAACACATGTTGGGGGGGAAATGTAGAATTAGCTTCCTTAGAGTACTGGGCAATCTTATTCTGTAATTATATTTTATCAGTGAGGCCTGCTAATAGAGATTCCAGTTTTGCTTTAAAATAATTGTTTTTATTACTTTGACTTTTCAGTTCACTTCTAAATGTCCTCCTAAAACATTTGGCCCGTGTACATGAGTGTGATAAAAGTAAAACAACATAATTAATCCTAAACCATGTATCAAGCTTTAAAAAGACACACCCAGAAAGCACAATGACTAGAATTACCAGCTGCTTGCAAATGTAATTCTCCAATTATTCAATGTCTTCTGGCAATGATAATGGGTAAGATGTACAGAGGCCTGAGCAGGAAGGAGTTGACAGGAGGGAATGGTAAACTGAGTCAACTCCTGCAAGTTTGGGAAAAGTAAAAGCAGAGAATTAGCTACTGGGTTTGGCAAAATCGAAGATATTAGAGACCTTGATAGGAGGTGTTACAGTGGAGCAATGAGAAGAAAAAGTGCATTAAAGTAAATTGAGCAGAAAAGGGAAAGTGATAAAGTGGAAATAGTGAATCTTGACAGCTCTTTAGAGTAGTATAAATATCAGTGGGAACAGAAAAAATGAACAAGAGGAGGGATATCATGTCAAGGAAAAGAAAACATGTATATAAACACACACACACATGCACTCTTAAGATAGACAATATCCAGACATGTTTTTGAGCCAACAGAAATGACCTGGTACATACTGATGATAGTAAAAAAACAAAAATAAGAATAACTGACCATATCCTTGAGTAAGAAAGAGAAGTGGACAAGTGGCCTCTGATAGAAAGGTGACCAAGCATACAGATACATGTGGGTTTATAGATTTGGTGGAAGGATAAGGTTTTTCATCTGACTGCCATCTATTTTACTAAATATAGGATGAGATCATCTATAAAGAGAGTGGAACAGAAGGAAGTGAAGTTGGACTGGAGTTTGGAGATGACAGTTGTATCAGTTTGTTAGTTTCATACTGCCATAGCAAATGATCACAAATTGGGAGGTTACCAGCAACAGAAATTTGTTCATTCACAGTTCTGGAGGCCAGAAATCCAAAATCAAGGTGATATCAGAGCCATGCTTCCTCTGATAATTCTAGGGGAGAAATTTTTCAGCTTCCTCCAATGTTTGGGGACAGCTGGCTTCCCTTAGCTTGTGGCAACATAACTCTAGTCTGCCTGTCTTCACATGATGTTTTCCCCTGGGCCTCCGTGTTTTCCTCTCCTATCTCTTATAAGGACACTCATTGTTGGATTTGGGGCCCACCCTAAATCAATTATCATCTCATGTTGAGATCCTTAATTACATTTGAAAACAAAAGACTCTATTTTCAAGAAGGGTCACACTCATAGGTACTAGATTAGGACTTGGACATATCTTTTGGGGGGAATCTATTTGGCCCATTATAGAGGTAATGTAATTACCTGGACAAATCAGGAAAGTAAAATAACTAGGAAAAAATGTTGGTCAGCTTTCTGTCACTATGACAAATATCTGAGATGAATAACCTAACAGGAGGATAAACAACTTTCTAAAAGGAGGTTTATGGTTTTAGTCTGTGGTCACTTGGCCACCTTGCTTTGGGTTTGTAATGGCAGAGTAACTCATGGTGGGAGAATGTGCCAGAGGAGTTTCACTTTATGTTGGCCAAGAAGCAAAGAGAAGAGAGAGATAAGGGCCCAGGGTCCCAATGTTCCCTTCAAGTGTATGCATCCACTGACCTAACTCATGCCCTAACTGCCTTCCACTAGGCCCCAGGTTCCACCATCTTCCAGTAATGCTGCAGACTGGCAACAAGGCCTTTAACACATGGGGGTCATTTAAGATCCAAACTATGAAGGGAAGTACAGAAAGATCATCCAGCAATGTTAAGAATCCACATAAACTTTGGATAATAAATTGAAACAAGTCTGATCCACACCATTAGGTACTTTTTTTTTTCTGTACCAGGGATTGAACCCAGGAGCACTGGGCCACATCCTCAGCCCTTTTCATGTTTTATTTAGAGGCCACTCCTGATTTTATAGGAAATGGGACCACAAAGCCATGTGAAACCTTAGCATCATTACTGCTAAGGTTTGGAAGGGTAGCAATAGCCAGGGGTTGGTCCAGTAAGTACCATTACAAAGTACTGTTTTAAAATTGTACTTAAACCTCTTGTACCCAAGGGTTTGTTTGCCTTCCTGAAAGAGATTGTCAAGTCTAAGGAAACCATAGCTCATATCATTGCTTACTATTCTCAAGTATAAAATGATTATTTTCTAAGTAATAGCTTGAAAGAAGAGCAGCCTGATTTACGCCTTGGAATTATGCCAGGAATTACCAATCAATTCAAGAGAATCTGCCTTGATGCCCTTCCCCCAAGCTGCTCAAAACATGAGACTACTGCCAACACCTCCCTGTGCCCTCCAGTAAGGAAGGACAGAGCTCATGCTGATTTCATTCTTGTTGCCACAGGCTCCTTTTGTGGCTGCCAATATCCAGTGACCCCCAGGACAATGGGCTTATGAGTTTATAGGTTTTACACCTCAACCCTTAAGCCTCTCCACCTAAGTTGTTCCCTCTTCTTTAGTGCTCCTCTGATCCCCGAGAGACATCTTGCAATAGCTTCAGAAACTAACCACAAATGATCAGGTAGTTACTGATTCCCCTCCCTTTAAGGGGAGCTGGACTTAGTGATTTACTTCTATTGAATATCAAAATGCAGAAGTGATGCAGTATCAGTTGCAAGAGAGATTTATGAAAAGACTTCTAGTGGGGCACTGACTCACTTGCTGATAACCCTATTATGTGTAAGCTCTGTTAATTTGCAAATATACCAGGTTTGCAGGGAACACATGTGGTTTCATAACAGACATACATGTATTCTCTGATTTGAATTAGTAGAATGTTTATCTCTAACAATTTAATGCACCATATCCCTCTGTCTCAGTACAATACCGCTTACTAATTAATTATTAGTTTCCTATATATTAGTTTGAGTTCCTCTAACAAGACCTCCTTACAGGTAAGGTATGTAATAAAGTCAAAGATGGCATCATTTCTTTTTTAATTTGTCTTTTACTATCTATGGTTCACATAGTCAAGCTATCCCTTGGGAATGACTCCTCACAGAAGGACAAAGTATAGAAATTATTCTTGTCCAAAAAGGACTATTGAACACTTTAAATATTTACATAACACATAGTGATATTTATTTAAAATACTTTGGACAATAACCAGCTCGGTGGACCATGCAGATAAAATACCCCCAAATGCAGTGCTTCTCTCTTTAGAATAACTAATTTATTTTTTGATACATTACCACAACCAGGCTTGAGTAAATGCAGCAGGCAGGAATAAATAAGCAACATTTTAGTTCCTCATTCTTGGTTGGATGAAGTACTTAGTTCAGTCTTGAGCAGTTGGTCTTATATCCTCCATCTACAAAAATCCTCCATCTGAATTCTTTTGAGATTTTAAGGACCTAAGACACTGCTCAGTTTTTGCTTAAAAGATGACAGATTTGATCATTAATTAAACATTAATTAATCTGGAGCATCCAAAAGATAAACTAATAATGATCTGTGCATGGTCCTTTGTATACACAAAATACCTTTTTGTCTCCTTTCTTCTTGACCTCCTCAAAAGATCTGGGAGCTAAATATATAGCAGATTTTTCAATTTCTATTTTTCAAATGAGGAAATAGAATCTCAGTGAGGTTAAATGACTTGTCCAAATCCCACATCAAGTAAGTTATGGCATCAGAAATTGAACAAGGACTTCTGAGGCCATGATATGACTGATTGATATCCTGGCACACTAAATCACCAGCAGGAAAGACTATCTTTTACACATGAGCAAACTCAGGTCTGATAGTTTTTGTTACATATACTCCAACCTTCTCAGAGACAGTTCTCATGCTTTATTTTATGTGAAAAACAAAGAAAACCTCTCCTCCATGCATAGCCATTCGTCTTTCATCAGACTCATTTGTGTTTCACATGACTGAGTTTGCTGTGCGGGGAATCATCAGGGTATTATTCCAAATGGAGAAAAATCAGATAAAACCCAGTGTTCCTGACTGCAGCCTGTGTGATTATGAACACAATACTGTACTTACAGTAGGATGCCAGAATGAATAGACACTGCTGCCTTTCAAAGGATGAGCATTCGCTTTGACCTAATAACTATCTGACGCTGGGTACAATTATCTTTCTCCAAGTGGCACATTATTATTTGACACATTAATTGTTGTGTCGTTTCTTTCTGAAAGGCATGTTGGGTGTCTAATACAGACCAGAAGCTTCATGAATTATCCATGTCAGGGAGCTGTAGCACTGGTTTACCTTCCCAAAATAAAATACCCAATCTTATCTCCTTTATTCCGTGACCACAGGCAGACCCATGCTGCCCTATGACCTCAGCATCTTCTTCTTCTTCCCTGGCATTTCTAATAAATATCAGCAATGGTGCATTTTATTCATTACAGCCATAAAAGCTTTCCTCCTCTTAAGTAAACCACAGAGACCTAGCTTTGCAGAATGGGACATTCTTTATGATATGGTTTCTGCCTAGGAGGCACTACACAAGTGTGGTGAGGTGGTCTGCTGTCTCTGAATCTATTCTACCCTGCTTCCTTTTCACTCTTTTCTAGGAAAGGGTCCCTGCATGGGCTGTTTCCAGACACCAAAGACTCTTTGGCCCTGGCCAGAGCTCAGCATTCAAGTCTGGATGATCTTCCATTGCTGCAGCTGCTCCTTGGCAGCCCATGCTGGATGATGGGCTGGCGGCCCTGGTTCGCCTCTGGGCCTGTCATCTGTCGAGCTGTTAGACCACTGACGGGCTCTCTCTGCTTGCCCTTTAAGCCTGCACTTCCCTCTCTTCCAACTTGGGCTGCTACTAGAGGATAAAAATCATGCAGCCACACAGACCAAATCCCAGTGGTCGAAGCAATCTCACAGCAGGAAACAGATCCTCCCCATTGTCTTTCCAAATACCTTAGGTGTGCATATTCCATAGCAAATTACTGTTAAAAAAATCAGTATTGGAATGTATTTGATATTCCATACATTGCTGCTAGTTAATGCCATGCCACCCTAAAGACTCATCTCCCCTTTTGGTTTTAATTGGGTTCTTTTCTGTCGTTTTCATTTCAGTTTGCACCTGACTCTGACATATACTGCAGCTGATTACCAAGTGAGTTGTTCGGTAAGCTAGAGGTATGATAAATTAAATATGATATGTATCACTGAATCCATCTTTGGCTGCTTCATGGTGCATTATAATTTGGGAAGGGACTATTAAAATAAAATATTAAAGAATAAGCAGAAACAGCCCACTGTTAACATGTCCAATGGCAAGAGAAAATTACAGGTTTCATTGTATATGCAGCACCATCTGCCTCTTTGCGGAGGCTCAGCCTTCGGCTCTCCCAGGGGAAATAGCTGTGGATAAGTTATTCAATTAGAACAGCATTATTGGCCAGCTACCTTGGAGAATTGGGTTGATGATGTTGTGATTATCCTGCTCTACATTCCTTCATGTCTCCAGCAGGCTGCAGCGCATGGCAACTTCCTTAAGTGTTTACCAAGCCCTACAGTTGAGGTGAACAATTGGAATGAAGAATATCAAGGATTTCTGAAAGAAAATCAATTTTGAATGAACTCTTGTTGCTTAGCCGCAGCTCCAATATTCTGAGTCATACTGTATTTTTGTGGACTTTCATTGAATTAAGTGACAGAAATGGCAGAAGGGAGGAAAGTGAATTTCATGATATGCATTTAACCTGTGGCACAGCACAAAATAATTCTTCATGTACGATTACAAGGTAGAAAAATACTCAGGCTTCCTCAAATACGATATTAATCTTAGGGATGGGAAAATCTCATAGGGGCATACTGTTTTCTTAATAGAGACTGCAGCTGTTCTTCAAAAGCATTTGTATCATAAAAGGTAATCATTATTTATGTCACTCTCCCAGAAGGTTAGGTCCCTTTACAGATCATGCCATCCAAACAATGGACTCCTAAACAAGAGCTAGCTGGGACATTCATTGTTATCTTTAGGATTCTGTGCTTTGTGACCAGAAGATCAATGATTTATCTCTTGCTTCATCAAAAGAAAAAAAAAAATATATATATATATATATATATATTATTTGGGGGCTGGGGTGTAGTTCAGTGGTAGAGCACTCACCTAGCATGCACAAGGCCCTGGGTTTAATCTGCCCAAAAACTGTTTTGCAAAATGTGTATCTAGTATTTTTCTTTACTTTTAAAAATGATAGGTGCTTATTGAAGAAAGTTGGACATGCAGAAAAATATTAAAAAGTTAAAATCCAAAATCATTCATTATCATAACCCTTATAAATATATATACATGCATACACCCTCATCTACCAAATATTTTCTGGGTGCTTATTTGCATTCCAGGGCCAGTGCTGGCAATGTCCTGTGATTGTTGTTTGAGCAAGGAACTCAAACATGCTCCTTATCACTGGTTCAGGTACTAGTGTCTTTGGACAATCAGTATTTTAATATTCATGAATTACAAGAATTATAAGATCATATATTTTGTTCTTTTTGTATGTATTCTAAGAGCTTCTTAAATATTAAGACATTAACTCTTTATTGCAAAACCATTTTTCCCAGCATGTCATTAATTTTCTCTTAGTTTATGGTATGTTTGATATTGAAAATATCATTTGCAAGCAGTCAGATCTGTTTTTCACCCATGTTGCTTTCCACAACCATATGTTTAGAAAGTCCTTCTTCACTACAGACCAGTTAAATATTTACTCATGTTTTCTTGTTTTAAAATTTGAAATTTTTTTCTAACTAATCCATCAGATATAGATATTGTTCCTCAGTATCCCTGGATGATAGGTCTCAGGATGCCCCCATGCTACTATAATCCTTGAACATTCAAGACCCTTATGTAAAATGGTATAGTATTTGCAAATAGCCCAAGCACATCCTCCTGTGTAATTTAAATCAACTTTGGGTTACTTATAATACCTAATACAATGAAAAAAATCTTGTATTTATTTTGGGAATGGTGACAAGGAAAAATCCTACATATGTTTCATATAGATATAAGTTTTCCCTGAATATTTTTTATTCACAGCTGATTGAATTTATGAATGCAGAACTCATAGTAGAGAAAGTGACTGCATGTATGTTCATATGTATGAATGTAATTATTTAGTACTGAATAGTCAAAAATAAATGTATCTATGAGAACAAACTATATTCTCAAAAACTCTAATATCTCATTGGTAAAAACAATTTTTTTTCTGCTCCTGTGAAGTCCACATGTGTCCTAGAATCTCTTGGACAGATATCTTCTACATGGAAAGCTCCGTTTTCCAGAGTGCTGCAATCTTATATCACTTCTATCTCAACCAAAAGCTTTAGGTTCACCACAGAAGGAAAGGAAAGGATAGAAAACTGTTATCAACTCGCATGTACTCTGGGCCTGGAAGTCATGCTTCTCCCCTCACAAACACAGCCCTGCTAAGGGACTTTATTTATCTAACCCCACCCTCTGAAGAGAACACAGGGGAAGAGGAACTGGAGATGTTGATTTAAGAACTTGTTTATTTAGTCACTCTCTCAGGCACAGATATTATAATTACACCCACCTTCTAAGCTGAGTTAAGTTTGGCATAAAGCTGCCTCCATATATACTATAAATTTGGCCCAAAAGTTTCTCTGTACATAGTGAAGTGCAACCTAATTTTATTGTAAACAAATTGTAACATACCCTTGCAAGAAGTAGCCAAATCTTAGCCAATAACAGCAGCCTGGTATTCCTCAAACTTAGATAACTATTCAAACCTTGCTTAAATAAGGTCAACACTAAGATTTAACAAATCTAGCTACCTTTGTACCTCATTTCCACTTTTTTGCGCATAACTTCCTTTTATCTGCCTATGAATGTTAGCCAGCCATGTAGTGGCTCCAGAGTCACTCAGAAACTATTCTGATTCTATGGGTTGCCCAATTCTGAAATCATTCCTTGTTCATTTAAACTCTTTTGAATTTGTGTCTAAAATTGTTTATTTAATACTTTTCTCCAAAAGGGACAGCACCAAAATCTCCTGTTCATAACACCAAGCACAAAGTCTAGAATCTCAGGGTGATATATGGTATTCTCTGTATAAAGTCTAAAAGTTCCCTTTGCTCTGGGAATCTACCAATAAAATAGAAAGCTATCTAGCATTCAGGCATCCAATGACTGAAAATGGAAATAAATTTCTGATCCTGAGAAATTCTGAATTCCTTCTAAACAGATATTTAATGAGCCTGCTACTTTGATTAATCCCTGGCTCTGCTCTCCTGGAAGAGCTGCCTTAGTCCTTGTTCTCTGTGACTTCTGGTTCCACCTTCAGGAAGATTTTTTTTTTCCTTTTCATTATCTATTGTTGGATATGAGGTGTAAAAGTGCCTGTTAATACAGAAATATTCAGAAGTTAAATGATTGGATTGTGAGGGTTATAACCTAATCAGTCCATCCTAGTTTAAATGTACTGACTGGGTGGTAACTGTAGGTAAGTAGGGTATGACTGGAAGAAGTGGGTCACAGGGGGACAAATGCATCCTTCCTGTGGCCCCTCCCCTCTCTCATACTTTCTGCCTCCTGACCCCCATCATGAGATGAGCAGCTTTCCTCTGATGGTCCCTAAGCCATGATATGCTGCCTCACATTGGGCCCAGAATAATGGAGTTGGCCTTCTATGGACTGAAATCTCTGAAACTATGAGTCCCATATAAAGTTTCCCTCCTCTAAGTTATTCTTGTCATGTATTTTGGTCACAATGACACAATAGCTGACTAAAACAGAAATTATTACCAAGAAGTGGGGTTGGCACTATGACTAACCTAGCCATGTGATTTAGAAGCCTTTGGAGCTGATTTGTGGGAGGAATTTTGAAAAGTTTAGAGATGAAAGCTGAAAAAGCTTTAGAATATTGTAATTGAAGCTTAATGGGAGATGTGGCAGCAGCTCTGAAGACCAGAATGCTAATAAGAATGAGAACTGTGCTCAGGAGGTTACAGAGGGAAATGAGAACTCTATCGGGAATTGTACTAGAGGCTCTTCATCTTATATTCTGGCAAAGAATTTAACTACATTTTTCCCATGTCCTGATTTTGTGTAAAGCCAAATTCAAATGTCATGAATTAATTAATCTGGTGGATGAGATATTGCGGTAGCACAGCATTCAGTCAGTGGCATAGATGTTGCTATCTGCTTTTAGCTAGGCTTACTGTGAGAAATAGGAGCAGAAAGCAAAGCTAAAATATCTTAAAAACTTGCAGTTTGGCCAGAAAAGTGCATGTAAAACTAGAATCAAGAAAAGTGTGCTTATTGAAGAGATTATGGTCCCTAAAGAGATGCTAAGCACTTTGTATGAGACAAAAGAAATGATGCTTGAGGGCATCTCAGGAATTTGCAAGACCATATTGGCTCCAGGGTATAGAAGAGAAAATTCTTCTAGAAGATATCATAGGAGTGTCCTGTTTCCAGAGGACAGGGATGGTGGAGGGTTAGGAAGTTGTTTTACCATGCTGAGCTGTGCAGGGACTCAAAGACAGCTTCAACCATGATTCCAGGAAGGCCAGGTATCACATAAGCTGGTAGCTGAACTTGGTGTCATCACATAGTGATGGTTCTTCAGGAATAAAGAATGCTAAAATTAAGAGTCATGGAGGCTTCCAGTGAGATTTTAAAGGAAGGCCTGAGGGCTCAGGCAAAATGTTGCAGGGTTGGAGTCCTGTGGGTTGCCTGTGATAGGGCTGTGCAGGATGCTGTGAAGGTGAAGTTGAAGCTGGAATGGAGACCCCAGGAATTAAGAGATTCCAGTAATGTGGACTGTGTGCTGAGAAAAGCTTCTGGCTATAAAGAATGCCAAGCAAAAGAGCCCACCAGAAAAGCAGAGGGGCAAGGCTGCCCAAGCCCTTTGGAGAAGACATCTCACAGCCTTGTATCCTAGATGCTGTTGATGGAATTGTGGGACCTGTTGGCCTTGCTGGGTTTCAGTCTTATTTTAACACTATTTTTTCTTTCTCTGTCCCTATTCCTCACTTTGAGAATGGAAATGTTTACCCTGTGCCACTGTATATTGACTATATGTAACTTGATTTTGATTTTTATAAGGGTTCACAACAAAATCTTTGTCTTGAATCTCAGGTGAGATTTTGGACTTAGACGTGGGCAATGCTAAAACTTTTAAGAGTATTCGACTGTTAGAGGTGAACTAAATGAAATTTGCATTATGAGATGGACATGAACGTTGGAGGGGCCAGGGGAGAAATGTTATGTTTTAGATACAAGGTGTTTCCCCGGAACTCCTGTATTAATCTGTTTTAATGAAGGAATGTGCGGAGATGAAGTGATTGCATTGTAAGAGCTCTAACCTAATCAGCCCATCCTAGTTTGAATGGAGTGGGTGGTAGGCATATGAGACATGGCTGGAGGAGGTGGGTCAAGGGGGTGTGCCCTGGAAAGGTTGCATCTTCCCTATGGCCCTTTCCTCTCTCTCTCCCTCATTTTCTGCTTCCTGACCCCAGATGAGCTTAATAGTTTTTCTCTACTCAGATCTTCTCCATGATACGTCACCTTGGGCCCAAAGTAATGCAGTTAAACATCTAAGGACTCAGACTTCTGAAACCATAAGCCCCAAATAAACTTTTCATCCTCTAAGTTGTTCTTGTCAGGTATTTTGGTCACAGCAATGCAAAAGCTGACTAAAACATTATATTTTCTTGCATTTATTTAAAAAATGAGTGTTAAGGAATATGCAGCTTTCTTAGCACACTTCTTGTCAAGTGCTCAATAGTTCTTTTTGAGACCTATCCCTCTTAAATACTTTATTCTTTGCTCATATAACACTTAAAACTTTGTTGGCTTCTAACTTACTTGATCTCTATACATTCCATATGCCGGTAATTACAGCTACAATTCTTTGAGTAACATAGTTCTCACATCAACTGCATTTCTTTTCATTCTTGTGCCTACACCTCTTCCAGCTTAAGGAGGGGGTAAATATCTTAAGTCTATTTGGATTTGGTGGGAGAGCTGAGCCCTTAAGCTCTTTTACCTGAGCCATTTTTTCCAAAGGAAAGATGACTGGGTCTCAATACCTTAGTTCAATCTTTGCCCTGAGGCATTTTATTCTATTAAATACTTAACAAATCAAAGTGCAGGAGATTTTTGTTCTTGCTGTTTATTCATTGTTTTTTGTAGTGGGCTCAATTTTAAAGTCTTTTACCATTTGTCTCTTACTATATAGGACTGAAAATAAATTAGTTTCCACTTATTCAAGGACTCCAAATATCTGAACTATTTCTTTTCCTTCTTGCTTACAAACAAGCAGATCTTCTCAGAGTGTGTTTCTTACGGTACCTCACCAGGAATGGCCCATAAAAACCAGCACAGATTTGTAAGATTTTGTTTTTCAAATTCCCATAATAGAGGCATGCTCTCATCAGGTGCACATTATGCCTGTCATGTTATCAGAAGTGACAGTATTACCAAATGTTTCCCAACTGCAAAATGGGACTCCATCTTTTTAAACATAAATGTCTGCAACACAAGAAACAGCATGGACAATCAATCATTCACTGGATTCTACTTGGTTTCCGAAAACTCATTGGTCATAAATAAGCATGTTGTCCTCTAGAACATAGTCTGTTGTTGTGTGTCCACACAGAGGAGACCTCTTGAAGTGTTGGTAAATATTTATACATCTCTATGCCAATAAACTTGTGTTTTTTCTATAGGACAAATTTCACCAAACATTTGATTCAATAATAAGTCCTTCTTCCATGCTTCTTTTTAAAATGAAGCATTTCAGGCATATTCAGGGTTACAAGGAATAAATGAACAAATACTTATGTATGCCTCCTGTCTGATACCAGAATTAAAATTCACCAATAATCCACCTAGCTGCATGCATTCAGTCCCTTTGAGTTATCTATAATCCAGAACTTGTGTTTAATCATTCCCACATATATTATACTTTTACTACATATTCATGTGCTTGGGTATTTTAAAAAATTGTGTTAGAAAATTTCAAACAAACAGCAGTACAGGAAGAACAATCAATGAATTTATGTACTTATCAACCAGCTTCAGAAATTATCAACATTTGTCAGTTTTGTTTGTCTTCATCCCTCAGATAATTTTTCGTGGGTGAAATATTTTAGTTTTCTGTATATTATTGAGCATTGTACAAATAACATTATATTTAGGCCTTCTGCAACACAGTATTTTGTTAAGTACTTGTAAGATTCATCCTTGTGTCTATGAACATGTCTAAGTAATTCACTTTATTATTTTATAGAATTCCATTATATTTATTTATATGCTGTAATTTATCCATTCTCCTATTGGTTAACATTTAAGTGCTTTCAATTTCATGCACCTACAAACACTACTGAATAAACATTTTTGAAAGTGTTCTCTTGTCCTCCTGTGTGAGAATTTCTCTATGCTGTGGATGTAAGTAATTGCATTATAGGCTATGCATATCTTCAGTTTTTTAAAATATTAACAGTTTGCTTTAAAAAATGGTTTGACCAATATATCAATAGCACTGTGTACGAGAAGCCCTATTATTCCACATCCTTGCCAAGAATTTTAGTCATCACTTAAATTTTTTTTTATACTCTGATATGCTTTATATTATGTGTCCTGAGATTTTATCACATAGTTTATTAGTGAAGATATGAATCTGTATGTGTTTTCTGGGTACTAGGGTGTCTTTTTTGTAATTTCTCCATTCATAGTTTTGGTCCACTTAATTTTTTCAAAATCTTTTATTGATCCATAGGAGCTCTTTATATATTTGGAGATCTAATCCTTTGTCAATCATACTAATTACAAATATCTGTCCCAAATCTGAAGATTATTTTTTCACATTGTTTCTGGTTTGTTTTAATTCACAGATGTTTTAAGTTTTATGTTAATTAGGATTTGGGGTTTTTGCTTTGTTTATTTTGTTTTAGATATTCTTCTTTCCTTAGATCACAAAGATACTATTCAATATTTCTTAAATTTTAGAAGCTTTCCTTTAAATGTCCTTTGACTTTGCGTTTATGGTGTAAGGGAGGAGCTCCTTTCCTCCCTTACTATGCCGAAGCCACTAGTTAAATAAACTCTGTCTCACTGCTCTTCAATGTCTCCTCTGCACTATGAAAATTTCCTTATATAAGCAAGCCTGCGTCAGGCATTCTATTTTGGTTCCTTAGTATTTTTGCCTTTTTCTATACCAATGCCATATACGCATCCTTACTACAACTTTATCACAAATGTTTGTATTTAGTACAGCAAGTTTCCTAGAATTGTTCTATAAGATATTCCTGCTTTGTCATGGTCCCCTGCAATACCCATTAGTTTCTAAAAATTTTATATTACATTCTAAACTCTTAGGTATTAGTTAATCTATGTCATCTGTATTCATTGATTCTGTTAGTTAACTGTTTGGGGGTTTTGTTTCTAGTGCTGAGGATTGAGCTCAGGGCCACATACATGCCAGGTAAGTGCTCTATCATCGAGCTATAGTCTCAGCTCCATGTCAATTAATTCTTATATTAATATTATACTATTTTATTTTTTGAAGATATATAATGGGCTCTAATATCTAACAGGGCAAGTATCTCTCTTCTCAATTTATGAAAAAAAATTCAAAACAACTATTTATTCTTATCTGCTTAACTCTTCTTCCAATAAAAATTTGAAAATTTAACAATTCAAATTCTATCAAGACTTTTATTTGGATGTTATTAAATATAGACATTTAATTAATATAATGAATATGTTTCTTATATTCAATCTTTTCATCTCAATATGAGATATCTAGATTATATACATTTTTTCTCATATTTTTCTCCTCCTGTGAAATATCTTTTCTTTGCATAATTCAACTCTATGTTTTACTACACATAATGCTTAGGTATTTTATGTTTTTTCTTTTCATTGTGATTTGACTTTTCACATTTTCATCACACTTTATAGTTCATAATTTATAAGCCAAAAAGAAACAAAGCATGCCTTTCTTTCTTCCTTTATTATTATTTTTGTGTGTGTGTGTGTATATATGTGTGTATATAGTACTGGTGGCTGAACCCAAGGCCTCATATGTGCTAGGAGTCTATCAAACTCTTAATAAGTTTCAGTGATTTTCCATTCTTTTTCTGGGTTTAATAAGTATATGTAATCTATTAACGATGCTTGGGCTGGGGTTGTGGCTCAGTGGTATGGCACTTGCCTAGCATGTGTGAGGCACTGGGTTATACTCAGTACCACATATAAAATAAAGGTCCATCAACAACTTATAAAAAACATTTTTTAAAAACAATGATGCTTTGTGGCTTTTCTGTCAGTTTTCAGCTAATTTCTACTTCCTGTTTCATTGTATTCCTCAGAATTTTAACAGCAAAGTAAAAAAAAATCATAATTCTATTAACAAAGACCGCTGCCTTATTAAAGAGTTTAATGAAATGTTTCTAATATTTTAAATCAATTACAATGTGAATTTAAGAGCACAATTTTTATGCCGTTATCTCTCTATATCTAGTTTTACCAAAAAGGAAAAACATTGAGAGTTTGAATTTTATCAGAGACGATGTCCTTTAATTGATATTCACATGTGTTTTGCTTTGCTCTGGTTGAATTTTACTCATGAGCAGTAGTGTGTCAAAGTCAGGCAGTAGGAGCTGTCTGGCCTGGGTATAGGTGATCGTTTAGAATTTAGAACAACAACAGTGTTTTGTCTGGGAGGAATATTTTATCTCTGACATCATTTAGAATTATTAGTGCATGGTTATAATAAAAAGCAGAAAGAATTTTCATTTTATTATTGTTCTTGAATTCTGTATACAATGTACCCATTTATGCTCATGGGTACAACTGATGGCTCCCCCTAGGCTGCCTTGGTAAGCCATTGCCTGTCACACTTTGCGAGGTAATAGATTTCCCCAAAAAGACATCTTTCCTTCTTGGAACCAGCCTTAGAGAACTGATTCCAAGAACTGTTTTGCATTATTCTCTGTGCTGAATTCAGTTTATAGGTCTTTTTTAAGGGTAATTACTTATATATTTACATTAAGAATTGGTGTTTAATTTGTGGGAGGATGGGCAAATATATATTTGTGGGAGAT
Source organism: Xerus rutilus (assembly GCA_028644305.1). NCBI lineage: Eukaryota > Metazoa > Chordata > Mammalia > Rodentia > Sciuridae > Xerus > Xerus rutilus. Next base: position 84,934,332 of record CM053404.1, read on the forward strand.
GGGCAAATAATTGTCTTAATTTCATAAAGTAATTAGGTTACTGCCCTTTTATTGGTTTTTAAAAATATTTTTTACTTCCTCTACAAGTATATTTTTATTCTAAATTTCATTAAGTGTCAAGACTCAACTACCTCTAAGAGATCATTCATCTGCAGACACTCCTGATTTTTACAGTGGGCCTCTTGATCACCCTAATGCTAAATTCCCTTATTGTCTATGTTCCACTTATAGGAGCAAAAGTGAGAGATTCCTGTCACTTAGGCCTATGACCCACATCTCTAAAAGATTTCAGAGTCTTCAGTACTTGAAGGGGGAATTTTAGGTAGCAGTTAAATACTTAGCATGACTAGGCACAGTGGAGAATGCCTGCAATCTCAAAAACTCAGGAGGCAGAGCAGGAGAATCACAAGTTTGAAAACAGCCTCAGCAGCTTAACGAGGCCCTAAGCAACTTAGTGAGACCCTGTCTCAAAAGGAAAAATAACAAGGACTGGGGATATAGCTCAGCACTCCTGGATTTAATTTCCAGTACCAAAAAAAGAAGGAAAAAAAAACCCCCAAAAACAGTGCATATCAACAGCCCTGCCTCAATGGCACCTCAAGGTCTACAAGATAGCTATTTCAGGACCTTTCCCTTCTCAGCCCTATAAACTACTCCTCCACAACAGGAGGAAGATAAATTAATTCAGGGGAGAAGCAAGATATGTTTACTCAGCAGGCCTAATTGCTGGGCCTAATTGCTAAGACACTGTGAAGCAAGACCCTATACAAACAACATAGAACAGAGATTCCCATGCCTAGGAAAAAAAAGAGTGATTAAAATTGGAGCCTACAAACCACCATAAATTCTGTAAAACCAGTTCCAATTAAGACATGTCAGCCTGGTCAACATGACCAAGAGTGCCCTTAGGTTCTTAGCTAATGTAGTCTGTCAATCCAGAGCTGAGGTGTGGGAGTTGAGCAGGGCCTTCTAACAATCTCCCACCTACCTCATAAAAGCTCACAAGGAAGTGAGTAGTTCCTCCCCTCTGATTAACTTTGCAGTACTTAGTAAGTCTTAGGTCTTCCTTGAAATCCTCTCAAGCTGAGACACAGGCCATTATAGTAAGATCTTATCTCAGGTTTCATCTTATCCCCATTATCTTTAGGTACAGATTATATAGAAAGGGAATTACTTATTTCTTCAAAGTTCAAAAAACTTATCCAAAAAAGTATCTGAGTATTTACTTGTTAACTTTTAAATTGTCTTCCAAGATTTCTTTTAATTGGGATTTTTATTTCTTAATAAAACATATAAACACTTCACTGATATTTTAAAAATATTGACCAAGTCTTTTTTATTTTGCTTTCTACTAATTCTTTCTACTAATCCTCATTATATGTATTTGGGTGGGTTCTAACGCTCTTGAATTCTAATTTTCAGGACTTTGTATACTTTTTTAAGTTATTAGCATTTATCATTTTTCTGCTTTTTTGTATTCTTATGCCCTGACTTACATTATCTTTATTGATTCCTATTTTGTTTTTCTAATATTTCCTTCTCTTTCTGCATAATTAATCTATTTTATCCTCTGCTTCTCATTTCAGAGCCATTAAGGAATTAATTGGATAGTCAATGGGTATTGGTATCATTTTCTTTATATTCTATGTCATCTAATATTATTTTAGCTTTTTTTGACACAATAGTCATTTGGGAGTTCTAAATTTCCATTTGTTCAATTTTTTATTTTTTAATTTAATTATTACTAATTTTATTACAGTTGTTGATAAATTAATAGATAAATTTATAGATAAATAATTACTATATGATATATGATAAATTAATATATAATATATGATAAATATATGATAAATTAATAGATTAATAGATAAATATGTTCAATTTTTGTTTTGGGGTCAATGGGTAAAGATTAAGGATTAGTTGTTGGTCTTTTTCTTCCTTTTTTAATCTTCTGTGTTTGGTCATTAAATATTTTTGTTAAAAATACATGTTTCATTAAAAATTATATTCTTTATCCAAAGATCTCTGACTAAAAACACAGAAACCAGCCGGGTGCGGTGGCTCAAGCCTGTAATCCCAGCACTTAGGGAGCCTGTGACAGGAGAATCACGAGTTCAAAGCCAGCCTCAGCAATGGCGAGGTGCTAAGCAACTCAGTGAGACCCTGTCTCTACGTAAAACACAAAATAGGGCTGAGGATGTGGCTCAGTGGTCAAGCACCCCTAAGTTCAATCCCCAATACCAAAAAAAAAAAAAAAAAACCACAGAAACCAAATTTGCAAATGAAAATTATCATTTGCCACCCTAGCATTGTGGAGCCAAAATGTTCCTTTCTCTAGGTAATTTAGAAAACTGGAATTTGTTCCATATCATATTTTATATTTTTGTGCAGTACAGAAAAACCTTGGTTATGAATCCCAACTCAGCTACTTACACACTTGCTTGTGAGCAAGGAGTTGAAATTCTGATCCTTAGTTTCCTTGTCAATGAAATGAGGACAAAAATAATACCACTTCAAGGGGTCTTGTGAGAATTCAATGAGTTACTGAAGGAGGAGCAGCGTGGCTGCCAATAACCAGCACTAAACAAATGTTGGTTCTTCCTGTTGTCATTATTTCTGGGAACACTTCTTTTAATTGAGTGTTTGTGAGAGACTGATTATTCTCTTTTGCTGTACCTTGGGGTCACTTGTTCTGTTCCCTTGGCTCTCAATGCTGCCACCTCCACAGTCTGTCTTCAACATTAGCCATGGAGGGGATTTTATATTGTCCCTGATTTAGATAGAATAACTGCTGTTCCTTTAGCACTTATAACCTGAGATTGTACTTCCCAGTTCCCCGACACATGGGTTCTTCATGGGTTCCTGAGGTAAATTATGCAGGTCTCTCCTCAGTATATCTTTCTGAACTATTATATTTGTAGATCAGTGTAAATAGCATTAAAAATAAACACAAAATTTTGAATTATTGCTCAAGTTTCTAACTTACATTTTGACTTGCTGCAATAAAAAAAATACATATTTTAAAAACAACTAAACCCCTATGAAATATTTTATCAGTTATTTGGAAAATGTGTATTGTAGCCAAAGTTTGTATTATTGGTTAGTTACTTAGCAATACTTCTTTTTTTTGGTACTGGAGATTGAACTCGGGGGCACTCGACCACTGAGCCACATCTCCAGCCCTATTTTGTGTTTTATGTAGAGACAGGGTCTCACTGAGTTGCTTAGTGCCTCGCTATTGCTGAGGCTGGCTTTGAACTCATAATTCTCCTGTCTCAACCTCCCTAAGTGCTGGGATTACAGGCTTGCACCACCGCGCCCAGCTTAGCAATACTTCTCGATTTGCTAATTTCAGTGTGCAAAAGAAACAGAATCTCTTTTCAATGACTTTTAGAAGAAGCAAAATAATCACATTTTTACTTTTTCTTAGACATGGTTAGAAAATCAACATTACATTACTAGATTTTTTAATTTTAATTTTTTAAATTTATTTTTGGTCAAAGAATTTACAGTGTAATTGTTTTTGGAAAACCATAAATCTTTTTCTATATTAAGAAAGTATCCATTCAGCCATTAACATGGAATGTATAGGATGTTCATTGCCATTCACTGTTTGTAGAGACAGTCTGGTAATATTACTATGTAAACATGCCAGTGAGCAGAAAATGTATATATGTTACCATAGTTTTTTGGACAATGAGCATAAATTAAATCTGTAAGCAAACAGTATGAAAGCACTTCAAATGATCTTTGTGAGATTAAAAGCTATAATTAAAGTTTGCAAGTTAGTGAATAAACAGGTCATGAAAGGTGCTATACCTGAACTCAGTTAACCCTCTATCTAATTGACTAGTATAAAATACTTCTTCCAACATAGGGTGAATTTTCAGGTGTCATGTATCACACAATAATTATTATAATTTTATTAAATGTGCAGAAAAGAAATTGAAGTTGAGAGTTTATTTTATATCTAAACTGACTGTCAGGATAAAGGCCACAGAAATATGATAGTGATTATTGTTCATGTCCCCCTGAATTCTTATGGAAAAAGATACTAGAAAATTGAGGGGGTGGGGAATTAATAGCAAATCTCAATACTTTTCATCACAGGGAAACAACATCTAATAACTAAAAAAGAAAAATGTGATAAAGCCAGAGAGAACAATGGTCTTACAGTGGTGATATAAAAAATAAACATTAGAGAAAAATAAAACCTTTCTAAATACCAAAATATTTTTTCAAAAAGAGAGAATAAGAAAAAAGGACCATTTAACAATAGACTATTTATATAAAATGTTTGTATGAGTATTAACATAACATAAAAATATGACTACACAGACTGTATAAATACATACATAAACACAATCTAGAACTTTCCTTTAAATTACACAATATATACATACTTTATAAAATACACATATACATATATAAAGTATATGTATAAGGTATATGGTATTTATATACACATATAGATACATATCTTATAAATAAAAGGAAATTTTTAGATTGAGAAGGAAATAATTACATCTTAAAGAAAGTAAGTAAAGAATGTTTTTATTTTTGTTATAAGAATTGACCAAAATATACTAGACAAATGCAAATAAAAAGATAGGAGGGTCACTATCTTGATTTCTGTTAAGATAGAATTCAGGGCAAAATGATTGCACTAAAAGGAACAAAGAAAGCCACTTTATGATGTCAAAGACTAAAATTCAAATAATTTCTATTATGTGTGCATATAATACCACAGTAATATCTTTCACAAAGCAAACATTATAGAAATAGAAATATGGTAAAAAGAAGGGCAGTGAGAAGGATTATTCCTGCAATATATTAAAACATATTAAGTCTGAATTTTTAGAGACACTCAATGGAACAGAAGAGCAAGTTTATAATTTGACCCAACCATATATAAATGGCATATATTTTCCAAATAGCATACCATAAACACAGCAACTCAAATTAGTGAGAGAAAATATATTAAAAAGAAAAACTGGAGGAAAATATATAGTTCAATAAATTTTAAATGAATCAGATATATATCATAGAAATGAAGCCATGTAAGTAACGGAAGGAAACATGGGGATTCCTCTACATGCCTAATGAGCAAATGTTTTAGAGTTTTACACAAAATCAGGAGGTAAGGAAAAATACATTTGATTACATAAAATTTAAAAATACATGACCAAGAAAATATAAGCAAAATAAAAAACTATGATATTCTTGGAAAAAATATTTTCAACTTATATCGCATACAAAGTGTTAATATTGCTAGTACATAGAGCTCCTAGACATAAAGAAAATCACCAAGAACCCTACAGAAAACGAAGCTAGAGGTATAAATAAACAGTTCACAGTAAAAGAAATACAACTGGACATCAACTGTGTAAAAATATGCTTAACCTTGCTCTGAAGTAAAAAATGTGGATTAAAGCTACACTGAAATACCATTTTTCATAAATTAGATTGGCAAATATCCAAAACTTGAAATGACATATTTTCCAACACCGCCACCTTCCCTCCCCAGTCCCTCTACTCTATTGGTCTTCCTTTCTTCCTTTATTTATGAAATCTTCTTTATAGATGTTTTAATGCTATGACAGCATAAACTCTTGACATCCATTGAACTTCAACATTCAGGTTGATCAGTTCTCTTTGGTCACATGAATAAAGTGGCCATTTAAAGGTATATTTGCATACGGATCATTTGTAATGATTTTATGATAAACACTGGGAGATCAGTCATAGAATCTCATTGTGGTCTAGTATCTTTGGGAAATGGTACATCACCAATGAGGAAAGAGACTAAAGATTTAAGAACTTTCCAGAAGGACTAAGGAAGTTATGTGTCCGTAGAGAGGTATGGCATGGGGCTACTTGAGTGGGGCTCTAGGCCTGCCAGGCTTCTACCAGAATACTTCCACTTCATGGTATATGTTGAGATGATTCAATATGAGATGTTTCTTTATAGAACAAAATCTGCAGTTCAAAAACAATTTGAAAACTATGACTTAGAGAAGAAATAAAATGTTTCAATTACAATCCTCTCACACATTAAATCTATATAAGATTATATATGCTTAAATGTAGATTGCAACAAAATTCAAATATGGTAAGTCAAACTTAAAAAAAGGAAAACCTGAGAAATTCCAAGGTTAAGACTTAAAGGAGAAAATATGCTTACACCAAATGTCAACATAGCTGTCACTGCATATAAAACTGGCTGTAGATTTGCAAGAAGTCATAACTCAGGTAAATTGGAATAGCTCTTATTTTCAGAAAGAAGAAAAATAATTCAGTAAGGAATACAATGTGTTTCCTGGTACCGAATTCAGAAAGAAAAATTATTTGGAAAATTGCAATGAGTTTATTATTTAGAATCCCTTCAGTGCCAAGTAACAGAAAAACAACTCAAGCTAGCCTAAGTTACAAGGCTGTGAAGGAAGAAGGAAGACCCTGCCAAAAGTCTAGAAAACACGTCTCCACGTCTCAGCCTGAATTGGGATATTTTCTTCTTAGATCAAAAAGTCCATGGAAAGGAAAGAGGAATCTGTTGCCCTAACATTTGTGCACTGCATAGATTGGGGTTGAATACTGTAAAAAAACTAATTTCTGCTAGAGAAAAGGAAAAAGAGATGAATGCTGTCACAGGCTAACCACAGTGACTATTTCCATCACATAATGGAAAGTGTCATGCCAGCTTTACTACAGTCACCAAGATGGATTTTACAATACCATTTCTTGTTCATCTTTGTTAGAAGTCAGAGGCTCCTAGGAGAGGACATCTTAACCAAGGCTGATGAGAGCTAAATATGCAGCCTGGTTATTTAGCTTTATACAAATGTGCTTGGATTCAGAATTGCTGAATGCATGAATTGAAAGCACTTCCTTTGACTAGTTTTCTAACTCAAACTTCAGACCAGTGAGCTATTGGTATTGTGTGATACAAACTTAGAAAGTGAGGAAGTTAAAGAGGGGAGAAGCAAAAGGAGACACTATGCTACAGGACTCCCACCAACAAAGGAAACAAGAAGGAGCAGTTTTCCAAAATTTTGTAAGTCATTCATCTAAACAGAACTTGCTAATTATATTAATTAACACTTATTCTAGGGACTAGGTAGCAAATTATTTTAAGTTACCTCTGTGATACAAAAACTTTGATGCCACCATTCTATAAAGGTTAGATCTATAAACATGGAAACCAGGCAAAAAGATTGATTATGGAGTTATCTCACCAAAGGAAGCCCTACTTTCTTCTTTATAGAAGCAGGCTGTTGGGGAAATTCGTTCTTACCTAAAAATGTCTTTTTTATTAGACTCTTGGGCCAAATGCTTGACAAAGATCATGAACTTCCACACTAGGGAGCAGGATGGTGTTTTTTGTTGGCTCATTTTTACAGGATATATTACCATAATAGTGCCATAGCCATTGGGTAATCTCAACAGCATTGTTATAGAAAACTGCAGCTAAACATCATAACCACCAAAATTAAGGCAAAAATAGCTACTGCCCTAATATGGCTGCCATTCTGGTAACCAAATAAATTTCCCACATGTGTGGAGTTATTTGAAAGTGACCTATGCCACATTAAGGAATATCTGCCACAGTCTATGCTTTAGTTTTCTTGTAGTGATTCTGAGCACTTCTCCTTTGACTGCAGCTAGATGCTAGGATCATTTGTCTCTTAAATTCACACTTGTTTCCTGCTATTAAAGCTGTCATCACATATTAGAGGGTCCTACACATAAAGTTTATCTGAAAAAGGAATCAGATCATTAAGATATAATTTTTTAAAGATGGGAGAGAAACTGAAACAGCACTTGAAATTAGCTTAGAATAACTGAGAATTTGTGTTAACCTCCTGCATCTTGGCCCATAGCCATTTTCCTGTCCACAAAAGTGATGACAAGTGAGAAGTTAATGAAAGCTACCAAAAGACACACATTGTTGAATTCTTCAGGATTGTATTCAGCTGCATATTATGAAAATCTGACAAACAATGGCTCAGACAAGTAAAGATTTTTAAAAATCTACAACAAGGAATAAAGTTGAAAGCCATTTAAGACTGATGCACAATCAGGCTACTTCTACAGAGAAGACAAAAAAGATGTTACATTTCTAGGCATCATATTCATATTTAATGAAGGAAGGAGGCAGAAGGAGTAGCAAATTTTATGCCAGTTTATTGTGTGTTTAACAGACAGCCATACCTATAAACTAAGCTACCAGAAAACCCCATTTTTTCCATGAACACTTCCACCTACACTACATTGGCTAGGCCTGGAAAACAACTTTCTTAAGCTTCAAGGAAATCTATGCAAAGTATTTTAAATGCAATGCATTGTTCCCTCCAAAAAAATAAGAATTCTATCAATAAGAAGGGGGAAATGATACTGGATAGGCAATGAGGAATATCTACCTGAATCATTCTTAGATTTCTCTATACTATTTTTACAAAGAGTATAACTGTGTAAAATCTAGAAAAAGCTGGATCTAAAATCTTGCTCTTGATATCATATATTGGACTAATTAATATGTATCCACTCAAGAATCATTTATTTTACGCTGGATGCAGTGGTGTATGCCTGTAATCCTAGCACTTTGGGAGGCTAAGACAGGAGAATCGTGAGTTCAAAGCCAGCCTCAGCAACAGCAAGGCTGTTTTATATTTTATTTAGAGACAAAGCAGTGTCTCTAAATAAAATATAAAATAGGGCTGAGGATGTGGCTCAGTGGTCAAGAACTCCTGAGTTCAACTCCCAGTACCAAAAAGAAAAATCATTATTTTATGTAAATTCTGACTAGGTGCTGTGTTAAATCTTAAGGACACAAATGAGGAACAAAGCTACCCTCAGGGAGCTTACGATCTGGTAGGTGTACATAAAAGAGTAAAAGTGGTGAAGGGGCTATGGACACTATGCATAGTGAGCAGTATCAACAATAAAAATGGCAAATTATTCCCGTGAAATGGGAAAGAGGCATGTCAGAAGGGACTTCATGCCAGAGTTAGTCATTGAGGGATGCCTTGAAGGGAAGTAGGCACTTCTTCTGGTTTAAAGGGCCAAAGTGCCTCTATGGAGTACCTTACAATTATCCTCATTATTCAACATTTTTATTACCTTGGTTTCAGATTTTAGTGAGAGACCCTGTTGACAGTTCCTAGTAAATTTTTTTGTTTTGTTTTATTTTGTTTCATGAGAACTTCTGTGCAAACTGGCTATCATTACTGACAGGCAAATCCTTGGAATAACTAGCTAAATATTTCCCTCCTGGTCTTTCTATATAATCAGATATTTCTTAGTTTGGCTGCCATCATAATTTTTGAGCACCACTGTCTAAATATCTTGCCTTCATCATTTCTCTTACTAGAAGTAATTTACTGATCAAACTAGTTTGATTTTTGTTTCAGAATGCTGTTACTTTTTTAAATTTGTTCTTTTTAGTTATACATGACAGCACAGTATATTTTGACATATTTATACAAACATGGAGTACATCTTATTCTAATTAGGGTTCCAGTCTTGTGGTTGTACATTATGTGGAGATTCACTGTGGTGTGTTTATATATGAACATAGGAAAGTTATGTCAGATTCATTCCACTGTCTTTTCTATTCCTATCTACCCTTCCTTCCCTTCATTCGCCTTGGTCTAATCCACTAATCCACTGAACTGCTGTCCCACCCCCTTCTCTTGTTATGTGTTAGCATCTACATATTAAAGAAAATGTTCAACCTTTGGTTTTTGGGGATTGGCTTCATTCACTTTGCAGGATAGTCTTCAGTTCCATTCATTTACCAGCAAAGGTCATAAAGTCATTTTTTTAATGGCTGAGAAATATTCCACTGTGTATATATACCATAATTTCTTTATCCATTCATCTGGTGAAGGGCACCTAGATTGATTCCATAACTTAGCTATTGTGAATTGAGTTGCTATAAATTTTGATGTGACTGTGTCACTGTAGTATGCTGATTTTAAATCCTTTGGATATATGCTGAGGAGTGGTATAACCAGGTCAAATGGCGGTTCCATTCCTAGTGCTTTGAGGAATCTCAAACTGCTTTCCAGAGTGTTTGCACCAATTTGCAGTCCCATCAGCAATGTATGAGACTACCTCTCTCCCCACATCCTTGCCAACAATTATCCTTGTATTCTTGATTGTTGTCATTCTGACTGGAGTAAGATAAAATCTCAGTTTTAATTTGCATTTCTCTAATTGCTAGAGATGTTGAATATTTTTTCATATATTTGTTGACCATTTGTATTTCTTCTGTGAAGTGCCTGTTCTTTTCTTTTGCCCATTTATTGATTGGGTTATTTGGTTTTTTTTGGTGTTAAGTTTTTTGAGTTCTTTATATAACCCAGAGATTAATGCTCTATTTGAGATGCAGGTGGCCAAGATTCTGTCCCATTGTATAAGCTATCTCTTCATGCACTCGATTGTTTCTTTTGCTGTGAAGAAGCTTTTTAATTTGATACCATCCCATTTCTTAATTTTCTTTCTTGCACTTTAGGAGTCTTGTTGAGAAATTTGGTTCCTAAGCTAACATATTACAGAGCGCTAGTAACAAAAACGGCATGGTGTTGGCACCAAAATAGACATGGAGACCAATGGAACAGAATAAAAGACACGGAGACAAACCCATATAAATACATTTACCTCATACTAGACAAAGGTGACAAAAACATACATTGGAGAAAAGATATCTTCTTCAACAAATGGTGTTGGGAAAACTGGATATCTTTATGTAGCAGAATGAAATTTAACTCCTATCTCTCGTCCTGCGCAAAATTTAACTCAAAGTGGATCAAGGACCTAGGCATTGGACCAGACTCTGCACCTACTAGAAGAAAATGTAGGCCCAACTTTCTATCATGTCAGCTAAGTGTGATTTTTTTTTTCTTTTATATCACTTAGAGCTCTGGTAGGAAATGGAGTTCAATCCTTGAATTTTCCAAAAAAAGGAGGCATTGTAGTAGTAAAGGGAAGCATCGCCACACCCAAGGTTGAATGGACAAGGGAAAGGAAAGACATTTCCTCCTGGAGTTCCATGGGACATGTGACTTGCAGGTGGAGCTCTCAGCAGCAGCTGTGTGTGTGGAAGGACATAGGTATTGGCAAAGACAAGGCACCAAAGAATGAAAGGAGGGAGGGTGAAGAAATGCTCTGATGTGCCTCTTTTCCCTCCCATGTCTTCTGTTGGATCTTCCCATTGACTAACTTAAAGAAAAACCAGGTAGAACCTTCAGGTACAGAGTAGGGAACAGAAAAAGTGGCTCTGTTGGGAGGTAGCAAAATTCAGAACAACCATCAATCTGCATATTTTTTAAGTTGACAACACTACTTTTTTTTCATGTTCTAGAAAGCTCCAAGTACCAGATGGCAAATTACTCTTCTACTTTTGCTTAGAAGCAGATCCCCTGAAACTTGGGCACTGAAATGATAGGGGCAATCCAGTAACATTTACTATAATATATTTTAAGAACTTGTGTTTTATCCCTGCAATTGAATTATGGCTCGAGTATTTATTAGATTGACAAGTTACTTTACTTCTATAAAAGGTTTTCCCACTTAACAAATGGTAAAAATTCATAGAATTATCAGGAAAAAGATAAATAAAACAATTGATGTCAAGCAATCATCACAGTGATTAGCTCATTATAAGTACTTTTTAAATGTTAGCTTTAGTTATTAGAAGTTATAAATTTGGCTATTTTAACTATGTAGCTTTAGACTATAGTAATAATACAACTTGTGAAAATTAAATGAATAAATAAATGTAAAGCATTTAAAAACAAGTCCAAAAGCTATTATTGTTGTTGTTTTTATTGAAAATTACACTTTGAGAGTGTAGTCATTGAAATTTTTTAAAATTTATAATATACGGCTATGTTTTTTAAAGTAAAACATAAAAGAACATGTACAGGATGGTCCAATATTTGCAAAAACTTTATATACCATGGTGCCCAGAGAAGAACTTTATTTTAGCAAATGACTACATCCTAAGGTGGCTAGCTGTTAATAGTAGAAACAGCACACACACCACCACGAAGCATGACTCTGTTTTGAAAGGACACTAGAATGGCCTTTTAATTTTACTCATTATAGAAAATGACCCTCATTATTGACTAGTCCACAGATCTTGAGAGGGTACCCTTGGGGGATTCTCTGCTATAGACTGCGGTTACTGACTTTGGGAGCAATGATGTCTGATGCTCATTTAATTATTCACTTTGGCATCATAATTCTCTTATGATATAAAATCTGCCTTAAGCCTCAGGCTGTGTAAAGAGGCATTCTATCTATTTTTTGAGGAAGGTGGGTTGACAAAAGGTGGTATTTGATTGAAAATGGTGATGAAAATACTATGACTATGAGAACTATGAAGAACTGTACAATTAAAAAAGGAAGAAATTTCTAAACCTGAAAAAATTCAGTCCTTTGCTTGCTTAAAGCATTTATGTTAAATGCCTGAATGCAAACATAAAATTGGGAAAAAATTGAAGATTTAACATAAATAATTTACCAGCATTTCGGTGTGACATATAAAGAATTTAGAAAGATTGCAGGCAGACAATAACAAAAGAACATCTAGATTAAATGTCAGCATTCTGAAATGCTGAAGACAGTGATTCAATTTTTCAGAACAAAATGAAGTTGGAAAAAAAATTCATGAAAGATGATGCAAATGAATGTTTGATGCTACAACTATACTCATCAATTGCATTTTAAACCACAGCAATTTTTTTTTTGTTTTCACTGTAAACACTCTATTTCAGGCATAATCATGACTCCTAGGACTCCCTATAAACCCTTTAATGGTTTTAGTTTACACTAGGAATGCAAAGTTTGTGCCCTAATGTTTAAAACCAGCAGACTTGCTCCTGCATAGCTCAAACACTCATCTAAATTTCTTCTACTTGGTGACAGGGGCACCAACTACTCGTCAGTAGGAGACATCTTCCTTCAACCTGGAATGCTTTCCCTCAAGATCCTTACATTGCTGGCTTTTTTTTTTTTTTCCAATTCAGTTCTCAGTTCAAAAATCAACTTCTCAGAATAGCTTTCCCTGATGATCATTTCTGAAGTCCTTTAAGAAGTTACTTTCTCTGTAGTTCATATCACATATAAAATTATATCTTTTTAAAAAATTTTTCTGTCTTGCTGGCTGGAAAGCCCAACTGGAGGTATAAGATGGACATCTGAGAATCTCCATTGGGATGCAGAGGTGACTAAAACTTGTTTAGGTTGACCAGCTGGCCTGAGACATTCACTACCATCTTCCATTTGGGTGCCATCCATCCTTCCTACCATTGGCAGTCCAAGTTTGATGGAAAACAGTATAAAATACTGTCTTTTCTATGTACATTACCTTAACCAAAAATTAGCAAACAAAATTATCAACAGTGATCTCTGGTGCTTGAAGTTCTCCATATAGAGCACATCACATGAGTCCCCAACCCCCCCAAAAAACACAAGAAAAAGTATATTAAGTATACTGAAGTATGGAAAATATAACTAAAAGATATCTCTATGTAGACAGGTAGATAGACAGGTACACATGCACATATATTTGAGTTTATAAAAAAATGCTATAAATGAGAACTGGAAAAAGAAGTTATTTAATACAAGAAACCAGGTGGTACTATTAATTATAAAAAATGGAATAGAAAAATTACACAATGCAATTGATAGAATAAAGAGTAGGAGGGATCCACAGGTGGAAAAAATTATCCTGAGCTCAAATAGCAGATTGAGAAACATGCTCTGCTAGCAAGAGGAAAGGGAAAAAAGGTAAAAATAAAAAGAGACATGGAAGATAAAAATTAAATTACCAAATCTAGAAAATAGGTGTCCCAGAGGAAAGTAAAAGGGTAGATAGAATTAAAAATTTCAAGAAATTTCCAGATTCAAGGTAAAAGACAGAAGACTTCAGACTAAAAGTGCTTATAGAGTTTAAAAAAAGAAAGCCCACACCCAGATACAACATAGGGACATTTAAAAATAACGAAGAGGAAATTGAAGTTCCAAAAAGAAAGAGAAGATTATCTGAAAAGAAGAACAATCATACTGACATCAGACATTTCAACTCTTATACTAGATTTAAGGGGCAATGGAGCATCATTTTAGAGTCAAGTAATTTCAAAACTAGAACTTGAAATGCAATCAATTATTTGAATGAAAGATATAATTAGAATCAGTTTGGGCAAACATTTTCAAAAATTATGCCATACATTGATTCACTTTTAAAATGCTCCAAAAATGCAAGGATAGCTCAACAGCAAAATTTTGCCAAAATAACAATCAAAGGAGAAATACATACTTAGCACAATGGTTTGCAGAAAATGCATATAATAAAATTCAACACCCATTTATAAATTTTTAAAAACAAAAAAATTGGAATGAAATGGAATTTCCCTAAATTAGTGAGATTATATTTTTTAAATCTACTACAAATATTATTTTAACATGGAAACATTAGACTGAGGACTGACAAGAATATCTCTATCAGTAGTACTATTTAACAAAGTTTAACATGGCATTAGAGATTCACTAACATAAAACAAAAATAAATAAGTTTATGTAAGGAATGACATAAACTGGTGAAATTATCATTTTTAGATGAAAACATGTATATACCTATGTATCATATTATATATATATGTGTATATATATATGCATTACACATATATAGTTAAGAAACTATTAGAAATAAAAAGTGCTCAGCAAAGTAACTGAACACAAGAGCAACTAACAACAATGAAGAATATTTATTTGTACTAGAAAGAACAAACTAGAAAATAGGTTTAAAAATACAGCATTCATAAACACAACAAAAACTGTAAGATGTCAACTAACCAACTCAATAAAAATGCACAGAATCAGGTAAATTGGTGTACTGATAAATTACATATATGCATGCTCCATGATTCAGCAATACTGTTAACTAAGGAATTTATCCTAAATATATTCTTAAGCATAACAATCTCTTATAGATATTTATTAGAGCACCACCTTGTGTTGACAGGAAGTTGGAGCCCATTAAAGCATCCTTCCACGCAGATTAGATGTGACCAGTAGAATACAAAACCTCCCCAAGGTACACACAGCAACATGAAAAACCCTTCAAAGCACAAGGCTGAGTGAGGAAACAAGAAACCAAATGAGATCTTTACTACAATGTCATCTGAGCAAACTTAAATTTCATGCACACAGATAACAATCTGTGTTTTACAAAACACAAAAATAGAAAGCTATATACCAACATGTTAGAATGATGGTTTGTTGTGTTTGAAGTGGGAAAAGGATGAGTGTGAGTAATGGGATCAAAAGGGAAAAAAATAAAACTGTAAATAAAATAATAACCAGAAAAGAGCACAGCACAGAAAAATAAATGTAGAGTGCTATAAACCCGACTGTAACAAAACCAATCTGTTATTTTATGTCCAGAGAAATAAGGAAGATGACCTTTTACTATCTCGTTCAACAGCTGTGTTCAGAGCCCCTGTAGCAATGGGAGCAAAGGGGAGATGAAATGGTTAAGGCTGGGCTGCACTGTGAACAGATCCACAAGATAAACGAGGTGAGGCGACAGCACTATTGGTTCTATGCTGTGTCCATCTTTCTTGCAGCTCAGCAAACAAGACAGCAACACATTGATTTACAGTAAAAGGGCCTATCTTTGCAACCAGAAGGGTTGGAAACTTTATTTTTTTCCGATGAGAGCAAATCACTCTTTTAAGAAAGTCACTGAGCATCTAAAGAGAGGCTTTGAAAAATAAGTTGATGAAATACGTGGTTCTTCATGTGTCTCCTCAAAGAGCATCATAATTTTCAGTTTTATAATAGCCCTTTCGCCACCTTACCTGGTCCTAGTGCAACTCAGGTGAAAATAGACTTAACTGTGGACAATCCTGAAATGGGGAGAGCTAACTGGAGTCTGTGTTCCTGGTCTCAGTGTCCTTAAGGCATAATGAATAATGCATAGCATCACTATTATGCCCTAGAAAAGACAGGGGGTGGGTCCTGCCCCTGCAGAGATAAATGGAGGGACTTTAGACTGAATCCCAGAGGTGACTGGCAGTTTAGGGAAAAAAAGGATGTTATGTCTTGCCAATGATTTTGTTTACTTACAAAATACCAATTTAAGATTGACGTTACATAATAATTACTGTGCCTCTTCAACTTCAAAAGGAAATATCCTCTTTATCTGGGACTTTCTCAGCTGCTTTTAGTTTGTGTGTTTTGTCTGGCTATCTGAATTTTATATTATTCTTAAAAATCTATCTGGGGAAAAATGATTCACTTTTAGCTTCTTCAGCAAGAGCCCAATTTTTAAGCTCAGTGGGGAAAAAGAAAGCATGATAGATTTTGGCAAAGTTTCCAAAGTTACTTCTTCGGAAATCTGAAATGACATTATTGAGCTTACTGATAAAGCATTCTATTTATTCCATGCAGGAAAAAAAAAGAATATTTTCTTATTTATTTAAGAACCTGCTGGAAATGAAGAACATAACTTTAAGGAATACAAAATGTGCCAAAAATGTAGCCTCCAGGGCATAGATTCAATGTACTAGGAATAATAAAATGCAGCTATTTGACTTTTCATGTGTCTCCAACATTTTTTTAATCTCCAACATTTATATTGTTTAACCCAGCTCACAGGTATTGAGGATCTAATTTTTCTAGGTACTCTGTATGATGCAAAATATCACACAGATTTTGATATAAATATGCCCCTACTACTGCCCTCAAGGAACTTAAATATCCAAACTTACAGAAGATAACATACACATAACAAAGTGTAGTGAAATATATTAGGTGAAAAACACTGTAGAAATCTAAAGTAAGTAATATGGGCAGAATAGAAGAAGGAGAAATTTACTTCTGATTGGGAACCTGGAAATGGTTTACAGAGAAAGTGACATCTGAGCAGGGCATTCAGAGATATACAGAATTTCCATAGATTGATAGAGGAATATAGTTGCTCCAGGCAGCAATCCCTAACATGGGCAGGCTAAGGAGTACACAGTACACATCTGTGAACATTCTTTTGCTCAAGTATAGAACAAGTATATGTCTCGGGCCTGAGTGTGGAAGGTTTGGCTTTCATGCAAAGGAGCCTGGGTCTACTCTGTGGACATTGCTGAGGTTTCCAAACCTACTTGAGCAGGGTAGGGACCACAGGTGACTATTGCTTGCATGGAAGTGTGAAGGATAGATTTGGAAGAAGAGGATCTATGGTAACCAGCTAGAAACTTCAAAGAATTCGAAGACAAGAGTAAGTGTAATGGAAAGCAAGATTTGCCTCCAAGATCATCATGGACACGTTGTTCTAAAGGTTTATGTTAAAAAAAATATATTAATAGGCTGTTGTTAAATTTGCACAATTTCACTTTTCTTAGCCAAAGGCAGACGTTTGACTTAGGAATAATTAGACTTACAATAGTAAAAGTGAACAGAATAATGAAAAGGAAATGCTGAGACCTTAACCATTAAAAGAGAATTTTGACAATAATATTAGAGTGGCCCTGTTATACCAAGATGATTTCTTCTGAAAGATAAAGAGAATTAAATCTAGAAAGGCTGATTACATGTGCAAGAGACTGTTATGAACTTGTAGAAACCACTTTACTCAGGAAGATTAAATAGCTTTCATTGGAAACTTTAAGAATTGGAAGAATCCCCACCACTATCACAGTCTTCGTAATCAGTAAATTAGAAGTTCAAATGTGATATTACAAGTCTATAGTAAATAAAGTTACATGTTCATGGCACATTATCAATCCCCTACAAAATCCACAGCATTTGCTAACAAATCACATAGGTTGGGAGGGAAGGGTAATGAGCCAGAAGAATAAAGGTAGCAGAAGCAGCTATTTTTAAATTTTATTTGGTACTAGGGATTGAACCCAGGAGCCCTTAACTGCTGAGCCACATCTCCATCTCTATTTTGTATTTTATTTAGAGAAAGGGTCTTGCTGTGTTGCTTAGGGCCTTGCTGAGTTGCTGAGGCTGGCTTTGAACTCCCAATCCTCCTGCCTCAGCCCCACCAAGCCATTGGGATTACAGTGCTATTGCACCCAGCCAAGCAGCCATATTTTTAATATGAGTAAGAGAGGACATAAACATACAAGTGGTCAAATGTGGGAACAAGTCAGAGAAGTAGGAATGACAGGATGTATCCAGAGTTGTTACCTCTAAAATACCTACTAGCATCCCTGTGGTCCAGCAGGAAGCTGGAACATGGAGTCCTAGTAGAGGTCTCTACTGAGGAGTCATAGTATCAAATCGACCACTGAAGCTTCCTGGAATAAAGTACAGTGGAAGAGAAAAGAAAGATGAGAAGATATCATAAAAACAAACTTTAGGAGTGTAGGCATGGAGGGAGGGTGAGAAGCTGAGAAAGATTGAGAGGAATCTGTCAAGGAGGCAGAAATCCAACCAGGAGGGCAAGGGTGATATGAAAAGTACCAAAGGTTATTACTCACATTAAAAAAGAATAAAATCATAGCATTTGCAGGTAAATGGACGGAGTTGGAGAATAGCATGCTAAGTAAAGTAAGCCAAATCCCCAAATCCAAAGGCCAAATGTTGTCTCTGATGTGAGGATGCTGATCCATAATGGAGGGTCAAGGGCATGGGAGAAATGGAGGAAATTTAATTGGTAAAAGGGGAAGGTGGGGAGGAGGGGGTATGGGGGCAGGAAGGATGGTGGAATGAGATGGACATCACTACCCTAGGTACATGTATGACTGTACATATGGTGCGACTCTACATCGTGTACAACCAGAGAAATGAAAAGTTGTCCTCCATTTGTGTACAACGAATCAAAATGCATTCTGCTATCATGTATACCTAATCAGAATTTTTAAAAATCCTGGAAAAAAAAGTACCAAAGAAAAAGAAAGCTATGAGTTAGAAGATGTGGCCAACCCGTTCGAATGTTGTGGGAAAGATAAATGTGAGAAGGATTAGAAAAGGCCATGGCATGTGGCTGCTAATATGTTCCTGGTGGTATTATTTGATATTCTTTAAATCTCAACAGTTCCAGACACTGTCAGAACTGCCTACCCCATCACATGGGCACTTAAAAACACTTTATCTAAACAACTTTGCCCTCTGCTTTCCTATCTGAGGAATAAAATATAACACAGGTTTAGTCATTCAGTTAACTTACAAACATATTAGGAAATTGAATTAACACTTTCAGATATGTGCATCTTTACTGACCAAAATTAGGGTCTTGAGACCTGTCCTAGTTAATGAAGCTTCCCAAGTGCTTAATTAATGGACAATATACAATACAAATAGTATTCTCAATGGGACATTTTCTGTGCCATAAGCTCCTCTCTGGCAATAAGTTTTCTACAAAGGTATCAATTAGTGACCTGCCGCCACTAAATGGATTTCTCTTTCCAGCTTTCACCAAATGACCCCTAAATTACAATTGCTATAATCAGTCACTAGGCTGTGTACATGGCACTTAGAGCTGTCTTTATATATTTGGAAATTACTTGCACGCTAGCATTATGCATTTGAATTCAGAATCTCTCATTTAAAATTTAAAAAAGTATTCCTTTACCCTTTTTAGAAAGCCAAACAAACAGGTCAGTGGTGAAAGACAACCCCACAAAATCAGTACTTGCAAAATAAACTTAGCGCTTGAAGCACTGGATAAAAAAGCAATGCTTATGACGGTTACTAACATGAAAACATTAATCCTTAACATGGTTATATTATCAGTTAACATAACAAGGAAGCTGTATAGTTAACATCTTGTCTTTAGTTATTATTGAAGTGAAATGACCATGAACATGTCTATCAAAATGAAAATCTTAAAAATAGTATTTCCCACAGGGCATGGTAGTGCAAGCCTGTAATCTCAGCACTTAGGGAGGCTGAAACAGGAGAATAGCCAGTTCAAAGCCAGCCTCAGCAATGGCGAGGCACTAAGCGACTCGGTGAGACCCTGTCTCTACATAAAATACAAAATGGGGCTGGGTATGGGGCTCAGTGGTCAAGTTCCCCTTAGTTCAATGCCCGGTACCAAAAAATAAATTAAATAAATAAATAAATAAATAAATAAATAAATCACAAAATAGGGCTGGGGATGTGGCTCAGTGGTCAAGTGCCCCTGAGTTCAATCTCCAGTACTCAAAAAAAAAAAAAAGATTTCCCAAAGTTTCACAGAATACCTAAACAGTTTGTAGCAGTCTTGGTTTCTTTTAACAAAGAAGCTAAGAAATGGCTACTGAATGTTTTGCTATTGTTTTGGTCTTTCTAAAGAAACCAATCCCCAGGGAAAGGATGTCTGGTTAAAAGAAAAAGAAAAAGATAAATCCAGTGGAATATACATATACCTTAGATTATTAAGTAGCAAATAGTCAAACTTACCATGGCTCTGATTGTAGCTTAATTAAAGAATAATGATGGTGCTGAAGGAAGCAGAGGAGGAGAGGAAGAAGAGGGAACATTTGTTGAGCTATTTTTGCTAGGATTATAGATGTCTGTCAGGTAATTTGATTAATCTCTCTGAAATACACATTATACTTTTATATTCTTTTTTTTTTTTTTTGGCAGGGGGGCAATTGAAACCAGTACCACTGAGCTGCATCTCCAGCCCTTTTTTATATTTTGGAACTGGGTCAAGCTAAGTTGCTTAGAAACTCACCAAGTTGCTGAAGCTAGCTTTGAACTCCATCCTTCTGCCTCAGCTTCCTGAGTGGCTGAGATTACTGTATTGCATATAAGAATGAACAAATTCAGTTTATACTTCTTGGAAGACATAGTACTGATGGTGAATTCTGTATTCATAAAGATATTTCATAGCATGCACCACTGCACTCCGCTGTAATTTTATATTCTAATAGACATTATAATTTTGACTATTGTGCAGGTTAGAAAAATGAGGTCCTAAAGATTAAGCAAATTTTCCTAAATTGAGACAATTAGGTTTTCTTATTAAAGGTCCCACTAGTCACTTTGATGCACCTATCTCTTAATTCTCTAAGATATGCAGATACACTGATTTGGATATTGATCCAACAGAGAGGTGGGAAACAACTTTTCTTCCTCCATTCAAGATTCAAACCATACCTTCATTATTTTTCACTTACTTCTTACTTTTACTTGTAGATATCAGTTGGTTCCCAGAACCAAACCATGTTGAATATCATACTTTTAAATAGACATAAGAAGAAAGTTTGCCATAAATAGCACATATTCTCAATCACATGTGGAAGCTAAAAAAGTTGACTTTGTACAAGTAGAATGGAAAGGAGTGGGCACTAGGTGCTATGAAGGGAGGGGAAAGGAAGAATAGAGAGAGGGGGACATTGGGTACCAGCACAAAGAGAGGAGGGATAAGGCACAGAAGGATGACTGTAGTTTATAATCTATTACATATCTTATAAAGAACCAGAAGAGAGGAGTTTGAAGGATCTCAACATAAGGGCATGTTAAATGTTTAAGGAGCTGGAAATGTTAACAACCTTTATTTTGTGATTACACATTATATGTATGTTTCAAATTATCATAAATATGTACAGTTATTATGTATCAATTATAATTTTTTATATTTTCAAAAATAATTAGAAGTGAATTCTAGCTCATCTCTTAAATAGCTTCAAATAATTACATTTAGCTCTCTGAAATAACAGCAAGAGAGAAATGTGCTATGAACTATTTTTATAAATACAAAATTCACCATAAGTCCTATGTCTTTCAAGGGGTATAAACTGAATTTGTTCATTCTTATATGTAATACAGTTAAGCCAACATACATTAAATATTACAGCCCTGCTGTTTTTAAGCACTCCTATTTACCTTTTTCTTCGTGAAGGATAGTTTTATAATTACGATGACATCAATTCTACATACCTTTTCTGGTTGCTATAGGAGTCAAATGAGATAATGGTTCTGAAGGTATTTTGCAAACTGTAGCACATTATAAAAAAGGCAAGTTGTTTTAATTATCATAACTTGGTTGAAGTAATCCTTTATGATATGAATTCTCAGTTACATGGATAGAGATGAGGTACCGTGAAACTATTGCTCTTGTAAGAAACAGAGGTAGAAATTATAAGCTGCTGTACAGCCTACTGAACCGTGATTGGAGCTCACGCATCAGTCTCGGAAGCTGTGTTCTCTCTCTTCTCCCATACTTCTTTCTCTACCCTGCTTCCTTTTCTGTCAGTGACTGATTGATTGTTGAGGCTTCACTGACTTTAATTAGGCTCTCCCTATAGCATATTCTCCTGCTCCAAAATCTAGGGGAGTAGATGAGGTTATTTATTTATTTATTTATTCATTCATATTTGATTACCTTTTTGCATAAAGGGTTTAGGGTCCCTAAGAGTTAAGTTATTTGTATGTGTATGTTTCATTATTCAATTATATGCATGATAGAGAGTTCCGGAAGGCACCAATGCCCAGGGACTAACTCCTGCATTAAACCAATTCAGTTACTATATCCCTGGGCAAAGAATCACTAAGATTTTAATAAAAGGAACATCCTACCATGTATTGAGAATTTTTTTTTAACAAAACAACATGCCAGGTTATTTATTGTATCATATAAAACTATTAATAATTTTATAAAGGGAATTTGATTATCCCATGCATCTAGATGAGTAAGGGAGGCTCGGTAAAACTAAGGTGATATGCACTCAAATATATATATTTGGTAATAAGTGAGGCAAGATTCAAACTCAATTTTGGCTGACACCAAAACCATGACATCCTATGAAATCACACTAGGGAAGTTTGTTTATATGTTTGTTGTGACATCATTCACTAAATCTAAACAATTTGATTTATGAGCATGAAGCAATAATATCTTAGAGCTGGGCAGAGAAGCATTTGGTCTAATTTTCTTTCTACTGGTATGGATAGGAGTTTTCATTTTTCTCTTCTCCTCTAGTTAGATTGCTCCCTTAGCACCATCTGCGGAGCCCTGTGTTTTCCTCCAATTCACTGTGAGGGCTCCTTCCATACTCTCCATCCTCCCCAGTCAGAGCTGTCCCAGGTCTAACAGACAGCCTGTGTGGAGCTTTGGTTCAAGGCTCATTAAGCGCTACAGACAATTCCTACCTACAGCTACGGTCCCATTCCACTCTATAAATTCTTGTTTTTGTTTGTTTGTCTGTTTGTTTTTTAATGTCAGTTAAGCTTACCCTAATATATACAGACTTTGAAAATTCTCCTTCCTTATAAACCATTTTATGAGTCTTAAATCTTATCTCTCACTCTGACTTAGTCCTTTTGGGCTGATAAAACAAAATACCATAAAGGGAGTAGCTTATAGACAATGTGCGATGTTGTTCCTCACAGTTCTGGAGGCTGGGAATTCTTAGATCAGGGTGCCAATAGACTGTCCAGGGAGGGCCCTTTCTTCATAGAAAGCACTTCTGGATGTATAGGGTGTGGAGGTCTCTGTCCAGCCTCTTTTATAATTCAAAATGTCTCTGACCTCACCTTCCGAAAGACCCCACCTAATATCATCATATCAGGGGCGTTGTTTCACTATGAATGTCAGGGGTACACAAACTCTGACCATAGCACACACTTTGTACTCAGTCACACAATTCCTTCAGCACATTCTGTAATACTATTCAGGTCAATTGTTGGTTGATAGGTCAATGCTGTTGCGATATTTCTGTTCTTTCATTTCTCCTCAAACTGTGGACTTTTCAAATTGCAGAAGCCATTGCTTCTTCAACATCCCATTATTTCCAAAACATTTGTCCTTAACAAGTGTCTCAATCATTATTGTTAATGTCAACAAAGTAACTCAGAGTATAACATCATACATTTTATTTCAAATATGAGTAAGGTTCAAATTAGTAAGACTTGTAGGTAATATAGGTTTTTCCAAATCTCATAAAACAAGGGAGAAAATACATGTAATTATGGGATCTATTTTTTAATTTGGTATACATTCTATGTGAAGATAATATATACCTTGAAAAAGAGAAGTTTTTGTCATTTCACTAATTGCAAAAGATTAATTTCTCAACATCTATATTTTCCCTTTTATTTTCCACATTTTGATGTCATAAAATGTGCTTAGTAAGATTTGATATGATTTTCCAAATGTTATCTTCATCTTTTTTTCAGGTAAAGTGCTGCTGGGTCTGTTTTCCCATTTTGCAATTTTATAACTTAGTTGCAAGGTGGAGCCATGTTTTGGAAAGCTGAGAGATAGCCAGTTCTAAAAGTAACCTGCATGAAGTTGTGGGAAGGCTATGAATTGTGCACACTATGAACTATGTACACTTATGAATAGCTAAGCTTAAATGGTATTGGGTCATTTGCCAAGAACAAAACTGGCTGCCAAAAATGTAGAAAATGTCCCAGCTTGAACACACCTTTCTGAGATGCTTATTCTCCTCCATATAGGTCATTTAAAAAAAAATCCACCCAGATCTGGGCACTTAACCAAACCACATATTTTGAGTTTCTTATACACACTTTCCTCCCTCTGTCTACTCCTTCCTGAAGCAATGTAAATCACCACAGTTAGCTGTGGCTTCGCTAAGTATCTGTTCAACCTCACTCAACTCAAAAAATTGTCCTAGAAACAGGGCCCTCATTCCAGTATCTTCTTCACAGAAGATTTTCCCAAGCTTACCCTCTGCTGGACACAATGACCTCTGCTGGTGAAGGAAAGTTAGAAGGAAGATTAATTGAGAAAACCCTACTGAAAAGCTAAACACACAAGCTAAGATATAATAAGTAGTTAAAAAGATTAGAAAAAGAAAAAAAGTTTTAGAAAAGATGGGCTGTCTACCAAATTCATTCCTCTTCTTCCTGGTAACATGAATAGAATACATGCCCTACTTTTCCTTTTACTTAAATTTTACTGTAAAACTGATACTTAAGCTCAGGAATGAGGTCAAAAAGAGTGTTTACCACTTTCAGATGTCCTTCACTCAGTTCACCATGGCTTGGCCCCACCAGATGGCTGGAATGGAGAAGACCTTTCGGGGCAATTTCACTACAATAGATTCACATGAGGGAAGGGGACTAGGCCCCTCATTCATCACCTCAATGGAAGCCACCCAACAAGCATATCCACATAGGACATTAAGTGAAGAAAAAGAGAAATTTCAAATTTTGTTAAGGTATTCCAATCAAAAGTTTATCAAAGGCTAGTACTATCTTAATACAGAAATGTATACCCTGAAGTGAGAGCTTAAGCAAAAATCTAAAATACTGGGCATTGGCTTAATGAGAAGAAGTTCGCAGAAAACTCATATCAGAAGCCTGGAAAATGGTGCAAAACATTTGGTAAAGATGTTTTTGATTCCCAGATGGCCAAACTAGACCAACCTCTTAATCAAGGAACAATGAAAAAGCAAGAAATTATTATCTGAATGCACTAGAGAATAAGAAGGTATATTCTGCAAGGAATCAAAGAAGAGAATGGCCCCAAGAAGAGTTTTCCATTTTTAAGTCTTTTAAACCAAGAACGGGCTTAAATGGGTAGTGTTCTTGGTGACTAAATGTGAAAGAAAACCAGTCTTTCCAACCTGAAGATTAGTGAGTAAATTTTAGGTAACCACACTACTACAAAATGAGGAGGAATCTTGGAAAAGGGAGATTCTGAGAGTTGGCATTTCAAACTCTGCACATAAACTCTGCCCAAATATCCTGCCAACCTCTGAACCATAGATATGTGGGGAAGACTCCAGGCTCCACCACTAATGATTAAAGAACTTAGTTATTTAACTTTTGCCCAAGAGATGGAGGTTTCAGTTTTAGTACAATTAAACTACTGCAATAACAGACGGAGAAGGAGAAGATGATTTGGCAAAGCAATATGATAACATCCAGAGTCTTCCTTCAAAAACTCAAAAAGTATTCACTATGCAAGTTAAAATTACTCAAAAAATATAAAGAACACAGGAAATATAACATATTCTTAAGAGAAAGTATAAAGCTAAGCTCAAAACTATGCTAATAATGAAAAAGATATAGAAAATCTTAGTGGAAAAATAGGTACTATAGAAAAGAAGCATGAAAATTCTGGAACTAAAAAGGCTACCTGAAATTTTAAAATTCACTGGATGGCTCTAAGAGTAGAATGGAAAGAATAGAGTAGTGAATGAACTTGAAAACATTTTAATAAAAAGTTTCCAATTTAAAAATCAGAAGGAAAAAAGATTGAAAGTAAAAGAACATAGTCTCAGGAACCTGAAGAATGACTTTAAAAGCTACAACATATGTGTAATTGCAATCCCAGCAGGAGATGTAAAATAGGGCAGAATACAATTATTTTCCAAAACCTTTTCTAAGCTTTGTGAAAGACATACATTTACAGATTCAAGCAATTTGATGAAGCCCAAGAAAGATGAATATACATATAGCCTCACTTAAGCTTTCCATAGTTAATTGCTGAGCAAATAGAGAAAATCTTGAAAACAACCAGAAAAAAAAAAAAAAAGACACATTATGTGCATGCGAACTACAATTCTCAGACTTCAGAAACAACTGGGGGTGGAAGTCAATGCATGGACATCTGTAAAATGCTGAAAAAATGGCAGGAAGTTTGTCAAACTAAAATCCAGAGGATCCTTCAAGAAAGAAGGCAAAATGAATAGATTTTCTATAAAAGTAAGCTAAAAAGTATTCAATGAAACTGTTACCTATGATGAAAGAAGCCAGACTATGCACAGTGCAGCTAAGATCAAGAGCAATGGTGGGCAAGAGTCAGAGTGATAGTTCTCCTGACCTTGCTTTAGTCTTTCAGCAAAGTATTACAAATAAAAACTCAGGAAAGAATTGATTGCTTTGAAAGCAAAAATAAAAACGTATAGAAAACCCAGAAATTTAAGACCTTGAAATCTTAGAGGAACTGGTTGGGATTTATGGGACTGAGAAATAAAATTCTGTCTTGCAAAGCCACTGGGTTTTTCTGGGACAACAGATTTGTCAAAATTAATATAACAATGATAAATTTCTTTCATTCGATGTGTATATATGTCTGTGCACATGTATAAATCATGATAAAGAGGTTGCTTATGTCATATAATTCTGTGAAACTATGCTCATTTAGTGCTTGTGAGAATTGGGACAACATTTTAATAATTTTCCTTTCACATTTATCTTTTCAAGTCACTACTATATATAGAAAGTTGTGATTAAAAATATGTTGTGGATACAATATAATAAAGGAAAAAGGAAATCTGTCACACGTTAAAATAAAAGCACAATCATCTTAAAATGAGCTTTTTATTTCATCATTACCAAAATGTTAAAGGGAGTTTTCTTACATACTTGCCTAAAGAAACTTCCATTAAAAATGGAGGCTCAGCTTTTAAAAGTAGCCACAGGGAGCTATGTTGAAAGTGAAGAAATGGACTGGTTTGTTGATGCAGAAATGTCTTCTTCAGTTTTATTTTTTTTTCTAGTACACGTAATAATCAACTTTATTCTTAAAAATTATCTCCTCTGCTGAATAATTCAAAGCCTTGAAACCTTCGTTTGAAAAAAAAGAGGTTATTCTAGAATCAATAAAGAACTTTCTCCAAATAAAGGCTTAGTTAGTTCTATTTTGTGAAGTACATATGCTAGAAAATTTTGGTAACCCATTTTATAAAAGAAGAGAAACATGATCTTATCACACAATAGGACTCTAATTTCTAGCTACTCACATATTATCAGTTGAATGAAGGGTCTGAATTCATGGTCGACATAGTTGTATTTTTTTGTCATAACCACACCCTTTCCCTCACCTTGCATATACAACAGCTTTCCAATCAGATCAAGTATTGAAATCAATCTAGTGCGAAATCTCAATCCCATCTCCTCTCATTGCCCCTGTTCAAATTTTGCGCATGCTTCAAGGAAGCCTTCCTTGGGGATGAGATTACTGATTTCTTTTATTGTCCTGCCTCCTCAGTGTTGGCAGTGAGGGAAATTATGGGGAGTAGCCTTTTTCCTTTAAGAGTAAAGCAATCTGCTTGGTTGCTGCCATTTCTCTAGATTACATCAAATCTCTATTTACAGCCTGTGACAAATTACTATAATGTTCTCAAATTTTTCATAAAAGCCTTGTGGGTTCCCCAGCATGGGAGATGTGACTGTACCATAGAGCCCTCAACTAATAGTCTAGACCTAGGAAACAGCCTTGAACAGAAGGCAGCCTTGAACAAAAGGCTCTAGGGAGTGATGGCCTGAGGGGAATACCTTGTCCTGAACAAACCAGAGTGAATTCTGCAAATACTGATTTATCCTAATAAGTCCTAGTCACTGCAGAAACAAAATTTCCATTTGAGCTAAAAATTACAAATTTGCAATAATTTGATATTTCAATTCCTTCTAAATTATTTTTTAGTTTTGTTTACAAAATATTATTTCAAAGTGCCAAATTAGAAAATTTCAAATTTTTAAAAATCTTACCTGTAATGCCCAATAAATTTTAAAAAAAGAATTCATAAAAGCTTTATATATAATTTTAATATTTGTTATTTTCAAGAATTAGATAATGTCTGAAACAATTAGAAAAATATCTTGAATGTTTTCTATTATAATTGTGTCCTTATTGCATAAAAAGGTGTATACAATATGAAATGTGCTAATGTATTCAGGAGTGAATTACCTATTTTATTTTCAAAAAGCTTTTCATTTTTCAGTCAAAAAGTTTATAGTATCTACTATGTATGGAATATTTATGTGGACCAGATGAGTAACTCTTTTATAAACTATTACTCCATTAACTTATATTAAAATTTGTAAGGAAAGTATTATCAACTCCATTTTCCACCAAGATCATTGAGATTACAAGTAACTCATACAAGGTCACATAGTTTAATGAATAGCTCAAATTAAGATTTAAACTCATATTTTCTTACACAAAAGCCTGACCCATTATCACTATTCTTTTATTTTCAGGTGAGTTAAGCAGACCAGCCTGTTCTAAAATCCATTTCAGTTCTTTGCTCATCAGTTCAGGAAATATTTTTTGAAAATATTTTGCTTAGATAGACACTAGGAAAATATAGATAGCAGATTATAATATGTAATGTCATGCCACTTTGAGAAAATTGACCAGCTCATCTAAGTCTGTGCTTCATTCCCCATCAACATCCTGGCTCAATGGAAAGGGCATGGCCCTCAAAGGCTGGCAGATCTGGAGATGAATCTTGGCATTATTTACTATTTGCTTGCCTAGATTAAGTCATCACATCAATTATATCATTTGTAAAATGATGTTATGAGCACCTACCTTATGTAAGGGTTAGAAATTATATAATATTATATGTTATGTAATGTATATATAAATATATACATAAAATAATTTCTGTCTAAAGCATAAGAATACAATTCTTCAAATAGCAACAAGGCCCACAGCCTGGTCACAAGCAACAGATGTTAGGGAAATGCCATACAGCTGATCAATGTGACAGAGCTGTAAATTCAGACATTAAATATTTGCCTATTTCTATATGCACGTCAAAAAATCATTAGTGCATTGGTTTTGTTTTCAAGAAAAATAACTTGTAGGTGTACAAAAGGACATTCACGAATATTACAACTTCAAGAAAGAAAGTTCCAACATGTAAACATTTTCTGAGCCTCCTTTCACATCATCTCTACTAGTATCTCATTGGCCAGAGAAAATCACCAGGCAGATCATCAGACTCTTAAGTCATGTCAGAAGACAATACCAAAGACATGAGTAGAGAGTCTGAAATCACTGGTAGACATTTTTACAACCTATTAGAATTCATAATTATCAACTTTCCTTGGAACGCAAGGCACAAAACCAGTTTATAAGTCTACCTCATCATTTAATGCCTGATCTATTTAATCCATTTTTTTGGACACAGATATGCCTCATTTTCTGAATTCTAATTCTGTTTTCCATCATGTTATCCTGAGGTTGTAATATTTGTGTATGTCCTTCTATATACCTACAAGTCATTTTTCTTGAAAACAAAATCAATGCCCTAATGATTTTTTGACCTGCTTATAGAAATAGGCAAATATATAATGTCTAAATTTAAAGCTCTGTCACATTGATCAGCTGTATGGCATCTCCCTAACATCTGTTGCTTGTGACTAGGCTATGGGCTTGTTGCTATTTGAAGAATGGTACTCTTGTGCTGTAGACAACAATTTCACTCAAACTAAGTCACCCTGTCCTTGACTGCCACACACTAGCACATTTTCTTGGCTACAGTTGTTCTTCAGCTCTCTGCTGTGATGTTACATTGCTTCCGGCTGCAATTCAGCAAATACATCCTTGGGCACTCATGCTCAACCAATGTCCTATTGTTTAATCTAAGCTACTTTTCAGTGTACTTTATTCTTCCATCACTCATAATCTTAAAATGTCTGAACCTAGCAAGGGTGAATTTTCAATATTGGAGAACCAGCCTGCTGAAAGTGTTGCCAATCAAATGTTACAAGGAACAATTCATGAGATGCAAGACTAAAACTAACCCAAATAACTAAATGGGACATTTATATGTGTCCCAGTCACATAAATAAGAGTGGACATTTCTACATCATATAGGTAAAAAACTAGAAAGTACCAAGATCCAGACTAAAACCAACTGCTCCCAGGGGATGCAGTAGCATGAATTTCAGGGACAATTTAAAAAACAAGATTACCAGCTTTCTGGGCTTGATGTTGTTTTCTATAGCTCAGTAGCAAACATGGTCTTAAATGAAAAACTGGCTTCTTTCTGGAAGATTGCTGCATTATTTATAGTCTCTGAAAAAGTGATGATTTTCCCTTTCATGTTGGTTTATTTTAAATTGTGAAGCACTTTACTCGAGCACAACCCAGGCTTTCTCTGTTGTATGAGTTGATTTGACTTCTGTTTTGTGCTTTTGCAGCCATTGCCTGGACTAGAAATCCCTAGGTTGCTTTGGATCATAAGAGGTCAATCAGGAAAAACTAGTCACAATTGCTGTAAGAGGGGAAATAGTCTTGGGTTTGCACACCTGTCAGGAAAATTATCAAGACAAGCCAAATGTTCTTGCAGGGGCCACAAAAGGTGAATCCTCTCCACTCACCGGCTGTCTTAACTGCTGCATCTGGCCTGTCTCTGATGAAAGGTATCTGACTTCGTCTTCACTGTGGGATTGTCATGTACTTTTACCATCAATGCTGATTCTCCCAGCAAGGTGGCTGTACCACATACTCTCCTCAAGAGGATTTGTCTGGGTAATGCCCAAACAGGTTAGCTTTGCTCTGGGGTTGTTTATACCCCTTTCCTGGGTACCATGCAACCAAATCTTTCAAGATCCTCAGGATCATTTATTCTAAGAGATTCACTGGATCTGCAGGCTAATAGAACTCTTATTGCTATTGGTGGCTGTTCCTGGTTTCCAGATATTATTATGCAGATGAGCGTGTCACATCTTGAACTATGCTATACCTGGAAGGGCAAAACTGATGCCTTCCTCACTTTTCTTAGTCATTAATCTCTAAGACAGTCTTATAGATTAAAATGCCTTTTTCTTTTTCAGTAATGACATTCCATTGGATGAAATTTTAAGCAGACTCCTTATTTTGTGACAATAAAAGACATACTTAGGATCCTAGGTGCACGTTCCCCCTACACTCTCTCTAAACTCTGCTCTGTGTTACCTCCTATGTATGCCATTCTCTTTTTCCCATATGTTCTTCTCCTTCCTCAACTTTCTCCATCATTTTTCTTTCCTCCTCATTCTTCCCTTCCTTCTGTGAATTATGGCCTCTCCTCTGTGAGGATTTTCATGTTGTATCTCTTCCTCCTGTGAGTGTGTGTGTGCATCTTACAGGCACAGGTACAGGGTGCACAGACATGAGCACAGAGGGAGCGGAGATGGCAATGATGGTAGTCAGTTGAGGCAGAATTCTACCTTCCAGTTTCCTAAGGGACAATACTTGAATATTCTTGCCTAAAGTAATCCAATAGACCTATGTTAGCAGCTAATAATGAACAGCCATTCCTTTCAACGTTAACTCAGAATCATCAGACATTTAGTGCAATGCACATTTGTCCCTTTAAGGCTCTTAAATACAGAATATTATGGATTGTGTAAAATGCATAATTTACTCAAGTAATGATTACTTAATGATTTCTGTAAGGTAAATTTTAGATTATCTTACTCTCATTTTCTATTTTCTCTTTATTTGGGCAATAGCATTACCTACCTGATCTGTCATGTGCATTTTCAATGAGGCTCCCTGAGGTTGTTACAGTGATGAATAAAGGAACTGTACATTTGTACTACACAGTCCTCACTGATTTAATGAGAGCATTGCCAGTGGTACTAAATCAAGCCTATCATTTCTGAAAGGCTTTGATTTTCAGGCATTAATACCAATTACCATGTTGTTGTCAGCAAGACGATGAAATATCTAGCATAATGTTGGTCAACGTTATATTTATTGGTGGGAGAAGACTAATGTGGATCCAGATATTGTATTAGTGTTTTTGAAGAGTAGGATTTTTTTCTGGAGGAAAAAAAAGAAAATGAAGGAAAAAAACCCTTTTAGCTTCCAATGGAAATGGAACACATCGATACTTTGATTTTTCATTTCATTCAAACTAAACTTGGTGGAGCTCAGCAGGGTAGTGCTAGGGACATTCTCCAATTTCCTAGTCTTGTTCTACAGAAGCATATTAAGCTTTCAGAAACATCAGTAAGGAGACAGGAAATTGATTTTTTTGGCTTTTGAGGTAAGAATAGAGGTATCATATTGCCTTTTCTACTTCCTGTGTTTTTTCCGCTCCTACCGACTACTACCTGCTGTTCTCTTCCCTCCTTCCCCTGTCAGATTCTGCAATCACCAGGTATGTTCTGTCTGTGACTTCTCCTTTCTCTCATCCCAGGATTCAGTACTGAGGTAGCTGTATGGTTGTCTGGCCATTCATTTATTTGTTTGGTCAATTATTCATGAAACATATATGCATGTTTCATGTGAGGTTTATAACACTATTTGTATGATTTTATAAAATAAAAATAACTATTTTATGATGTAGTATTAGGCATATAGTAGACATCACTAGAAAACCATTTCTCACCTTCGGAAACTTGCCCAAACCTAGTAACTAAGAAAGTGAGAATTTAGGAAAAATGCAATGGGGTTTGGGAAGTGAGAGTGGGAATATGATTTGCTTGGATAGGTTGTCTTACTTTCTCTGAAAGTTGGCCTGCAAGTTCCCTTCAGTGGGACATTCAGTGGGTCCACAGTTTCTGGATTCATCTTTACTTCTGGGGGGCTGGCTTCCTTTTGTCAGCATCTTGGTGGAGCTGGAAGTAATTAGCTTTCAGGTGTCTGAGTAGTCACTAAAGCTACAAGTGAAAAATGAAAGTTAAGCCTTTAATCACTTATTGGGATGGTGTAAGCTGGAGTCTAAAACCAAAGGAGACCCTGGCTCTCTTTGTTCCACCTTCCCTTGGGAGCAGCACAAAGATGGAGAGTAGTGGGGTAAACACAAGAATTCTTTCACTGTTGAAGGAGTCCTAAACAAAAGGTTCTGGCTTTTTAATGGATGCTGAAGTAGGGGAAGAGGCAAGGACTGAGTGTTATGCATGCAAATGTAATGGGTACTGAGTCAGGCAGGGAAAGTATCTTCAAGTTTCCCCTTTTCCTCTGGTAAGGGGCCGTCCACAGAGGCAATGGAAGATCTCAGTCCCAGGCCTCAGATAAAGAGACCAAGTCATGAAAGCACTGGGATTAGGTATGTGAATATGTGAAAGAACACAACCAGCCAGAGGAAGATGAGTCCTTCACTGAGAGTCCTTCCAGACTATAATGGGGAGGCAAGTTTTGCCTGTGGGGCTTGCCAGGTAAAGCTTTCGTAGTTGCCTTTGGCCAAAAAAATCACAAAGGTTTTTCCCAGGAGCTGGACTCCTCATCCTTTATTTTTCATCTATGGCCTGAAAAGTAGAGAAGCATAAGAAGCATAACAGAAACAAAATCAGTACATCTACTGGAGAAAGTTCCAGATCACACAGAGAGAAAGGAAAAATCATGCCAATGGGTTTAAGGGATGAGGGTCTGAGGTATAGCATCCCTACCTACATACCACAGTCCTGATAAAGATATTCTTTAAAAAAAGAAGAAGAAAAGAAAGAAAAGGAATATAGGTTATTTCTTTCACTGTAGTCCCCATGTCCAAAGGGAAAACAGAACAGATGCAAAATTGAAGGATTTCAATCTCTTCTTAGAAGCCCTGTTTCTTTCCTACTCCATCTCACCCCCAGTAGATCTTTATCTCTTGCATATATCTCCAGATCTAAGTTATCTGTTTGGTTTTATCTTCTCAAAGATGGATGACAAGAATGGATGGAATTATGTGGCATCATCAGAGAACATACATTTTGGAATTCATGCAGTACTCCTAGAAAAGTTACTGAATCTCTCTGAGTCTTGGGTCCCTCACCTGTATGGTGATAAGGATATTGTACACACAGTTCTCCAGGGGCTTCAGGATGACTCAGTTCTCTCATATTTCTAGCTTGTAGCTATCAACAATGACTGTCTAGAATGAACCAGGAAGGGAATACCTTGAGATATGTAGGAAATGCCTAAAATAGTTTTTCTCCCTGGAGGGAAGCAACATCTTGAGTAGGGAAGAACTGCCTCAGAGAGTCTGGGTTTACTTCTCTCTCCCCTAAGCAGAATGTCTTTCAAAGCTTAGTCCAGTGGTTCATGCAGCACCTGAGGAGCATAACGCAGGGCAGACTACCTTTGAGGTCCCTTAGCTATGGTGCAAATGGAGCATGTGCTATCAAGACTCCATCTGCTCCAAGCAGCTTTTAGGAGACTTGAGGGACTGGATCACAATGGATCCTAGTCTTCGGTCCCTTGCTCCCTATCTGTGTATAATAAGTCTGCTTCATGAAATTTGTTGCATATGAGTGTCTTCTGTCTTACCAGACACAGACAAGTTGGTAACAATGCACTGTGAGCTTGCTTCTCAATACCTACCCTGCAGTGGAGAATAAAGGAGATTGGGAGAATACCTTACACCCTGGAGTTGATTATGTAATAGTAGGTTTTTCCCTTCCTTGAGTGATTACACATTAGTTCCCAAAGTACCAACTAAATTGTTATGTGAAAAGTTGGGACATATATTTTAAGTGCAGGTGGCAAGAAAGAGGTGGGAGAAGAAAGGGTCTAAGCTTAAAGAATTATTTTCCAGAATTTGGTTGTGAGAGCTCTCTGGTAATCTTGGGACTATGTTAGCTACTGGATTAGCTGAATTACCTGAGAATGTCATTAGTCACCTGGCCTTAGAAGCTCTAAATAGAGGGTATAGAAATCCCCCTATATGTCAATCAAAATAAAACCCTGCGAAATAAATGTAGTGTGATCCAACAATATTTTTTCTTACGTTGACTACTTCAGTGCTTATTTAGCAACAATATTAATACGATTAATATTGTGTAAAACAATCAATATCAAGGTCTTTTGAAATAATTTCCTTTGGTTTGGCTGATGCTTAGGAACTTTAGTTTTCGTAAATGGAAATTCAAACAAGAAAGCCTCCAAATCCTTTCTCCTGTCTTTTATATCCCCACCCTTCACTCTTGCTGCAGTGTTTAAAAATCCATTATTCAGAATCCTTTAATGCATTTCTGGTTCCAGGCAAGATTGAGTAAGACTCTATCAAGCTTCTACTAAGTACAAACACAAATACCTTGTGGAACACTATCTTAGGACTCTGAAAAGTAGATGAGAGCAGGTAAATTGGGAAATAAGTCCAAAATTCAGAGTACCTTCAAACCTGCAATAAGTTCCTATCTCCCTCAAAGTACACTGTCCCCATCCCCTATTACCACCTAGGTTGGAATAAGAGGCAGCTAGATGTGGACAAAACAAGCTTCAGGATGTACACTAGCTTGCTGGTCTGAGGAACAAGAAAGGGATCATGAACTGAAGCAAATTCCATAGAAAATTTTGTTTGTTTGTTTTGTGTGAGCCTCCAAGAATTAGCTGCAGCAGGAGACTGGGATGAATGCAAAATTTAGAAAGGTGAATCCTTTCATCTTACCCAAATATCCATGGTCCCAACACCATGGGGAGAATGCCTATTGGCTTTTGACTTTTTCTTTCTTTGTCCTTCCATCACCAGGGCGGCAGAAGCAGTTGCAGGAGGTATAAAGCTACAGAGTGGAGAAATTGAAGTCTCAAATTTTGGCCAGAAGAGGTAATATGCAGACCCCAGGGAACCAGAAAGTGTCAAGGGGATTCTGGAGAGGGGGAAGCTCAAGAGAGTTATTCCCTAAAATGGACTATATATTTCTAGGCTTAGTACTGCTTGCATCACACTCTAAATAGAATAACAAAGCTTGGAAGAATGGAAATAAGGGCTATGGTATTTTCAGATTCTCAGATAAAGGATCAAACATGATCCAAGGAGCAGTGCAAAGGCCCAAAACTGAACTCACATTGAAACTAAAAAATATAAGAAGTGACTGCTAAAACAAGAAAAAAGGAGTTAGAGTAAGTAATACAACAAAGGAGATAAGTGGAGATGTAACAGAGTGCAGAATTTAAAAAAGAAAATAAATAGAGGGCAGAAAACTAGAACAAAGAACACAGGCGACGAGCAGAAAACAAGGAAAGTGATATTTCTAAACAAACCATATTAGTAATCACATTAACTATAAATGCACTAAATTCCCAATTTAGAAAAAATAGACTGTTGGAGTAGATTTAAAAGCATGGTGCAATCTACTGCTTATAATAAGTCCAGTTTAAATATAAAAATTCAAATAATTTTAAAGCAACAGAATAGAAAGTATATGCTGTTAACACACAAGAAAAGTGGAGTAGCTATATTAATACTTGACAGAGCAGATTTCAGAGTGAGGAACTTCCAGTGATACATATTGATAAAAGAGTTAATTCAACTAGAAGAGAAAAATAAATAAGTCCTAAATATACCTGCATCTAAAAGAGCATCTCAAAATATATGAGAAAAAAGCAGTAATAGAATATAAAGGATAAAAGGCTAATTGACAGTTATTACTGGTGATTTCAAAACTACTTTTCCCATAATAGACAAAGAAAGTAAGAATATCAAAAAGGAAACAGAAAAACTGAGCAACATTATTAACCAACAGTAACTAACTGATATTTGTAGAACACCTCATCCAGCACCAAACCAAAACACACTATTTTCAAGTGCACATGGAATAGTTATCAAGATAAACAACATCAAGGGCATAAAACAAATCTGAAAAAATATTTTAAAGAATTTATGTCATGCAAAATATGATTTCTGAGCATAATAGAATTAAACAAAAACTCAGTAGAAAGACAGTTGATAAATCCCTAAACACAGAATTAAACAGTGTTTACCAATAACCCATGGATCAGAGCAGAAGTTTCAAGAGAAATTATAACATATTTTGAGGTGAATAAAATTAAAAACACTACATATCATGATATAAGATGCAGCTAAAAAGCCTTTCAAGAGAAATATATAGCATTAAATGATTGTAATAAACATGACAATTATTATAAATCAATGATCAAGGTTTTGTCTTAAGAAACTTACAAAATAAACTGAATATGAGTAGAAGAAAGAAAATAATAAAGATAAGAGAAATTAGTACAACTGAAAAAGCAACAATGGAGAAAATAAACTGAAAGCTGATTCATTGAAAAGATAAATAAAATTGATGCAGGTCTAGCAAGACTTACCAAGAGAAAACAGAGCTTACCAATGCAGTGTGAAAGAGGAGCTATCAATAGACTCCAGATTAAAATTAAAAGAAGGAGATTCTACAATCAACACAATGCACATAAACTTGGCAACTTGAGTGGGCAATTCCTTGAGGATGACAAATATACCAAACTCATACAAGAGGAAATCAATAACCTGAACAGTCCTTTATTAGAGTAACTGAATTAATAGTTTAAAATGATAAAATAGTATCTGTAGAAGTCCCTGACACTTTCAATGGTGGATTCCTTTGAATATTTAAAGAAGAAGTAATATCAGTTCTATGTAATTACTTTCAACAAGTAGGAGTGAAAGCTCCCCTTTTTATTTTATGAGGTCAGCAGACTCTGATATCAAAATCAATATCCTTCACAAAAGTAGATGAAAAATATTCAACAACACACTGTCAAATTGAATTCATAGATACATAAAAAGAATAATATATAATGAGCAAAGGAGTTATTCCAGGAACACTACACTGAATGAATATGTGAATTCAATCCATGTAATACAACATATTAAGAGTCCAAAAGAAAAATAAAACAATTATGACAAGTGAGGCAGAAAAATCATTTGACAAAATCAAACATCCAGTCTGGATGAAAGCTCTCAAGAAACTAGGAATAGAGAGAAATTTTAACTTGATAGAAGGCATCCAGAAAAATTCACAGCTAACAAGACACCTTTGGTAAAATACTGAATATTTTCCCTCTAAGTTCAGGAACAATGAAGCAAAGATGTATACTCTCAATACTACCGAGGGATGCAAAATAGGGGCTCCCCAAAGATATTCATGGCCTAATCCCCAGAAATTGTGATTATGTTAGATTACATGGTAAAGAAGAATTAAGATTGTGGATAGAATTAATGTTGCTGATCAGCTAACCATGGGATAGGAATCTTATGTTATTCCAGCAGGCCCACTAGAATCACAGGGGTCTTGTTAGGTGGAATAAAGAAGGAGGGAAGTTAGAGACAAAGACAGAGTTGAAGAAACTATGTTGTTAATGTTGAAAATGAAAGAGGGCCATAAGCTCAGGAGTGCAGGCAGCCATTAGAAACTGGAAAAGGAAAGAAAAACAATTCTCCTCCATAACTTCCAATCAATTTGGAAGTTATAACTCCATAACTGCTCTCAATCAATTTCTTGATTTAGCAAAATGAGACTCATTTCAGATGTCTGATCTCCAAAGCTATAAGATAATAAATTTGTGTTTTTAAAAAATCACTGTTAATTTGTTATAGCTTCAATAGGAAACTAATACAGCTATGGACATATAAGATCAAGTTGTCACCATAAGACAAGAAAAAAGAAATGTTAAAATCATTAAAAATTAAATTTAAATGTCTCTATTTTCAAATAACATAATTATATGTGTAGAAATTCTAAGAAAATCTTAAGAAATCTACAAAAAGTACTAGAACTAGTAAGTGAATTTGGTGAAATTATAAAATACAAGGTCAACACATAAAAATTAACTCAATTTCTATTGTGGAAATGAACAATAGAAACCAAAATATTTAATGTATGTAACATTTATATTTTCTTAAAAATCTTGAAATATTTAGGTATAAATCTACAAAGCATAAACATAACCAGATGACTACAAAACATAATGAAAAAAAATCGAAGAGCAAAGAAATTGGAGAGAAACACTATTTGTGGAATAGAAGATTCAACATAGTTCAAAAGGAGAAGTCTTTCCAAATCAATCTGGAGATTTAAGGCAATTTTGCATTAATTTTTGTATTAGCACATTATAGTTTTACATAACATTGAGGTTCACTTTGACATAAGTATACAAGTGTATAATATCATTTGCTCTAATTTAGTCTCTGGTATTTCACTTTTCCCTCTCCTCCCTGTCTCTGTTCTCTTTCCTTTTACTCTACTGGCATTGCTTCTATTTATTTATAGGGCTTTAAAAATATAGCTATAATGCACTAATTTTGCATTAATTTTGAAAAGTCAACATTCCAGCAAGAGTGTTTTTGATATAGACAAACTGATTTTTAAAAAGTAAGTGGAAAGGCAAAGAAAAAGCTAAAATAGCTTGGAAAAAAAGAATACATTTGTTGTAATCATATCATCTGATTTTAAGATTTTCTATAAAGTTACAGAATTCAAGTCAGTGTGGTATTGACTAGAGGATAAGAACAAAATCCATCAAACAGAAAAGAACCTTGAGAAACAGATCTACATCTTTTATCAAAGGTCTAATGCCAACTAAATGGAGGAAGGATACTATTTTCAACAAATACTGATGAAAAAAGTATGTATCCATGTCTGAGCTGACTGCTATTAAAAAAAAAAAAAACCATAGACTGTCTTAAATAGCAGACATTTATTTCTCACAGTTCTGGAGGCTGGGAAATTCACATCACAGTGCCAGTATATTCAAGTCCTAATGACAGCCCCCTTCTTGGTTCACAGAAGGCTGCTTTCTGGCTGTGTAGTAAAAAGAGCAAGAATGCTGATCTCCCTTTATGCAGAAGAGCATTAGTTCCATCATGGGGCCTGACTCTCCTGACCTCATCAAAATCTAATTACCTCTCAAAAGCCCCAAATATCATCACATCAGGACTTAGAGCTTCAACATATACATTTTAAGGAGATATAGACATTCAGTCCACAACAATCCACATATCAAGAAAAAGAATCTTGTGCTAAACTTAATATTGTATAAAAAGATTTAATATGAACTATACTATAGATTAAGTGAAACCTAAAACTATAAACCTTCCAATATACAACATAGAAGAAAAATTTTCATGACCTAGAGATAGGGAAAATTCGTCAATACACTAAAAGAGTGGTGCATAAGTTTAAAAAATGATAAACTTCTCAGAATTTACAAGTTCTGTTCTGTGAAAGCCACTATTAATAGAACAAAACAAAACTTGTTATAGAGTATAAGAAAATACTTGCATATACAACAAGACTTATATTTAAAAGATATATTTCTATTTATTTATTTATTTATTTATTTTGGTACCAGGGATTGAACTATTGAGCCACATCCCCAGCCCTATTTTGTATTTTGTTTAGAGACAGAGTCTCAGTGAGTTGCTTAGGTCCTCACTAAGTTGCTGAGGCTGGCTTTGAACTCACAATTCTCCTCCCTCAGCCTCCTTAGCCACTGGGATTACAGGTATACACCATTGCACCCAGCTAACAGATATATTTTTAAGACTCCTATATTAAATAATAAGAAATCAGCAACTCAATAAAAAATCAAGCAAAATACCTTAATAAACATTTTATGAAAGATGATATCATGATGTTAAACAAGTACATGAAAATCTGTTCAACATCCTTACCCATTAGGGAAATACAAGTTAAAACTACCTTGAGATAACACTGCATACCTATTAGAATGACTAAATCTTTAAAAATCTGATAACAAGGTTTAGAGAGGATACAAAACAATTGGAACTTGACACATTACTAGTTATGGATTGAATATTTGTGTCCTCTACACAAGCCATATGTTAAAGCCGTAACCCCCATTATGGCTATGTTTAGAGATGTGGCCTTTAAGGAAGGAATTAAAGTTAAATGAGGTCATAAATGTATTGACTGATTCACCAGGATTAGTGTCCTTAAGAGACACGAGAAAACTTCCTCACTGTCTTCCACTAGTGAGGACATAAGGAGAAAGAAGGAAGAGAGCCCCCACCTTAAGCCATCAAACTGGCTAGAACCTTCATCTTGAACTCCCAACTTCCAGAATGGTGAAAAAAAATGAGTGTGCCAAGCATGGTGGTACACTCCTGTAATCCCAGCACTTAGGGAGGCTGAGACAGGAGAATCACAAGTTCAAAGCCAGCCTCAGCAACGGCGAACAACTGAGCAACTCAGTGAGACCTGGTCTCTAAATAAAACCCAAAATAAGTCTGGGATTGTAGCTCAGTGGTTGAGTGCCCCTGAGTTCAATTCTTGGTACCAAAAAAAAAAAAGAGTGTGTGTGTTGGTTAGGTACCAGACTGTGATATTTTGTTGTTGGAGCCTGAGCTAATACACGGTGATAAACAAAATGTTGCAGCCACTTTGGAAAACAGTTTATAATGTGTGTTGTAGAATTAAATATTCTCTCACAGCGTGATTCAGAAATCCCACTCCTATGCATTTATACGCTAGAAAAATGAACAGTTACGTCATGCCAAAATCTCTGAATATGAATGTTTATAATAGTTCTAATCATACTTTCTCAATGCTGGAAATAACTCAAATATCCCTCAGAGTATATGGATAAACAGACAGGTACATCCATGAATGGAATAAGAAGGGACACTATCCATACGCACAACATCATGAATCACCAAAGACACAATGCTGAATCAAAGAAGCCAGTTTCAAAAGATTACCTGCAATATGAGTCTATTTATATGTCTTTCTGAAAAAGTCAAAATCATAGTGAGAGGGAACAAATCAGAGTTTGCCAGGTGCTGGAGATGAGGGAGGGAGGAACTACGAAGAGGAACCCATGGGAGAATTTTTTGAGGTGATAGATCAGTCCGTATTTTGATTTTGATAGTAGTTATAGTAATTAATGCATACGTTAAAACACTACACCTAAAAAAACTTCAACAAAGATGTCAATTTTACTCTATATTAACTATAAAAATTAAAAATTCCATTGTTGACAAGTTATGGTGGATATATTGCTAATACTTAGCAATATCTTAGCAATATTGTATAAATACTTAGCAATATCATATCCTCCTGGCCTTTTGGGCATGAAGGGTACCAATTCTCTGTAGTTAGTGCCATGCAGTCAAAGGAGTGTGAGTAAAACTGACAAGTTATTTCCAGAACAAAACATAAAAGATTTGGAGGGAATTAGAAAGAGACCATCCTCAGATATTTTGCTGCCTCCTATATTGAGAAAGGCTACATGTTCCAGATGGTACAGTTAACATAATAGAACCTCTATCACCCTGGGTACCTGAGTGACTTTGGACCATACACATCCCCATTCCAACCTGCCAATACAGTGAACATTTAAAATGAGAGCATGTGGAATAAACTTTTGTTTTATTAAGATCCA
Source organism: Xerus rutilus (assembly GCA_028644305.1). Lineage (NCBI taxonomy): Eukaryota > Metazoa > Chordata > Mammalia > Rodentia > Sciuridae > Xerus > Xerus rutilus. The sequence goes on from CM053404.1 coordinate 84,977,077, forward strand.
AGCCACCCTAATATACAAATCATCGTGCAAATTGAGTGTTCTCATTACAAAAATCTAAAATATATCACATTGGCTTAGCATTCATATGTTAGCAGCAAAAAAAAAAAAAAAAGGCATCAGAGACTGCCATGACAAAACATTAAATTAAAATGATATTTGCTATATACAACTCATAAAGCAAACAACATACCCAGTGTGCAGTGACTCTGAAACAGTGGTTCTCAGCAAGGCAATTTCTGCCCCTTTGGTCTGGAGACATTTTAGATTGTCACAACCTCTCACAATAAAGAATTTTCCAGCCCCCAAATTAATATGGCTGTGGTTGAGAGACTCTGGTCTTGAGGAAGACATTTAAAAAACAGCTATTAGCTGGATTATTTTAATATTTGCAAAATTTTTAAAAAATTGACCAGCCTAGAAACAAAAATGACTAAGAGAAAAAATTTTCTAGCGATCAGAATTTTGCAATATTGGAAGAACAACTACTTTGAAATCCCAAAGAAGAAGTAATAAAATTGATAAATTCCAATAAAATTGACTTGTGCCAAAGGTTCAACTGAATTTGACCTTCCCACTCCTTTGAATTTGGCCTTCTGCCCCTATTGCTGAGACCTCTCAATGTATAAATCAGCCACAGGTGAAAGATCAGGCTGTGGACAGAGTGCACAGTAAAGCTTGACAGTGGGTGAAGAGACTCAGGGGAAAGATGAGACTCAAGGAAAATGTTTTTCACAGAAGGCCACTCCCAATCATTAAGAGAGAAAAAGAAAAGATATATAACAAATCTGTAAAATACATCTCAAAAAGGACCATGACCATAGTTTCTGAAATTAGGATATGACTAAAATAAAAATAGATTACATAATAAATTTTGTGAAATTTATAGTGTTAGAGAAGTTAAGACCTTGACATCTCTCTCACTCAAAATTTTCTATGATCTATTGACAAAAATAATTCATGTTAGGTTTCCAAAACTTGCTTTAGCAGAAAGTAGACTGAAATAGATGTGCACCCTAAAGGTGGGCACATTTCCAACTCTCAGTCTCTCAGGTGGCCAGAATAAGGGCCAAGAAGCTGCTGAGAAGGCAGTCATGGTCTATGGAGTCCAATAAAGGAGTTTTTCCCAAAGAGTAGAATCAGTGACAAACTATGGAACATTCTGGTTCTTGGATATATCCTAGAGTGAGGATGACTATATGTTGCTCTGAGTAACCAAGATTTTAAATGTTGCTTTTAAATGCATTATGCTCACAGTAAAAGCTGACATGTCCTCACCCTATGTTGCCTGCCCAATAGGAGCTCATAAATTTACAAAGTAGTGATGTGTTTCTAGTCTTCCTCTCAAGGAGGAATGTTTAATGTAGTTACTCCCCCTCCCCATCCCCAGTGCTGCTACTGTATTCTGTGTGTGTACGTGTGTGTGTGTGTGCACATGCGAATGCATGTGCACGTGTGTATAGACAAACACATAATATGCTCAGGAAGAGAGCAATTAACTTCTATTTTTATTTTAACATCTCTAGACCAAGACAAATAACATTCACATTTGGTGTAAGGATTATTGTGAATCACTCAGAAATCTGAAGGACTGAGTTCAATGCTATGATGAATGGCCTAAGTGGTCACAAAGATGGAAACTGGAAATCCTGTGGAGGAAGTCTTGTGGAAGAGGTGGGTGTATTTCACATGCAACTGATGAAGTCTACTTAATATTTGATGACTGGAAGATGAGATATAGTAAGCATGTGTCTCAGACTGGAGCACCTAAGAATAGGTGTGAGGTATCAAGCACTCTTTTTCCCTGCTATGGTAACTAAGGGGGCTGTGGGCAATCATAAAAAGGTCGATCCTCTGAGAGTACAGGTCCTTGGATGACTGTAAGGAGCAGAAACCTCCCCATGCTGGGCACTGCCAACCCTCCACAGACACATGGCAAGACTGTATCCATTTAATACATATGTCCACCTTCATTTTGGAGTGTTTCTGGTATATCATCTTGACCATTCATACCATAATGATGTTATGCAAGAGAGAGAACTGAGAAAATTAGCAAAATACTGAAATGGAGAAAACTCAATTTGGTTACTGAAGGCCACACACACAACACAAAAATCCATCCATTCAAACTGATCACATAGTGCATTCATGCCATGATACTAATTCTTTTGTGTACTTATATGTGTCAAAATATGGAATATGGCCTTGCAAACACAGCTCCTTCCTAAAGCATTTCCACTGTAAGCCAGCAATGTGAGATATGCAGCTATAAAGTCCAAGCCCAGAGTAATTTTTACCACAAAGCAGCATAAACAGAATCAACCACCAGTTCAATATATGTCCACATTTTAGCTTTTAGGTTAAATCCAATATTTACCAGCAAACCACTGCTAATAGAAGGGTTTATACTACCATCCTCTAACTCGTGTTAATTATTTTTTAAGTGAATAGAGCTGGTGAGAGGAGAGACTGACAATCAGCTCCTTTTCTGGTAGATATTAGTTTTCACTGGGTTGGAGCAGGAAAAAAAATTTTTCCCATTTTTCTACTTCTGCATCTGGGACTGTTTATTAGTTTCATTTTGATAGATGGAGAGAAGATGAACAAATCACAAGATTTATTTTTCAGGGCATATTTGATAGAATCAGAGACCTTTTACCCTTCCATATACTGCCTGGAAAAGTCAAATCAGGCCAATGTAATATGATTTGGTTTCCTCAGACTTTGTTTAAAAAAAAAGCTAGGTTTGATAGATAAAACTGTATCAAGCTGCTGGTATTCTTTTTTCCTTCATGAAACACAAGTCTAAGACAAATTCATAGATCAAAGGCTACATGAAATATAACATATCTGGTTTTCCTTCATAACAGATTTTCTGTTATGGTATAGATAATGTATACAGTCAGCATGAAATACATAAAATCTTGACAAGTTAACACAACAAAGCAGCATCCTCAAAAGATTTATTCAGTTTTCAAAATTTACTCAAGGGGAATAAGTATCTAACTGTTAAGAATTGAAAAAAAGAACACGTAACAAAGACATATTTGGAAAGCATATCTCGAAACCATCTCTTTACTATACCTGAGTTACAAAATCAGGAAGCTGGGATAAAAAATGAACTTCTATTGCTGGTCCAATCACAGCTTCTCATTTGAAAACCTAATCAGTGATTATTAGAGTGGGAACTGGGTGGTTAGAGAACAGAGAGGGTAAAAAACTTTTCCCCTGTCTGCTTATATCTTTACAATTTTTGAACAATACAAGTATATTAACCAATTAAAAATGAACATAAAAATGTTTTTTAAAAAAATGAATGAAATAAATTTCAACCAAAGCTCATCTGCTGTTTTTCACCAGAGCAAGGTCATTGCACCTCATCTCATATGATCCTCTGGGCTTTTTAGTTTATTCCACACTTGCCACAGTCCTCCTAGCGAAGCCATCTTGGAGGAGCAATTTCAGGAATGAGGCTAAGGAAGAGAAAGCATGAGGCCCACAACTTGCATGATATCAGAGCTTTCTCTACTCCCACCTGCTATCTCTTCTTTCTCAGTCCTCTCCTCCCCCGATTCTCTCTTCTCATCTCCATGTATTCTAACACTAATTGTTAACATTTATTGAATATTTACTATGTGCCAGACTCTGTTCTAAATGCTTTGTTATGTATCATTCAAACCTTAATTTTAAAAAAAACAGTAACCCTAAGAAAAAACAGTACTTTGGAATCTGTGGGTGATCTGATTCCAGGACTCCCACCAAAATCAGCAGATGCTCTCAAGTTCCTTAGATAAAATAGTGTGGTATTGCATATAAACTATGCACATCCTCTTGTATATTTTAGATCATCTGTAGATTGCTTATAATATCTAAAACAATTGCTATGTACATATTTGTTATACTCCATTTTAATTGATAAAATAATGACAAGAAAAATGTCTGTATGTGTTCAGTACAGAGGCAAATTTTCCTGAATATTATTGTTCTATGTTTGTTGAATTCATGGATACAGAGCACTGACCATACTGTCCTGATTGTCACCTCAGAGATAAGGACACCAAGTTCAGGGAAATACTGCTTGCCAGGGTCACACCAACTGGTAAATGGCAACACCAGAATTTGAAACCACTTTCTCTGTGCAGTGTTTACATCTAACCATTGTGCTACGCTGCTTAGGCAAGTTAAGTTAATTTATCAACTGGTCATATCCACATATATACATATATGGTTAATGAATAAACTTCTCTGGAGAAGAAGTGTATAGACATCTCTTCCTGCCTTTATTAGTGTTTGTTCTACTGGAGGGGGGAAAAACACCTTTCATAATAATAATATATTCTTTTTTTCAAACTTCAGAGAGAGAGGGGAAATATGTGAAAGGAAGGAACTGGTTTAAACAGGCAGGATGGCAGGATGGAGGTCAGGGAGGGTGGAGGAGGGTAGAGAATGAGTCTTCTCAATTCTTTTTATGTTATGTCCCACAGGAGAGAAGTTGAGAAAGGTAGATTTCAAATCAATCAGAGGAACTAAACAATGTACCACCTCAAAGTTGGGCTGTGTTAAGGGCGGTGAGTTATCTCTCATGGAAGAATGTGAGCAGAGATTGAGTACGTTGACAGAAATGTTGTAAAGGGAATTTGAGGCATAAAATTTCTGGAATATTCTCCTGGAAATTATTTTACTTGGAGAGTTGAAAATAATTCTATAATTCTTACATGCATTTTATCTTTTTTAAAGTCTTTTCAGTCTGTTTTCTCATATAACCAGTGGTCCTGATCTTGTCTGAGACAAATGACTGTCTGCTGAGTGATTAATTAGGTACAGAAATCTTTGCCATTACCCCTCCATCCTTTGTAACTCTCAAAACAATGTGACACTATTCCAAGGTTGTCTGCTTATTGACATATTATAGCTGAATTCATTTACCTTTGTGTGTCAAAGAAACATTACTTCACCATTCCAAAGTAACATTTATGATTTTAAAAGAATTAATAGCTCCTCATTATATGTCTACCAAACACTTTACTGGTGCAAAATCAGTTTAAATCATATATTGTACATAATTAGAAGAAACTAGAAAAGAAACATAAGATGATAGCTTCTAATGTAGTGTTTTAAACTGTATGAAGTTTTAAAATGTTTTAACTATAATTAAAAAAATCCTACTATAAGTCCTTAATGGCTTTTCAAAGGAATGACACTAAAACTTACCAAGTGACTGCAATGACATAGGTGAATGAGGAAACCCAAAAGGAAAAGAATTTCTTTCCTTTTCATGAAAAATAAGATTCATACTCATAATAGAATACATACTTAGACATATGTTCATAGATTTTTTTCTTATTTTGTTATATTTTGTTTGTTATTTTTGTTTTTCAGCACCTAATATATTTTTTTCACATTATCAAAATTATTTCACCTCTATCCAAGAAATACTATCATATAAATTAGTGCAAATTTTGGAAGCTAGAGAGGAAAAAAGAAAAGAAAAGTGGTGGAATCTCAATAAAATCAAAGGGAAGTCAATAGAGTAGAGGAAAGGAACTAGAAGAAAGGAGGAAAGGAGGGAAAGGGGAAGTATTGGGGAATGATATTGGCCAAATCATATTGTTGTATTGTGTGCACGTATGAATATGTAACAACAAATCCCACCATTATGTATTATTACATAATTATGTACATTATATAATTACAATGCACCAAAAAATATGAAAAATAAATAAATTAGTAAAATTGGTCTAAATTATGAGTACAAAGCATGAATTGGGGCATTTTATTTAGTTCACAGAATTCCTTTAAAGCACAAATATTTAAAGATCAAAATCCCTATTTCCCTTAAAGTAGGATTCCAGCTACTTTCCACTTACATCCAATTTTTCCAGGACTCTATCATGTAAGGTGAAGAATGTCAGTAGCTTTGGTGCTTTAGATTTTATAATTATGTGATTAAACTTCTTTCCTATTTTTATTTGCACACTGTATCATTTCATTTTGTCAAAATGGATTCCATACTACAGCATCTTAATTTCAGCCAAAGCTAAAATCAATTGTATAGCTTATATTATCAGTATTTATTCTTCCGGAAAAAAGGAACTATTTTTCCTTACCTCTTTCATCCCCAGTTGTTACTTGATTCATGTTCATTTGAAGTGGGAATGATACCACCATCATGTAAACCTGCCTGTCAATGGAAGCCTAGAGCTGCTTTTCAACTTCCTTTGGAGGAGATGGAAGACTAACTTAAGTAATATAAATATGACTAAAATGCTGATCAGAGACATTTGGAAGAGATGTTAACAACAAAGTGCTCTTTTAATGTGTGATCTTCACAAGAATTCTCAAGAAAATCCAAGTTTTGACTATTTACTTTGCATTCATCTACTGCAATATATTACATTTAAAGGCTCTGGATACATGTATTGTAAGTTTTAATCTGTCTTAAAAATGAATCAGGTTAACTTTTCCCTCCAAATGTACAAACTGTTAGAAAGCATATGTTTCCATTAAAAATGATTCAAAGTGGGTTTTATAGCCGTGAACTGAGTACCAGGGCCATTAAACATTTTATGTTTCCTTGCTCGTTATTCTGTAATTGATTGTCCTAGCTGTATGTACTGAATCCTAGTTAAAATATTTACTTCCTTATCCATTGTTAATTCCCCTCCAACAGTTACACACACCGGAGTTGGGGACAAAGTTTCAGCCATAAAAATCTAATTGGCTTTTATTAGCAATTCATGAATTGGGCAGCATCCCTTCTACAGAGTATAAAGACACTCTGCTGGTAGGAGCAAAACTCTGGGGTTTTTTAAGGTAGCATAAGCAAAACAAAGAAACTATAGTGCAAAAAGCAGATTAGTTAACATTACATTACTTCAGGTTCCTTTCTTTATAGGGTTAAAACAGAGGTTTCCTTATCATGCTAGCTCTTATTGACTGGGTCCCTCATGCTTGGTTGCTGTGAATCTCTTGGGTTTTGTTTTTGGTTTTTGTGGGGCTTTTGTTTGTTTGTTTGTTTTTAGAAATATGCTTTTGAGCAATGTTGCTTTTTTTCTAGAATTTTTTGTTTGTTTGCAGTACTGGAAATTGAACCCAAGGCCTCAAGCTTCCTAGGCAAGTGCTCTACCACTGAACTACATCCCCAGCACTTCTTCCAGCATTTATAATTTTACCCCAAAAAGGACAATATTTCCTTTACAACATAAATGTTGTTCACTTTTTTATATTGCCCATGGTGGAAGGGAAGCTTACACCAGAGGTATACCAAAATGAGAAAGAGTATTTAGAAAGTAATCTACTCTACATTAAGCTTTAAGAACACCTATTGCTGAAAGCAATTAACATCTACCTTAGTAAGTTTTACCCTTACTTTTTTATTATAATAGTAAAGTTGGATTGTGAGAAATTTAAGTCTTTTAGACAATGCAACTCGTAACATTTTATCATTTTATTTTATTTTAAGGTTTATTTGCTGTTTGACTGGCATATGACAATTTTACATACTTATGGGGTACAATGTGATTTTTCAATACATGCATGCATTGTGTATGGATCCAAATAGGGTGACTAGCATTTCCATTACCTCAAACATCAGACAAGCATTTATTTGCTTATATCTAATTTAATTCCAAAAGAATTTCTACTGTCTGGATGGACTGAATGATGGTGTTTGTATTAGAAAATATTAAGAATGCTTTCCCCAAATTAGGTGTTGTCTATTTTCTCAAACAAACAAAAAATAAAAATAAAAACAGATAACATCTAGTCATTGTTGTAATTATTTTTAGATCATTTGATTATTAACAGTTCAACATAGCTTTGCAGTTCATGCCTGTCTCTCCTGCCTTGTTAACATATTTTCTACAGTTAATATTATACAACTTGTATTTAACCAGAAGTATCTAATCTTGTTTGTATCCTCTATTTTCCTTAATTAATAAAGCAGGCAGTGAGAGCTGAAAGTCTAATGCATTTGTAGGATGACCCTATGGATTCTCAGACTTCCCACTAAAATCTGGAAGGTATAATTAAATATATTTTAAATTTTCTTTATTGTTATGACAGCTCTAAAAATTTAAGCAAGAGATACCCAATGTTATGTGTTATATATATGTTATGTGTTTTATGTTCCACATGTATAGGTATATGTTCCATATATACATATAAGTGCATATTTATAATGTATATGTTAGACAGAAAGATAAGGTCATCAATAAAATTTAAATAGCAATATATTACAAGGACTTCCTACGAGAAGTAATTCCTAACTTCATTTTTAATCACAAAAACATTTAAAAAAAGACATTTTAATCCTCAGAAAGCTAGACACTATACAACATAAAATATAAAATGGAGTCACAAAGGTACTTCTAGTTTTTGGATATTTAAAGAAAGTATATTTTAATCTACTCTTGGTAGATTTCCAAAATTCATTGAGCCCACCATTATTTTAGCTGGATCACAAACTGTATATTTGACTTGACACATTTCAAATAGAGCCATGGCTAAAAATCTACTCCCATTGTTAAATTCACCTTGAGCCACAATTAGGTGGTATCTTAACCTAACACAGGTTCACTGCGTCACCTCTCATGTCTCAGTTTCTAAATTTCTATTCCCTTCATGCTTCCTCCTTCATCTGTGATTCTCATCATTCACCAATTTGTTAGATTGTTAATTTATCTAATAAACATCTCTTGAGCACCTACTTTGTGCTCATCACAGTGCAGGAAAGATGGAAATGGGGTCATTTACATCTGGGATGTAAAAAGTATGGTCAGCTGATTCTGACTCTGGCCATCTACAGGGATAATGAAAATCCCAGTGGTCTCTGTCAAGTTTTATGTTTCAATTCTTGTCCCACCAATTAATTGCCTTGAGCAACTTATCTCAGTCCTCTAGGCCTCTAGTTTCATAATGAGGAAAAAATCTAAATCTCTTGGATCTCATACCTTTCTAAAGCCTAAATGACTATCTCTACTTTATCACATGTTTTCTTAATGATAGTGCTTTATTTATAGGCATGCAACAAAAAGGAAAAGAAAAGGTTTTAAAAGTCAAATGGAATACCTGTTCTTGAGAGTTGATGAGAGCTCATCTCCACTTTCAGAAACAATGGTTATTTCTCCAGAACAATCTTGAAGAGTTTTTGTAATTTTTCTTTTCTCAATGACTGCCAAGCAGCTGAGTCTAATGATCTATACAGTAGTGAAATTCTGCCTTGCTTCTTGATTGCTGTTTCCCTTTAGTAATTCCATAGCAACAAAATACAACAGCAGCTTCCCACTGCAAACTGTCTCAGTTAAAGGAATCATTTTCTTTCCACAGAAAAGAATATGGTATTTGGACCAAAATTTTTTTGCATTTGATGTTAAACAGTTTAATTGTCAAGTAAATATACACATATATCTGCAATCAGATTCTGATAAGAATATAGAAAAAGAACAGAAATGACTTAAGATTTTAAAATAATGTTTGAAGTTTTAAGTACATGTAAAAATGAGGAGCAAAAATAAAGTTAGAGAATTTGTGAAAGAACAAGAAACTGCACACGGAAGAGGTAATGTGTTGTTAGAACTCAGAAATGATACCCCAAAGTGTTGTGCTTTGACATGCTGAGCTCAAGAGACTATTTCAGAACTGAGGTCTCTGATCTTCCCCCACATCCCTTACCCTGGATCTTATCTGATCCTCTGTCTCTTCCAAAGTGTAGGGAGAAGACTTATTTGAAGTTGCTTTATCTGACTAAGGGAAGTTCTCTTCCCAAAAGAAATGTAATTCCTATGAAATCTCATTAACCAGGACTAACCACTGGAGAACCGGCTCAAAATAAAACAACTCATACAGGGTTCACAGGGACTTGTCCCAGGCCACTTTATGTTGTCTGGGCCCATTTGTTTTTCCCCAACATAACTTACTACCTATTATGGTTTAGATATGAGGTGTTCCCTAAAAGCTAATGTGTGACACAGTGAAAAAATTTTCAAAAGTAATATGATTAGATTATGTGAGAAGTAACCTAATCAATGGATTAACCCATTGATATGGATTAACTCAGCAGTAACTGTAGGCAGGTAGGATGTGGTTGGAGGAAACAGGTTGCTGGGGGTCTGGCTTGGGGGTTTATATTCTGTCTTTGGTATGTAGAGCATTCCCCCCCCTCCAACACACACACACTCTCTCCTTCCTGGTGTCATGTCCTAAGCTTATTTTTTTCTCTACCATGCCCTTCTACCATGATGATCTGCCTTATCTTGGCCCCAAAACTATGGAGTCAGCCATCTATGAGCTGAGACTTCTGAAACTGTAAGCCAAAAAACCTTTTCCTCCTCTATGTTTTTCTTGTCAGATCTTTTGTTCACAGAGACAAAAAAGCTAAGTAAAACACTTCCTCTCTAAAATTGACTTTAGCCCCTCACTTCCTTCTCATCTTTGAGAAAAATTTTAGGCCTCAACAATCTGGTGATTCTTCAAGTTTCCTAAGTTGAACAGGCCCTGTGCACATTAAATGAATCTGTATGCTTTTTCTTCCCGTTAATCTGTCTATTGTCAGTTTAGACTCAACTACCAAACATTCAGAGAACAAGTTTGAACTTCCCAACCATAAACAAAAAAATATTAGAAGTGGTCTTTCAAAAGTTAACCCTACATCTCGTGTGTTCTGCAGACATGATAGGTACTGTTAGTCAGCTTTCTGTTGCTCTTACCAAAATATATGACAAGAACAACACAGAGAAGAAAATGTTTATTTGGGGCTATTTCAGAGATTCTCAGTCCATAATTAGCCAGCTCCATCACTTTGGCCCAAGTGAAGCCAAACACCATGATGGAAGGGTGGTAAAGGAAAACTGCTCAGTTTATGGCAGCTGGGAAGCAGAGAGAGAAGGGAAAGGGCTGCAGAGAAGATGAACCTTTCTACAGTGCACCCCCAGTGACTCACTCTCTCCAGCTGTGCCTCACCTGCCTACAGTTATCACCCAGTTTGTCCATTCAAGCTAGGACCAACTGATTAGATCATAGCCCTTGCAATCCAAACGTTTCATTCTGAATATACCTACAGTAACACAGGAGATACTGGGGGACATCTCATATACAAACCATAACAGATACCAAGGTTGGAACCCAAGAAACACAACACACAAGGCAATATCCTTGACTATGTAAGTATGTGTAGAGTGCTCTTTGAAAAAACAAGGGACAAGCTGGGCACGGTGGCTCAAGCCTGTAATCCCAGCACTTAGGGAGGCTGAGGCAGGAGAATCGCGATTTCAAAGCCAGCCTCAGCAACGGCGAGGCGCTAAGCAACTCAGTGAGACCCTGTCTCTGCATAAAACACAAAATAGGGCTGGGAATGTGGTTCAGTGGTCGAGTACCCCTGAGTTCAATCCCTGGTACCAAAAAAAAAAACAACAAGGGACAAAAGGTATTTAAACAGAGCAACTTGACTTGAAGGGTTTTCTGAAAATCACAAAATAGGCTCATAATAGCCATGAAACCAGAGATTGTTCTAGTCACAAGCACTTCCTGATTGGAGAAATTTCTCTAGAATACAGAATTAAGGACTGAATACAAAGTTTGCTTGCTACTTTTCATCATATTTTTTTAACCTTAAGGCTAAATACCACCATTCTGTTTTTTACTAAAAAGGTTCAGCACTTGAAGCTAAAACTGAGTGCCTCAGACAAGCAGGAAGTAAAAGAGGCACACCCTAAAATACTGTTTCTTTACTATATTGTTAAAAGAAGCTTCCTTGATGCCACTGTCTTTTCTTCTATTTCAGTCTTTTTTTTTTTTCAAACTATGCTTTAAGTTATATCAGCATCTGGATTTCAATAGATATTGCCAGTTAAAGGTTGACTGCAGAAAATAGGAGGGATAAACTGGAGGTCGTTGCTGGTGTTTTAATTTTAACTTATTGACAAACCAGATAAATCAAACAAACCAAAAAATAAAATAAAACTGGCAACTGAAATGTTTGGCTGATTCACAAATTGGCAGGAATGTTTAGTTTGTTTGTTTTTATTCAGGATTTTCTAAAATTACTCCCATCTCAATAGCCTCTGGCTATTAGCATAGAAAAAAAAAGAAAAGGCAGTGCTTGAAAATCTATTAGAATTATAAAAATGCACTCATTGCAAAGCCTCTGGGCATATGTACAAAATAAACATGTAATCCTACTCCTGAGAAACTATTTTATGAATCCTCTCTACTCATTAGAATCTCTCAAGTGGCCTGGATGAGACCTGCTAAGAGGATCATTATTGCCCAAGATCCCACAAAGGTGATTTTTTACAGAGATAGGATAAGAAGCAAATTTCAAAGCTCAGGTCCTCCACTGGAGAGACTCAAATTCTGTTTTGAGAAATAGATCTCTGCAACATAACAAGAAATATATATTTGGCCTTTTCCCCCAGTTCCTGACACAAGTTCCTAAAACTTTGGAGATTTCCTGAGTGATAGAAATTATATAAGCATCTTTTATTCAAATATTTGGTCTTTAAGCCTGATTTCCAACAAAGGAGCTTCTAAACCCTTTGTATGATGGAGTGATAAATGTTGTTATGGTCCCCCAAAAGCTCATATGTGATATAACACAAGAACATTCAGAAGTGAAATGATTTGGTTATGAGAGGCTTAACCCAATCAGTGAATTAATTAATCCTCTGACAGGGATTGATTGTTAACTGAAGGCAGGTAGGATATGGCTGGAAGAGGTGATCATGGGGGATGTGCTTTTAGGGTATATATTTGGTGAGCTGAGTTTATTCTCTCTGCTTTCTGATCATCATGTGAGCCACTTTCCTCCACCACACTCTTCCTTCATTATGTTCTGCCTCACTCAAGCTCTGAGGAATGGAGCCTATTGTAGATGGATTGATACCTCTGAAACTGGGAGCCCCCAAATAAACTTTTCCTCCTGTAATTGTTCCGGTCAGGTCTTTTAGTCACAGCAGTGAAAAAGCTGACTAAAACAGGAGTTCTGTATGCTACTGAGAAGATTGACATTTGGGATCCCTAAATAGCTTCAGGAAAGGGACTGATCCCTGCAAGATTAGGGCATTATTAGAGTGTTGGAATTTTCAGTCCCACACCCCAACCTCTGGGGAGGGAAAAGGGATTGGAGCTTGAGGTAGTCACCAATGTCTGATGATCTAATGATTATGTCTGCATAATACAAACCCTGTAAAACCCTAAGCAATGGGACTGAGAAAGCTTCTGCACTTCTGAGTTATTATACACAACCAGGTACAGTGAGAGTGGCACATCTGAATTGGGCATGGAGACTAGGCTTCACTCTATTTGCTACTTCATCTGACTTTTGGTTGGTATCATTATGATATCTCCCACAAGAAAGTGGTAAATGTTTCCCTGAGTTCTATGAGCCATTATGGCAAATTGTAAAACACAAGGAGGGGATTGTGGGACAGACTCTCAATTTTCAGCTAAGTCAGATAGACGTGTGGGTAACCTGGGGACTCAATACTTGTGACTGACATTTGAACTGGACAGAGAGTCTTGGGGGAGAGAGTCCTTTACCTACAGAATCTGCACTAACTCCAGGTCACATCATAATTACATTGTAGGATACCCTACAAAGAACTGGAGAAAACCCACACATTTGGTGTCAGAAGTATAGTGAGCAGAGAAATCGTTTTCTCTGTTAATCTCCCATAAAAAAGACCATGAGTTGCAAACAACTGCCTTGAAGTTAGAATATATCATGAAAGTTATGGTTGGTGTCTACGTTTTGTAGCCCTCATTTTACTATGCAGTTAAAATGTCAGGTCACTCAGAAGTACTATAATTTGTTGTTGAAAGGGATGATGTTATTTGCATTTTGAGATCATTTCTCTCTAGGTTTCTGCTGAAACCACTGCAATTATAATAATTAATCTGTATCTCGGGTTGCAAAATCCTCATTTCAATTCTACATATATAGGTGTACTTGAGCCAAGGGGAACAAATAAATGATAGAAAAGTAGTAGATTGGAAAAAGTCATTAATGAAGGTCAATATTCACTTATAGGACAGAAACAGCTTTCAAAGTGTCATGGAGTCATTGACTCTTCTTTGTGAACTTTCTTCACTTGCTAAGCAAATATTCTTTTAAAATTTTAAATGGTTAATTAAAACAGCTTTGGGATTTCCCACAGCCAATTTTTATATCCCTTCTCTTTAATTTTTATTTTGCAAGTCATCACATGCTTTGGAATTAAAAGATATATGTGCATATGTATATAATTTTTAAAAATATAGCACTGCATGTCTTTCTCAAAAACCATATTGAAAACAAGAGAAAACTAAAGAAAAAACTTCTCTTGGGAATCCCTTCAATCCCAACTGCTTTTTTTGTAAATTAACTTTTTTATTTAAATTTTTCTTATAGTTATAACTTCTGTGGACTTCAAATCACATCATGGCATGAATTTAATTTAATAAATCATTTGGACTTATGACATTATGTAAGATTTGAAAGTATACCTTCTACTTATTTTGTATGACATATAACCATAAGGTATAGAACTGATGTTTTTAATTGTATTGATATACAGCCTATATATAGAAAAGTGCAAAAATTATAAGTGCAGTGTTCTGAACTCTAACAAATTAGAATCAACCATGTACAGAGTAGCAAATCCAGAACAGAACATTAAGGGGACCTCCCAAAGTTTCCTCCTAGTGCCTTCCAGTCACTTCCCCATCTCAATCATGGGTGACCATTATCTTGACTTCAAACATTATAGATTAGTTTGCCTGATTTCATACTAAATAATGTCATACATTATTCACATGTCGTTTCTTGTCTTTTGTTTGTTTCTCTTTGTGAGATTTATTCATATTGTGGCATGTAGTTTCCCATCTCTGTACAGCATTCTGTTGAGAAAATATGTATACCACAATTTGTTTATCCCTTCCACTGCCTTGTTATTGTTTTGCTGTACTGAGAATTGAACCGAGGGACATTATACCAGTGAGCTACAACCTTTATTTATTTATTTTGTTGAGACAAGAGGCCACTAAGTTGCTTATACTGGCCTCTAACTTGGGATCCTCCTGCCTCAGGCTTTCAAGTCACTGGGATTATAGAAGGATGAAACTCCACCAGGCTCCTTTCCATTGTTAATTAGCATTTTTCAAGTTCAAGCTTTTGACTACTATAAATATTGCTGCCAAGAACATTGTTGTACACATCTGTTGGTGAAAATATGTACTCATTTCAATAAAATATATAATTAGGAATGGTATTTCTGAGTTGGAGGATGTACATATTTCCACTTTAATTTATACTGCCAAGTAGTTTCCAAACCAGTTTTAACAATTTATATCCCAGCAGTTGTATGAAACGTTCAGGGTACTCCACATCCTTGTCAACACTTAGGTTTGTTTGTCTTTCAAAAATTTTAAAATATGTTAACTGGCTTAATATTTGCACACATTTATGACATATAGTAAAATGATTCAACACATGTGTACAACACATAATGATAATTAGCATTTTCAACTCTTTCAACACCTATAATGCTTATGTGCTGAGAAATTTAGCACTCTTCTTTTTCTGTTATCTTGAAATATATAATAAAATGTCATAGACTATAATTAACCCTACTATGCTATAGAACACTAGAATTAATTCCTACTATCTAGCTGTATTTGGATTCCTCTTATCTGCATTCACCTCTACCCTTCCTAGACAATAATGACTGCCATTCTACTCTCTTCTGTGAGATCAACTTTTTCGATTCAACAGATGACTGAGAACATTCAGTGCTTGTCCTTTAGAACCTGGCTTATTTCAATTAACATGATGCCCTTTGGTTCCATCCATGTTACAACAAATAAGCCATTTTATTCTTTTTTACGGCTGAGCAATATTCCATTGTGTGTAAATACCACATTTTCTTTCTTCATTCATCCATTTGTGGACATCTGGGCTGATTCCATATCGTGGCTACCGTGAATAGTGCTGCAGTAAACATGGGAGTGTAAGTATCTTTTAGATTTAAACATTTTGTACCCTTTGGATATATACCCAGTAGGGGGATTGCAGGATCACATGCTAGTTCTAGTCTTAGTTTTCTGATATCTGCCATGATACTCTTTCCCATATGACTGTACTAATTTACATTTTTATCCACAGTATACAAGAGTATCCCTTTCTCTACAGGTTTTCCAGTAATTGTTATTTTTTATCTTTTTGATAGTAGCCAATCTAAATGGAGTGAGATGGCATCTCATTGTGGTTTTGATTTGCATTTCCATGATGATCAGTGACACTGAGCGTTCTTCACATGCCACATGTCCATTTGTATGTTACATTTTTCTTTTTTGAGGAATGTCTATGCAGATCATTCACCCATTTTAATTGGATTATTTGGGCTTTTTTGTTTCTTACATAGTCTGGATATTAATCCATTTTCACATGAATAGTTTACACAGATTTCTCACATTTTTCAGATTGTATCTTCACTATATTAATTTTTTTCTTTACTGTGCAGAAGCTTCTTATTTTGATATGGTCATATTTACCTATTTTTTTACTTTTGTTACCTGTGTTTTGAAGGCTTATTCAAAAACTCACCACTATCCCAATGTCTTCCAGTAGGCTCATGTCTTACACTTAGGTCTTGATGAATTTTGATTTGACTTTTGTATGTGGTAAGAGATAGGGGTTTAGTTTCATTCTTCTACATGTGTCTGTCCCCTTTTCCCAGCACCATTAATTGAAGAGGCTATCCTTTCTCCAATGTATGTTCTTGGCACTTTTGTCAAAAATCAGTTGGCTTTAAGTATGTGAATTAATTTCTGGGTTCTCTATTCTGTTCACTGGTCTGTGCATCAGTTTTATTGGTCTATGTGTGAGTGTCATACTGTTTGATTATTATAGCTTTGTCATATGTTTTCAAATCAGGTATTGGATATCTTCAGATTTATTCTCTTTTCTCAGAATTACTTTTGCTATTCCTAAACTTTTACAGTTCTGTATAAATTTTATGATTATTTTTTCTACTTCTGGAAAGAATGTCATTTGTAGTTTAATGGGGATTACATTGAATCTATAGATCACTTTGTGTAAATATGAACATTTCAACAATATTGATTCTTTTAATCCACGAGCATGATCTCTTTCCATATTTTGGTGTCCTGTTCAATTTGTTTCATCAGTGTTTCATAATTTTCATTATAGAGATCTTTTACTTCTTTTGTTAAATTTATTCATAGGTTTTTCTTGTAACCATTGTAAATGGGTTACTTTATTTCTTTCTTTTTCAGCTAGTTTGTTATTAGTTGTTATAGTGTAACTCTAGACTGCCCCTCAAAGTCTCACGTGTTCAGAGATGGGCTTTGGGGAAGCGAATGGATCATGAAGGCTTCACCTCATCAGTGGATTAATCCTTTGGTGGCTGAATGGACTAATTGGAGGAAGAAGATCACTTGGGGCATGCCCTGGAAGGATTTATCATTTTTCTACTCCTTTATCCCCTTCCTTCCTGGCTTCTATAAACTTTCCTCTGCTTCACCCTTCTAACACAGGCCCAAAGGCCGGGAACTAGCTGACCATGGACTGAATTCTCTGAAACTATGAGCCAAACTAAATCTTTCCTCTTTGGGGGGTGGGGTACTGGAGATTGAACTCAGGGGCATCAACCACTGAGCCACATTCCCATCCCTATTTTTTGTACTTTATTTAGAGACAGGGTCTCACTGAGTTGCTTAGTGCCTCACCTTTGCTGAGGCTGGCTTTGAACTCATGATCCTCCCACCTCAGCCTCCTAAGACTTTGGGATTACAGGCATGTGCTACTGTGTCCAGCTAAATCTTTCCTCTTTTTAAGTTATTGTGCTCAGGTATTTTGACCATAAAAAATGATGAAAAGCTGGATAATGCAGAAATTGTTACCAAGAGGTGGGATTATCACTGTGACTATACCCAGCCATGAAATCCAGAAGCCTCTGGAACTGCTTTGTGAGAGGAATTTGATATACTGGTGGCGCAGTCTACAGAGGAATGTGTTCTTGAGCCCTACAGAGGTAGGCACCCTTGGCTGCAGGGCCTCTGAGAATGGGAGCCATGTGCCAGGGTGTCTTTTCCTTTTAACCATTCCCATGTATGGATTATGGTATAGCATTGTGCCTTTAATTTGCATTTTGTCAGGAACTTTCCTCACTTTCCAGCCTTTTCTCAAATGTTCCTTGCTCTTTCATATTTTTTGGTCCATTTTTATATTCTCTTTTGTGATCTACCTTTAAGTCTTTTGCCCATTTTTCTGTTTGGCTATTTACTTCTTATTGATTAATAAGTGTACTTTGTATATTTTAGATATAGTCTTTTACAAATACATGAATTAGAAATATTCCATTATAGACTTTCTTTCTCATTCTTTCAATGGCATATTTTAGTAAAATGAATTTTCAATATTGTTAAATTTATCCATTGTCATTTTTTAAATTAGAGCATTTTATGACCTAACAAATTTGTGCTACTTTAATATCACAAAATTTATCCCTTGTTCTAAAAGTCTTAGTTTTACCGTCAATATTTTATCTATACTATACCTGAAATCAATTTATTTTTAAATATTTTTTTAGTTGTAGATGGACACAATGTCTTTATTTTATTGCTTTGTATGTGGTACTGAGGATCGAACCCAGGGCCTCACGCATGCAAGGCAAGCACTCTACCACTGAGCTACAATCTCAGCCCTGAAATCAATTTTTGATTGATATAAAATCAACATTAATTTTTTTCAATCTGAGTATCAATTGACCAAGTATTATTTATTGAAAGACCTACCAATATAGTGCAGTGTCATTTTGACATAAATCTAGTGGCAGTACATTGTGAATTTTGGGGGGAGAGAGGATAGGTCAACTTGTCTATCATTGAGCCAATACCAATTTGTCTAAATTAGCTTTCAACAGGTATCTGAGAGGGAAAGTCCTCTTTCTTTGCTTATTGAATTTAAATTGACCAGACTATTCTTTGCCTTTGCATTCTGTATAAATATTCAAGTATTTTCCACAAAAGAAAAGCTTACTGAGAATTTAATTGAGATTGTTATAAATCTATAGAACAGTTTGTAGAGGTTTGGTGTCTAAATTATTTTAAGTCTTTTTCAAAACATGAACATCTATTTATTTCAGTTCCCTTTACTAATTCTAATAACATTATTTTAAACATAGAAGTCTTGAATATCTTTCTTAGATTTATTGCAAGAGACTCAATATCTTTATACTATTGTAAATAGTGTTTTTGAGTTTTACTTTCTATTTGTTACTGTTATATAAAAAATAGTATTTATATAAACCATTTATTTAGCAAAATTACTGTTATAATAATCAACATATAAATTCTTTTGGGCTTTCTATAAGAACAATTAAGTTATCTGTCAGGAAAAAGGTGATAGATTTAGCTGGATGTGGTGGCACACACCTGTAATCTCAGAAAACTGGGAGGCTGAGGCAGGAGGATTGCAAGTTGAAGGCCAGCCAGGGCAACTTAGCAAAACCCTCAGCAGTGTTGCAAGAACCTGTCTCAAAATAAAAAGGACTGGGGATGTAGTTCAATGGCAAAATGCCCCTGGGTTTAATCCTCAGTAGCCCCCATAAATGTCAACTTTATAGATCTACTTCTCATTTTTTTTGAAAAACAATTGGGGAGGTATTTGTTTACCTTATTTCACTGGCTAGAACCTCTAACACATTATAATAGTAGTTTTATTTTGCTGTTCTCAAGCTAAGGGAAAAGGTTTGTATCTTTTGCCATTAAGTATTATTTTTGTGGTAGATTTTCTTAAGTAGGTATTTAAAAACTACTAGATTATTTATAGACAACCAAACTTATTGTGACCAGAACTTTATAGCTTTATTGTATGCAAATTATCCTCAACTTATGGTGGGTTTGCACACTGATAAGCCTCTCACAACTTGAAAATATCATAAGTTGAAAATATATTTAAGATCCCTAACCTACTATTATGGTTTGCATATACAGTATCACTCCAAAACTCCTGTGTTAATGCTTGTTAACTAAAAATCCATCCCAGTTTGAATGGACTGGTGGTACAGCAGGTAGATGGGGCATGGCTGAAGGAGGTGGGTCACTGGGGGGCATTCTCTGGAAAGGTTCATCATTCCTGCGGGCCCTTCTCTCCTTCATTCTCTCTGCTTCCCAGCAAGACATGAATGGAGCAGTGCTCTTCCACCATGATGTTCTGCCTCATCTTGAGCCCATAGCAATGAACTTGGCCCACCATGGACTGAACCACTGAAACATGAATCAAAATAAACTTATTCCTCTAAGTTGTTCTTGTCAGGTATTTTAGTCATGGCAATGAAAAACTGACTAACACACTTACTGAACATCATAGGTTAGCCTAGTCAATATTAAATATACTCAGAACACTTATATTAATACAATTTGGCAAAATTATCTAACACAAAGCCTGATAATGGAGATAAGATGATATCTGAGATAAGATCTTCCTGGAGATTGCATTGTGTTCTTGGTTCTTGTGTCATCCTTGCATTTCAAGTAAGACACTAAGTAATAAGTATAGCAAAGTTTTATTAGAAAAGAAAAAAAGAAGGGGGGAAAAAGACATTCTCAAGAAATAGAGTGAATATTCTCAGAAAGGAGAGTTCTAGCTCACTTCGTTGTTAGCTCAGTTTTATTGGGGTAGGAGGAGAGGTTTCTGAAGAATCCTACCCAAGCACTACCTCTTAACTTTTGACTGACAGTAGGATTGTATCATATTTTTAAGTCCCTGTTTGCACATGTTTCTACCTAAAGGCAACTCTTGGTCATACTGGTTTATGTAAAGGTCACAAAGGCACTGTTTCATCCAGGTTCAGCCCAGATCAGGGTAACTTGTGTTCTTTTTATTGGCAGAGGAGTTTTTGTATTCTTCAGCCCTAAGAAGGAAGAGCAACTCTGAAAATAACAAGCTTGTTAGTCAAGTGTTGTAACATACTGTTATCTTTTAAAACCACAGCTGGGTCAGAATGGCCTTGTGTGAGCTATTTCAAAGGGAGACATGCTGAGAGTTAGCACCACAGGTTCAGTCTTTAGAATTAACCCTTTAACTCTATGTTCCCACCAATCATATCTAAATGCTACCTAACAAGCTTATTTTAAAATAAAATGTTGAACAGCTCATGTAATTTTTGAATAATGTACCGAAAGTGAAAAACAGAATGACTGAATAGATATGCTTTCACATCATCATAAAGTAAAAAGTGGAATCATAAATTGAGGAATATCTCTTTAGCTGGGCGCCATGGCGCACACCTGTAATCCCAGCAGCTCAGGAGGCTGAAGTAGAAGGATCGTGAGTTCAAAGCCAGCCTCAGCAACTTAATGAGGCCCTAAGCAACTTAGTGAGACCCTATCTCAAAATTAAAAAGTAAAAAGAGCTTGGATGTAGCTCAGTGGTTAAGCACACCTGGGTTCAACCTCTGGTACCATACACACTAAAAACAAAAACAAAAAAAAAATGGGGGAAAATCTGCGTGTGTGTGTGTGTGTGTGTGTGTGTGTGTGTGTGTATGCGTGCGTACGCGTGTCTGTGAGAAAGAGAGAGAGAGAGAACAGCATTACTGCCATAAATTCAAAGCCTTGGTTCAATCTCAAAATGAAGGTAATTCCATTTATTTGTGTTTTTTTTAATCCCATGTGTTTTCTGTAATTTCTCTCTAGAATTCCTTATTCACTTATCTCTCAATATGTAAATGATTTTACAAATAGACTCTGAATTCTCTTCTTCCCCATTTTTTAAATCAAATTTGCAGCACTTCTTTAATTTAGTTTGCTTTAGCTTCTTCCTTTTCACTGTTTTTAGCAGTAAGATTCCAACCTACACCTTTCTCTTCTATTATATAAGGTCTAGACACATATGAAGTCTGTGACCACCTTGTACTTTGAAAATAAAAATACTGGGCAAGCCCTGGCCAAACACTGCACTTGCCATCCACCACACATTTTTAGTGACCATGCTGTCTTTTGGAAGTACTGGAGTCTCTGGGAATTCCTAGGGAATTAACTTGCTTAACTCTAACACCAATTTCTTCTCTGTCTCATTCAAGTCACTATAACTTGTGACAGAGACTGCTAATTATCCCCTAGTGTCCGTGTTCTCTTTTATTATATGAAGCAGAATCCCCTTCCTACTAGGTGTCAGCAAGGCACAGTGTTGGTCATACAGAGATTACATTTTCCCAGCCTCTTTTACAGCCAGGTGTTACTATTTGATTAATTTCTAGCCAGTGATATTTGAAAGGAACCAATGCTTCAAACTTATGAATCCTATCTTTTACAAAGAAAGCTGTTTGCCTTCATGCTCTTTTTTATTTCCTGCTGGCTAGACCATGGTGACAATGAAGTAGTTAACTTGAACCTAGGAATGTTTGTAGCTTGAGTCCTTTCATGGTCTTGGGCAGCCCTTTTACCTTACCTGAGCATCCCTGTGGACTGGAAGATCACAGAGGATTGACTTTTGTTTTATTGAAGCCTCTGTATTTGGGTTTTCTTTGTTACAGAAACTAGTTTGCATTCCATATTATTCAATATTCAAAACTGGTCTCTTCTCTCTGTCCTACAGTGGTTAAAAAGGAACTGGGTTCCTTTACCTTGATATTGTGAAATGCTCTTCACGTCAGGAAGTGGTAGAAGTTGAGTGAAGGATCCAGTAACATTAGACACACAACAGCTCTGCAGAGAGCCTAATACAGAACATTAGAGTTTTTCTCCATACAAAAGAATCCAAGTCATGTCTATTGTGAGGGATTTAATTGTGTCCCCCAAAAAGATATGTTGTCCTATCACCTGGTACTTGTGAATGTGAACTTATTTGGAAATAGGGTCTTTTAGATGTAATGAAGTCAAGATGAGGTAATTCACATGAAGTTTAATTCAACATGACCAGTGTCCATATAAGAAAAAGAAAACACCATGAAAAGATATAAACACACAGGGGAAACACTGTCATGACAGAGAGAGAGAGATTGGAGTAGTGCATCTATAAGCTAACGGATGTCAGTGATTGATGGCCACTACCACAAGCTGGAAAGAGGGTAGGAAAGACTCTCCCCTGAAGTTTCTATAGGATAGGTAGTGTGGCCCTACCAACATCTTGATTATAGACCTCAGTGAACTTGATTGTTTTAAGCCACACAGTTTGAGATCTTTGCTACAGTAGCCCTAACTAGTACATCCACCACAGAAGTCCATGTCGTGTCCAGTCTCCCCCACCCCCTGCTATTTTCTTCCTAGTGAGGCAGGGCAAAAGGATAGTCAGTGTAGATAATGAATGATTGGGTGGGGGAAATGGGGGCTGGTGCAAAAGGAAATGGAATGCTAATGCCTCCAGAACACTTTCCCCTTCCTCCACCTGTTGCCAAGGTCACCTACTTCCAGGGAATTGTTCCACCCCAAAAGGAGCTGTTAATGAGTACCTCCTGGGTGGCTCCCTTCCTGTCTTTCTGGGAAGATATGGAAAATAGGGAGAGGTACCCCCTGGATGGCTCTCTTCCTACCCTTTCAGTCACATAGGCAAGAGAAGAGAAGGATAGGACACAAGAAACCTAAGATCTCTAAAAGGGACAAAACACCCCTACTCCCTGGAGCACCAGTTCTGGACTCCCTCAATTCTGGAGGAGTCTCTCTCTGTCCTATCCTTTAAATAAAAATTTTTATGCTTGCCTCAGCATTTCTTAGGAGTTTAATCTTCAACACTGAGGGAACAGGGTCCGATCCTGATTTTCAAGACTGGTTTCACTAACATAACCCCTTTCTCCTCCCACAAGATGCCACCCTTCTCTCTCTCAAGAAATCATTTTCCTCAATTTACCGATGTTCTTATATAACAACTGAAAAATGATTCAAGAATGCCATTTCATCTTGTGTAATTCTGAGAAAAATTTTCAGAGTTTTGTTTCTATGAAGTCAGTAACAACAAAAAGCATCAATTGTATCATGGTTGTTAAGAAAACATTTAATTATTCAAAATATCCCCCAGTGTACATTTGGCACATGCTTTTTCTTAATGGTGCCTTTCCTGCAATATAATCTCTTGCCACATTTTCCAAATTTGAAAATATTTTCATATGATACTGACATAGTTATATATTTATTTTGTATGTGGAAAAATTAGTTCTTTTCAAAACTCAATATTTGGTATGACTTTGCGATTCCTAATTAAATATATCTCTCGAGTCACATCAAACTGGATTGAATTGAAACAAATTAAATTGAATTTTGAAATTATGCATTATTTATTTAGAGCTATAGAATAAAATCAAAAATATAACTTTAAAAAACATTCTGTTTTTATCATGTGCACATTGCTATTATTAAATGATCAGTTCATTTCAGTCCTGTTACTTTGTCATCATCCTCCATTAGAATCCTAGTGACTAGAGATAAACCTACAATTTTATTCCCTGGTGATTTCTTATATTAGGTAGTGAAATCAAAATGATGTGTATTCTATAGTTCATTCATTAGAATGAAGGCCAATTGTCTTTCATGGATATTTGCTGATCTTCATTTTCAAGCAGGTGAGTTAAAGTCAAACCGCACCCTTAGGTTTTAAATGCTAATCATGTCAAAGTCCTATAGTCTTTGAACAGAGTACAGAGTAACCAGAGTAACCAGTTGTGGTAGTAGGAATAGAAATGTTCTTGTGCAAAGAACAAATGATTGATATTTCTTTCATCTCAACATGAATGACAAAGCTAGGAGATCAACTTTTCAGTGTTTCAGCTTTGTTTTGCTAGACATTAAAGGGTAAATCCCCTGCCATGTAAAAAGTATAGGCAAATGTGTATATGTGCAAAAATAAGTGTTGGCAATTCTCATCCTCGTTTTTCAATCTCTAATCATTTGTAATACTGTTTTCTTATTTATTGGAATATACTTTCTTGCAGAAAAACATTCTTCCTGTTAGAGAAGACCAGGGTGCCATAGAGAATCAAACGTGCTGGGCAGTAGCTTGGCAAGATAAACTTTATTTAAGCAGAAAGATGTGCCGATAAACAAAGCCTGGCAAGCAAGCACGCCAGGGCAGGCAGTCCCCTGTTTTTATCCCTAATGAGCACTGTCCCTTGCTCTGATAGGAGGATTGGGAGGTTACAACCTATATGACAGACTAATTTTAAAATTGAGGAGGGAAAAGAGAAGGGCTATAGTTACAATGGCTATGATTGGATACAAGCTAGGGAACTCAAAATGGCTATGATTGAATCTTACATTCAATTAGGGCTAAAAACTATATTCTGAAAATGGACCATTGGATTTTCTATTTCTCACATTGCAGACTCATCCATAGGCTTAATTGTTCAGTAGGAAAATTTTTTATTTTTCCTCTCAACTTTCTCTTTCCATGTAGCTCCTCCCAAACTCATTTATTCAGGATCGTTTTCATTCCTTGCAGCTATTCATCTCCTTCAACCTGGGTCTATAACACTGTCTGTTCATATCTGCCTTAGCCCTCTTCTTCATCACCCAACTTGATCCATTAAGTTATCTATTCTCTGCTACTCTTTGATAGATCCCTGATTTTTGCCTTCACAAATTTTTCAAAAGGGTTGCCTGTGTCCTCATTAATTTCCACATCTCCCACTAACACTTTTCCAGCCTAACTTCTTTCCTGGATCAGTTCCTCAAATAGTTCTCACAGAAACATTTGTGACTTTAATTGCCAAGAAGAAATCGCATTTCATTTCTTAGCATGGATGACGTCTCAGCCACATCAACATAATCTCTTCTCCTGGCTTGACCCAACACTGCCCTGATGGAAGTGCCTAGGAGTTCTTTCCTTCTCATTCTGTGCTTTTTTTTAATGTCATCTTCCCACATTTGTACCTTCTATTACATTTAAAATTATATATTCATATGATAAGATGCTCCATATGAAGGACATGGAAAATAAATCCAAGAACATTTTACCTAAGCTCTTGTCATTTAAAATCCCAGGCCTCAGCCACAGTGAAAGAACACAAAAGGAATTCCACCTGACTGGCACCTGACCTTCCACCTTAATGAGGCACCTGATGCCAATACAATAAGCCCCAGGAAATTACCTATTCACATTCCTGTCCCACCCTAATGGGTCAGCAGGACCCCAATACGAGGCACCCCAGGAATTGTCCTCCTCTCCCACCCTAAAACAAGCATATATAACCCACACCCTTGCTGCAGCCAGCTGTCATTTTCTGCACTGAAAATGAGCCACAAAATGGTTCCACCAATTGACTCTGCCACCAAATACTGAATAAAGAGAAGCCTGCTGATCCAAGGTTTGCTCCCACCTTTGTCTTGTGTGTGTCATTTGTCCTAACAGCATAGATTCAAGGAAATTTGCTGTAGCCAGAAGCTAGTTAAATGGAGAGAGTCCGCCTGCAGGAGCCCAGCCAAGGTCAGACCTGAGACTGCTAGCCACCAGTCACAGGGGAACCCAGACCCAGGGGAAGCACTGCCTCTGGGAACCCCTACAGGAAACTGGGCCTAAGTGAGGCCTGGAACCACATCCAAATCTGCGTCAGAGCCCCTGCCCACTGGCAGGAGCACAGGCCAAAGCCCAGGACCACCTTCAGGGACCACGGCAGGAGTCCAGCCAAAGTCAGGCACAAGATGCTATGGGCCAATCCACCAACCCACAGGAAAACCCAGACCCAGGCAAAGGACTGACTCCAGGAACCCCTGCAGCTGAGGCCTGAACTGCCCACAGTTTAGCCCCAGACACCCTGCCGATGCGCAGGAGCCCAAGCTCAAGGCCACACTCACCATCTGGAACCCCTGAAGGTGTCCACGCTAAGATCAGGCCCAGGAATGTCCTCACAGGTCTGTGTGAGAGCCCAGGCCCAGGACCACTCCTGCCCAGAGTGAGGATCCACGCTGTTGCTGCCTTCCTGTATTCATCTTGTACACTGCAGCCATCTCCATAGTTCTTCTTATATAGTAGCCTCTATGTTGGGGAAACAGACAGGACCTGGAGGCTACGGCCCACCAAAGCACTGCTTCTCTGATCAATCAACCCAAAGCCATTATAAGTCCCACACTTCTAGCCCCAACTTTGAAAGTGTTTGCATCCATCTTGGGCCACTCCCACTGCCATCTTGAGTTACCTCACTACTACCACCACCATCTTTAGTGGCAGTAATGTCCATATGGAGACACGTGTTGGAGACTGGAACTCCAAGGTGAGATACAGGTAGTCTATAGTGTCACTACAAGATTATAGGATAGAAACCACAATACCTCAGATCAGCATTGCAAGAAAGGAAAATACATAATTAACATAAAAAAACAAGGGAAGAAAGTACCCCAAATAAACCTAGATACTACAATAATACAATCCATTGACAGCAAATGGATGAAATGTCAGAGAAAGAATTCAGAATGTATGTAACTAAAATGATCTGTGAATTAAAGAATGAGTTAAGCAAGCAAATATAAGCAAAAAATTGATCACTCCAACAAAGAAATAAGAGAGCAAATAAAGGCAACCATCAATCACACCAACAAAGAGATAAGGGGGCAAATACAAGTAGCAAAAGATTACTTTATGAAAAAGCTAGAGATTGTGAAAAAAAATCAGAAATTCTTGAAGGAAACAATAAACCAAATAAAAAACTTGATAGAAAGAATCACCAGCTGACTAGAGCACTTGGAAGACAGAACTTTGGATAATGAAGAAAAAATATACAATCTTGAAAATAAAGTTGACCATACAATGAAGATGGTAGGAAACCATGAACAGAACATACAAGAATTATGATGTTATGGGATAACATCAAAAGACCAAATCTAAGATTTATCAGGATAGAAGAAAGCACAGAATTTCAAACCAAAGGAATGCACAATCTCTTCAATAAAATAATATCAGAAAATTTCCAAACATGAAGAATGAATTGGAAAATCAGATACAAGAGGCTTACAGGACACCAAATGTACAAAATTACAACAGATCTACACCAAGGCACATTATAATGAAAATGCCCAACATACAGAATGAGGATAGATTTTTTTTTAATTTTTTTAAAGACATTGATAGGCCATTATTTTATTCATTTATTTATATGTGGCACTGAGAATCGAACCCAGTGCCTCACACATGCTAGGCAAGTGCTCTGCCACTGAGCCACAACCCCAGCCCAGGATAGAATTTTAAAGGCTGCAAGAGAGAGGAATAAGATTACATATAGGGGACATCCAAATCGAATCTCAGCAGATTTTTCAACCCAGGCCCTAAAAGCCAATAGATCATGGAACAACATATACCAAACTCTGAAAGAAAATGGATGCCAATGAAGAATCTTATATCCAGCAAAATGAGCTTCAGATTTGATGATGAAACAAACCCTTCCATGATAAACAAAAGTTAAAAGAATTTACATCAAGAAAGCCTGCACTACACAGCATTCTCAGCAAAATATTCCATGAGGAGGAAATGATAACCAACAATGAAAATATACAAAGAGAGGAACTACACTAAAGAAAAAGCCAATCAAAGGAGAAACCAAGTCAAGGTAAAAACCAAAAATAAACCAAAATGACTGGGATTACAAATCATATTTTAATAATAAACCTGAATGTGAATGGTGTATATTCACCAATTAAAAGACATAGACTGACAAACTGGATAAAAAAAAAAAAAAGACCCAACAATATGCTGCCTTTAAGACACTCATATCACAGGAAAAGGCATCCACAGACTGAAGGTGAAAGGGTGGAAAAAATATATAACTCACATGGACCGCATAAGCAGGGTGGGGTTTCCATCCTCATATCAGATAAAGTGTACTTCAAACCAAAGTTAGTGAAAAGGAATAAAGAAGGACATTTCATATTTCTTAAAGGAATCATAAATCAACAACATGTAACAATCATAAATTTTTATGCCCCAGACAATGGAGCATCTGCATATATCAAACAAACCCTTCTCAACTACAAGAATCAAATAGACCACAACACAATAATACTTGGTGACTTTAACACAGGTCTCTCCCACCACTGGATAGATCTTCCAAACAAAAACTAAACAAAGAAACCATAGACCTCAATGAAACTATCAATAATTTAGACTTAACAGACATATATAGAGTGTTCCATCCAAAAACAAGTGAATACACTTTTTTTCCAGCAGCACATGGGTTCTTCTCCAAAATAGATCATATGTTATTCCACAAAGAAAGTCTTAGCAAATACAAAAAATAGAGATACTACCCTGCATCCTATCTGACCATAATGGAATAAAATTAGATATCAATGACAAATCAAAAAATAGAAACTACTCCAACACCTGGAGACTAAATAACATGCTATTGAGTGATGTATGGATAAGAGAAGATATTCAGGAAGAGATAAAAAAATTTCTTAGAGGTAACTGAAAACTCTGATACAACATATCAAAATCTCTGGGACACCATAAAGGCAGTGCTAAGAGGAAAGTTCATAACATTAAGCTCATTCATTAAAAGAAGAAAAAGGCAACCATTAAATGACTTGACTCTACATCTCAAAGCCCTAGAAAAAGAGGAAAAAACCAACACCAAAAGTAGAAAACAGGAAATAATTGAAATAAATGAAATTGAATAAAAAGAAACAATTCAAAAATTGACAAAACAAAAAGCTTGTTATTTGAAAAAATAAATAAAATTGACAAACCCTTAGCCATCCTAATGAAAAGAAGGAGAGAAAACCCAAATTATTAAAATTTGTGATGGAAAAAGAAATATTATGACAGACATTACTGAAATACAGAGGATAATTAGAAATTATTTTGAAAATTTATACTCCAGTAAAATAGAAAACTCTGAAGACACTGACAAATTTCTAGAAGTATATGACCTACCCAAACTGAACCTGAACATACACAACTTAAACAGATCAATTTCAAGCAAGAAAATAGAAGATGTCATCAAAATCCTACCAACCAACAAAGCAGACGGACTCTCAGCTGACTTCTATAAGACCTATAAAGAAGAATTAATACCAATACTCCTCAAACTATTTCATGAAATAGAAAAGGAGGGAACCCTTCCAAACTCATTCAATGAGGCAAGTATCACCCTAATACCAAAATCAGACAAGACACATCAAAGAAAGAAAATTTCAGACCAATATTCCTGATGAACATAAATGCAAAAATTCTCAATAAAATTTTGGCAAATCACATTCAAAAACATATTTAAAAAAAACAGTGCACCATGATCAAGTGGGGTTCACTCCAGAGATGCAAGGTTGGTTCAACATATGGAAATCAATTAATGTAATCCATCACATGAATAGACTTAAAGATAAGAATCATATGATTTTATCAATTGATGCAGAGAAAGCACTTGACAAAATATAGCACTCATTCATGTTCAAAACACTAGAAAAACTAGGGATGATAGGAACATACCTCAACATTATAAAAGCTATCTATGCTAAACCCAAGGCCAACATCATCCTAAATGGAGAAAAAGTGGAAGCATTCCCTCTAAAAACAGGAACAAGACAGGGATGCCCTCTTTCACCACTTACATTCAACATAGTCCTTGAAACACTAGTCAGAGGAATTAGACAGATGAAAGAAATTAAAGGGATACAAATAGGAAAAAAAAAATCTCAAACTATCATTATTTGCCAACATGATTCTATACTTAGAGGATCCAAAAAGTTCCACCAGAAAACTTCTAGAATTAATAAATGAATTCAGCAAAGTAGCAGGATATAAAATCAACACCCATAAATCAATTGCATTTCTATACATCAGTGATAAACCTTCTGAAAGAGAAATTAGGAAAACTATCCCATTCATGATAGCCTCAAAAAAATAAAATAAAATACTTGGGAATGAATTTAACAAAAGAGGTGAAAGACCTCTACAATGCAAACTACAGGATACTAAAGAAAGAAATTGAACAAGACCTTAGAAGATGGAAAAATCTCCCCTGCTCTTGGACACACAGAATCAATATTGTCAAAATGGCCACACTACCAAAAGTGCTATATAGATTCAATGTGATTCCAATTAAAATCCCAATGTCATTCCTTATAGAAATAGAAAAGGCAATCATGAAATTCATTTGGAAGAATAAGTGATCCAGAATAGCCAAAACAATCCTTAGCAAGAAGAGTGAAGCAGGAAGCACCACAGTACCAGACCTTAAACTATACTACAAAGCTATAGTAACAAAAACAGCATGGTACTGGCACCCAAATGGCCATGTAAACAAATGGTATGGAATAGAAGACACAGAGACAAATCCACTTAAATACAGTTATCTTATACTAGACAAAAGTGCCAAACATGTACATTGGAGAAAAGATAGCCTCTTCAACAAATGGTGCTGGGAAAACTGGAAATACATATGCAGCAAAATGAAACTAAACCTCTATCTCTCACCATGCACAAAATTCAACTCAAAGTCATCAAGGACCTAGGAATTAAACCAGATACCCTATGCCTAATAAAGGAAAAAGTAGGCCCAAATGTTCATTATGTCAGATTAAGACCTTACTTCCTTAGGAAGACTCCTATAGCACAAGAAGTAAAATCAAGAATCAACAAATGGAATGGATTCAAACTAAAAAGCTTCTTCTCAGCAAAAGAAATAATCAATGAAGTGAACAGAGAGCTGACATTCTGGGAACAAATCTTTGCCACATGCACATGTGATAGAACACTCATCTTCAGGATATATAAAGAACTCAAAAAATTTAACACCAAAAAACCAAACAACCCAATCAATCAATGGGCCAAGGAGCTGAACAGACACTTCTCAGAAGAAGATATACAATCAATCAACAGACATATGAAAAAATGTTCAACATCTCTAGTAATTAGAGAAATGCAAATCAAAACTGCTCTAAGATTTCATCTCACGCCAGTAATGGCAATTACCAGGAATACAAACAATAAGTGTTGGCGAGGTTGTGGGGGGAAAATGTACACTCATACATTGTTAGTGGAACTGCAAATTGCTACAACCAATCTGGAAAGCAGCATGGAGATTCCTTAGAAAACTTGGAATAGAACCACCATTGGACCCAGCTATCCTTCTCCTTGGTCTATACCCAAAAGACTTAAAAACATCATACTACAGTGACACAGCCACTTCAATGTTTATAGCAGCTCAATTCACAATAGCTAAATTGTGGAACCAACCTAGATGCCCTTCGATAGATGACTGGATAAAGAAACTGTGGTATATATACACAATGGAATATTACTCAGCAATAAAAGAGAATAAAATTATGGCATTTGCAGGTAAATGGATGGAGTTGGAGAATATCATGCTAAGCAAAGTAAGCCAATCCAAGAAAACCAAAGGCTGAATATTCTCTCTGATAAGTGGATACTGATCAATAATGAGGGAGGGGACACAGGTAGAATGGAGGAACTTCGGTGAAAGGGGAGTGAGGGGGGAGGAGACATGAGGGCAGTAAAGATGGTGGAATGAGATGGACATCATAGCCCTAGCTTCATGTATGACTGCATATATGATGTGATTCTACATCATGTACAACCAGAGAAATCAAAAGTTGTGCTCCATCTGTGTACAATGAATCAACATGCATTCTGCTACCACGTATACCTTAGTAGAATAAATAAATTAAACAAAAGAAAAAAATGTCATACTCCTTAAAAAAAGAGGAAGAAGAATGAAGTGAGTCCAGACTATATAATCAAAAGCAGGGAATGAGGCTCTGGTATGGTGAGAAATAAGAATAACAATTCCAAGAAATGATGACAAATTGGAAGAATATCTAATGTGGACAAGGAGAAGGGGATAGAAGAAGGGAAGGAGGAAGGATTGACAGAGCAGGAATAGGAGCTGCTGCGATGTAGGGTTTTATATTTCCCTTCCTCTTGCTGCATCTCACATCTGATCACCGAGGAGCTCTAAAATGAGATGATATTAGAAACAGTGGTCAAAAAGTAGGTAGGCTAGGTGATTTTGGAAGAGTGATAAGGACCTACAGGAAGGTAATGACGACAGAGTCAGTAACAAAGGAGGAAAAGGAACCAAAAGCAACATGTGGCCCCATGATGTAGGATGGAAAAAGGGGTATATATGCCAGCACAATCAATTGTGTGTGTGTGTGTGTGTGTGTGTGTTGCTGGAGATTGAATGCAGGGCCTTGTGCATGCTAGACAAGTGCTCTATCATGAAGCTACACTCCCAGTCCCAGGATAATCAATTATGTATGAGAAATTCATGGTGTATTAATTAGGGTAAATGCTGGCAGTTGAAACAAATGAATCCAAAAAAGTGTATAATGGTGCATGCACAAAAGAAATTTGTTTCTTCTTTTCATAAAAACCAAAACAAATATTCCCAATTAACGAGTAGATAGCTCCTACTAAACAGGGAGGAAGAATTTCAATTTAGTTCTTCATATTTGTGTTTCTCCATCTTCAAAACTTGGCTTCCATGGTCACTGGAATCATACGCATCAAGCTAATAGAAGGCCCAAGAGCTTGGTGGGTGGTTCAGGGAAGATTTCACAGGCCAGATATCAAAGTGGATCACAGGTTCCATGTACATTTTAGTGATCAAAAATAAGCTACATGGCTATACCACACTGCAAAGGAGATGGGAAATATAGTCTAGTTGTGTGTCAGGTGGGAAAGAAAATAGGCTTGTTGAAATGGAGGAGGGGAGAGTCTTATTATCTGCCTCTCACACATTATGAAATGAGGATTCATATGCTTCTTTAAAGAGGACCCTTTAAGTATAATGTGTGCATCCATAGCCTGTGATTTATTTGCAATACAAGCACAATTTAAGCTGAAGGGCAGTGTTATGACGGGATGCTGCAATGAAAATGAGCCCATTGAGCTCATTCATATCTTCTTGAAATTGAGGCACCCCATGCTGTTCAGTCTCAAGCCTTGGTGCAAAACAGCATGTCAAGTATGACAACTTCCCTATTATCCATCACAGACTGCCACTCTGCACATACAGGAATATTTGATAGCCTGCCAGTCTCTGATTTTTCCAATTTCAGGGGTAACAAAAATCCCTTGAACTTCTAGAAAAACAAATAGCTCTCAATCCTCAAGATCTTAGGGCTTCTTTGCACCTCAGAGCCACATCTGAGGATTAACTGAGAAACAAAAAAAGTACCAGGTATTCATTAACTCTAGAAGAAATTTTCCTTTCCACTTCTGCAGTTGCTATCATTCTCAGGTGGTGATAGAAGATCATTTGAAACTCATTTCTCACTAACTGAGATGACAGTGAAAACAAGTGAGCCATGCTAATTTTCTCTTTTATGTGTATTTTTGGCCAAAAGGTATTTACCTCTCACAGCAAACATGACTTTTACATTTTTGAAAATTCATATGGAAAAAGCATACAACTTGTAGGTATACATTTAGTGCATGTGGTATACACATGATGCACATGATTTTAGGTGAACAATTAAGTGGTATACCCTGTACAGAGACAATGTTAAAGACATCGGTTGAGTGGATTAAAACTTAGAGTACCACTGTCTTTCACTGGATAGTAAATGAACTTTGGGCATTTATATTTATGTATCTCTAAATGTAGTATGATTCATATGCAAAGATCCATGGTTTTATATGTGTGTGTGTGTATATACACATATATACACATATATACACACACATATGACAAGTTCCATATATGACTGTATATATTACATATATACTAAAATTAATTTGATCTTAATATTACAATATAGGAATAATGAAAGAAAATACATTTTGGAAATGGGGAGTTCCATGGCAAAGAGAAAAATGCTTACACATTTCACAAAAGGAATCCTTAGCTTTTAATTATTCATTCATTTCTCCATTCAATAAATCTTTTGGGATCCTGTAAGACCTTGTTAATGTGTAGTCTGCAAAGCAGCAACATGGGCATCACTTTTAGCTTGTTAAAAATGCACTGTGTTGGAATCCAACTCAGATTTCCTGAATCAGAACAGATTTTTAACAAGATCCCCAGGTGACCTCCATGCATATTAAGGTCAGAGAAACAATGCATATACAGCACCACTCTATAGATCATCCATATAAAGTTTTTCACATCAACAATCACTGATCAAATAGTACTATACAATTAGAGAACCTATAGAGAAGTGCTGTGGAGCAGTGTGGGGAATTTGGCAAAATGTGGAGCTATTTTGGATGGTTAATCCAAAATAAAGGATGCTACTGGCACCCCGTGGGTAGAAGACAGGGATGCTATTAGAAACCCCCATAATACACGGTACAGCCCCCAAGACAAAGAATTATCCTGTCCAAAATATAGTGCACTAGTGAGAAACCTAGGACAGTAGTTGGTAACTTTAGGTTGTATTACAATGACCCAGAGGCCTTGTTAAAACACACATTGCTGGGCCCTGTCTCAGTTTCTGACTATAGGTCTGGGAAGGGGCCTGAATGCTTTCAGCCCAGAAGCCATACTTTTGAGAAACATTGTATAAACCTCCAAGAGCTGCTATTGGGTCCATTGGGGTCTTTTGCTTTATCCTCTTGATGATCCTGGAAACTTCTGACTCTCAGTTACCTTGACCATCTTAGTTAGAGCTTCCCAAGTTAACCAGAGCCCAAGTTGCCTCCATACTTACAGGATGACAGGGAGCTAGACAGTAAGATCTTTGTGAGGGGTTGTTTGAGTGGGGGTGGGAGTGCAGGCAGAGCTGAGTCAGTCAACAGAGAAAATACAGTGCTATTGTCATTTACAGATGATACCAGATGGCAGCTAAATTCAGAGTCCAGACTGCCTGAGGGGCTTGCTAATTACAAGAGGCTTCAGCTGCAGGAAACACCCTAATCACCCCAATGGCAGCTGGGCAGCCCCAGGGAAGGCCCCATTGCCAGCAGAAATTTTTGTTTGTTATAAAGTAGGACTTGGAGGATAAAAATGACAAGTTCAATTTGGAGAATATTTAACAGAGGAAGAGAGAGATGGCAATATATTTATGATGGGGTGGCAGGGAACCATCAAGGGAGACAGGTAGGTTGGATTAGATGGGAATCAGAGACCAGGAAGTTATGAGTTGCAGGAGCCCAGGCCAGGCTTTGAGGTTCCCCACTGTCCCAGGGACCCCTGCAAAAATAACAAAGACTTCAAGATGGAATTTTGTGGTTTTTACTTACCACCTGCTGTATGCCCTCTGCTATTTGTTATTCCTTTCACACACAGACACAAGAAAAGCTATTGATTTAACACGTTTAGGAAGGAAGAAAGACATCTTCTGCTTTGTTTCATCAGCTAACTAACTGCCTTTCTTTGGTTGGCAACCAACACTGAGATAATTTTGTTCTATTGGGCAGCATTTAGCAAAACCCCAGGACTGTGAATGAGAGAAAAACAGTAGGGAGGAGAACAAGTACCCCAGCAGCTGTTTCTGGGCTACCCCCCAAGTTTTGGGGTTTGGGCCAAGTTCACAATATGCACCTCTACTGGAAATTTGAACAAGATTTCCGATAAGTGGGAATAAATTAGAGAAATACATCTAAAACAATTTGTGTACAATTTAACGTAGTAGTTTATAGGATCTTTAAATGGATTTTCTTCTTTTGAGACTTGATCTTACAATGCAAAAGTTGGTAGGAAATAATTCCCAAGTCTATTCACATTTGAAAACCACTCCAGACTAATTTATGTCCCTCTAGTGAATCCTGTAATTTCTCAAAAGGGGTAGAATTACAATTCCTTTCCAGAGAGAAAATATTTGTTAATAGTCCTTTATAAACACACCTTTCTTGATTTTTCCCCACATACCCAAAAAAAGCCCGTTCAGAAACATTTTTCTGCAGCCCCACCTCTCTTCTCTGCAATTCCATCAAGGTTCTAGCCACATTGGATAGGTAACAGCACCTTTTATTCAGGAGGGTAGGAAGGAGACCCCTATGCAGACCATATTGTGTGCAACTGCAGATCCTTCAGAGTCTGCACAAATAGGACTATCAATGAAATTTGTCTTGCTAACACAGAGAAATGGACTGAGCTCGTAGTTATTAATCTCCCTTCATATAAGCCTGAAGGGTGATTTTCTGTCCAATAGGTAACAAGCTTGGAGGTCACCACTGTATACTAACAACAACTAAAAAACTAAACTGAGAAAGCAACTCTTCTTAGATCCCTGAGACAAGTGAGGCCACAGAGCAAACCACTCTCCTCATTGGCTGGGCCAACAGGTTAATATAGAGAATCACAACTTGAAAGAGAAGACAGTAATAACCTCCATGGGAACCGGCACCAGAGCAGAAAAATCTGAACTATTAGCATGAAGAGATGCAATAAAAGGAGGAAAAAATTAAAAACCCACTCTATATCCCATGACCAGCTCTCCCCTACTTCCTGCCCACCTTCCCCTGTTGCAGGTACACTGAGCATTTTACTGTGGCTACTAAGACATTGAATTTATAATCTTTGTGTTGCTGTTACATAAAAATGGTAGTTGAACCAGTTTTAACTTCTGTAAGTCATTCCTAAATACATATGCAGTTCTTTTATGGGAAAACACTTTTTTCACTTCAAGGTTAGAACTTGATCATAGACTAATGGACAAAACAACACTGATTTCTCCCATCAAGACTTCACTATATGACATAAGCCAATTCCCCCGCCAAAAAATACAAAGGCTAAATGTTCTCTCTGATAAGTGGATGCTCAACACACAAGGGAGGTGAGTGGGAATAGAAGTTCATTGGATTAGACAAAGGAGAATGAAGGGACAGGAGGGAGTATGGGAATACCAAAGACATAGAATGAATCAGACATAACTTTCGTATGTTCCTATGTGCGTACATGACTAGTGAAACTCCACATCATGTACAACCAGAAGAATGAGATCCTAGAATAAGTTATACTCCATGTATGTATAGTTTGTCAAAATACATTCTACTGTCACGTATATCTAAAAAGAACAAAAAATAAATGAAAAACATTCAGTGTGCCACTAAACCCTATGTTCTTAGTTTCCCCTATAATCACACCACACCTACAAATAGAAGCTTCTACCTCTTTTATATGTGTGTGCATATTGTGGGTATGTCCAAACAACTAGAAAAGAAGTAGGAAAGTAAGTAAGTGTGCCCATAAAGATGAACAATATATACGACAGTCCGCTAGAACCATATTGCATACTGACATTGTGGCCATCTTGGTTTGTGTAAACACTTTCTATGAAGTTCACTCACTGAGAAGATCACCTAATAACACATTTTGCAAAAATTGTCCTTGATTACTGAATTGTTGCTGATACCAAACTCAGGTTACCTTGGATATTTGAATAATTTGTTAATAAAAACACAGAGCCCACAGTTATCCATAATGTTTAATTATAAATGAATCACATACATAATGATATAACAATTTCATTTTCCACTTACTTGAATTGCATTTTCCACTTACAGATACTATGATTTTTACAATGCGAGAATAAAGAGTAACTTTCATTGGTTGCCACATAACTAATGTAGTTGAAGTGTTGAGCTACAATGCCACTAATAAAGCTGCGGATTTTTGGCTATGTGTATTTTTCATTTAAGTGATTAAAAGTAAGATCTTGCTCTTGTCTCCAAGGTATAGATAGATATTAAACTCTGTATTACCTTTGCTAAAATTGTTCAGTTACCTGGGTGGGTTGGAAGTGCTGGCTCTAGGACTGATAAGATACATGTTGTAGAATGAATCCATCTTTGCATATTTCTTTGACTTGCTACTGATTACTTCATACAGCCTCCCTCTGGTTAGGGAGAAGAACACAGTAAGATTTGCTTAGTCTGAGAAAGAGCTGAAAATCAAGAGAGTGATTCTGAAGAGGCAAGAGGTAATCACTAATGGTGCTAACCTAGTTTAGTTTTCTGAGAATTTACAGTAGCTAAATAACACTCCAGCAAATGAGAACATTTTTTTTAGAATAAAATATATTTTGTAGTGGCTCAAAAAGTTTTGTTCTAGTTATTCTTTCAAAATAGAAAAATTATGCCAGACTAACAAGCATGACATTATTTATGTGAAAGAGGAACTTGTTTTAGAAACTATGAAGGAAGGAAAGGAGAAGCACCGATGTCTTTATTTTATCCACTAACCATTCAAAAGTATGTAAGGAATTTTGAACGATGGCCTGGTGCATAACACAAATGAGAAATACTTTCATAAGGCAAAGTGGGATAATTCTGTGGCTCAGTATGCTTCTTTTTACCCCAGAGGCTTAATTTTCTGACTCTTGCCAATTCAAATCTTTGTTGTAGTCCATACCTCTGGGTGTGTTTAGTGTGTTTGACTCTTTATGCCTAAGGATAATTGGCCTTAAAAAATGGAATAATTCTGACCTCACACACGTTTGTACATGCGCAAGTTTGCAGCAAAAATGAGAGGTGTTACAGAATGTCTTAATGTTGCTCCTTAAAATGTGAAGGGAAAAAGATAAGAGAGGAAAAACACATTTTAAATTCACATCATCCCATAGTGATTCTAACTCTTTTATTCCGGAGACTTCCCTGGGTCTTCCGAGGTCTCCTTGGCCTTCCTGTCCTCCCACTGAGGAACGTCAACCTCACTGCTGCTTTTCTTCACTTGATTTTCCCTTTAACTGTTTTCTTCTTTTACCCTTTGTCTAAAGGCATGGGACATTCGTAATTTTCATTGACATACATGGAAAAGGATAGATGGCCTAAGTGAGTCCTGGAAGCCAGGATTGCAGGCCTCAAGGTTACCTGCCAAGCACACTTCTAAATGCTTTGTATTAACTCGGCATTCAGAATACAACAGAAATGGATGCTGTTGTTACTTTCATTTTACAAATGAGGAAACTGAGGCACAGAGAGATTAAACAATGCTTATTAACTAAGAGCCATAGCTAGAGATACCTGGAAACCAGTGATTCCTGAAGCTGAGAAGCGTACATTTATTTATTTTTCTTTAGCTAGATAAATTAGGGGAAAAAAAAAGGTAGAGTGAACAAGAATAAGACTATAAATGACTAACAGGAGATATTGCAACCTGAAACCTCATACCCCTTAAACCGTGGCAAAAGGGTTTTCAAACCCAGTGTAAGAACTTCTGGCAAATAAAAACAAAACAGGTGATTTTTATCAGCACTCATTTTTCTTTAGGATGTAGTTCAAATAAACCAATTACTTAGTTCCTGAAGAGCTATGGGGTCAGTTAACTTAGGTCGGTTTCCACATCCATAAGATGAGTGCAGTAATAAATAATTCCTGCCTGGCCTACCTCCTAAGAGTTGCTAGGAGAATCTAATGAGATAAAATGTTTAAAACTCTGCAATCACAGACAAGTCTGCAAAAGCTCTCCATCCATGTTATTTAACATTTTTCCACAGAAAGTTCTAGACTCAGTATTTACACAGGACTGCTTGGATGAAATTCCTTCACTGTTGTTGCTATAATAATAGCAAACAACTCTTGAATGCCTACTATGTGCCTGGCATATACTTCAGTTAAGGCCCCCAGCATAATCCTATGAGGTAGCTAATATCATCTCTACTTTGCACATGGAGAAACTGAGGCATGGAGAGAAGACTTTGCTCAAGGTCACATTGTTACAACTTGTATTTGAACACAAAAATAATTTAAATATGATCACTAAGGGTATTGTAATAAAAACATGAACACATGACAAATTCATCTTTTTGTAAAAGTGAAAAATATGAATAGTTCATGTTTAAACATAGTGATTAAGGTCTTGCTGCTGTGTTTATCATTATTTGAGAGTCACTGATGTACTTCCTATTAGCTTTGGGAAATCAGCCAACACTGGTAGAGTGTTGGGAGCAGCAAAGAAACTGGGGACAATTACCCCCCAAGCAGGCAGAGCCTGTCCAACAGAGATTTCAGAAATTCTTTAGTAGTGGTAAATTGTTAAGTTCAAAATTGTCAAACTTAGGTCATATGTGGGAATACAATGGAAATCTACTAAATGAAGAACTAAATTTGTAAGATTTTAGCATGGTAGTATGGACATTTTTGAGTACCTACTAAATGTCAGGAATATAATCATGCATTGTAGCCCTTGAGAAGTCTAAAGTCTAGAAAGGATGACAAAATACCAAATAAATTATTTCAATGATACACAACAATGTTATGTATAAGTACTAAGGCTCTTACACAAGGCACTTTATAGAACACTTAGGAAAGAGAGCTCATGAGTTAATCCTTAAGACAGGAGTTTGGTCAACTAGAAGAAAGATTTAGATGAAACTATTAAAATTCATCTGCTGTATAGTTTGAGTCTGATATTGTAGAAAGAAGAGGGAGAAGGAGTAATGGAAGGAAAGAGGAAGAGGTGAAGGAGGTGGAAAGAGGAAGAAGGAGGGAGAAATAGACAGTTACAAATATAGCATGAGATAGAAGTTCTTTATTCAGCCATTATTCCCTCCACATCATAACCCCACTACACCATTGTATTGTCACAGATATTCTTTCTGCCTCTTTCTCTTCCTTCACATCTTCTGGGACCTCCATTATGTATATTTTGTTTTGATACTTTCCAAACTCTGAAGTTCTGATTTTTTTTTTAATTAATAGGGGTTTTTTTTAAGAGCAGTTTTAGGTTCACAGAAAAATCGAACAGCCATATTGAAGTCACATTCCCCCCTCACTACCCCACCCACACAAAGTTTCTTCTATTGTTAGCATCTTGAGTTAATGTGGTACATTTGGTACAATTGGCAAGCTAATATTGACACATGATATTCACTAAAGTCCACAGTTCACATTAGAGTTCACCCTATGTTCATCATTCTCTTAGTTTTAAAAAAATGTATAACAGCATGTATTCACCATTACAGTGTCATACAGAATAGCTTCACCACCTAAAAATACCCTGCATTCCACCTATTCATCTTTCCTTCTCTGCCCCAGACCCCTGGCAACCCACAATTCTTTTCTGCCTCCATAGTTTTGGCTTTTCCAGAACGTCTTGTGCTTGGAATCATATTATATATAGCCTTTCCAGACTGACTTTTTTTCACTTAGCAATATACATTTAAGGACACCCCTACCCATTTCTATTTATAGCCTGGTAGTGTCATAAGAGAAGAGATATCTCTGGAAGAGGGACTGAGATGTTCCCAGGGAGAAGGGACTCAAGTCAGGACCAGTGGGGTTCTTGACATATATGACCAAAAAAAAAAAAAAAAAAAAAAAAAACAATTTCAGCACAGAGATTTGTTTAGGAAAGCAAAGAATATACAGGGAGAATGCAGGCCATGTCAAGAGTGATGGATGCCTTTGCAGGGTCCCATTCTCTAAGGAAACTTGATGAGGGATGAGAATAGGAAGGAATGTAGGGATAACATCAGTTTGGTGATCTCAAGATAGTTTAGGATGGTCTAATCATTTTCAGAATCCTTAAACAGATGTGGTCTCCATTATCTGATCAATAGATAATACTAGAAAGTCCCCTAAAATACAGTTGTTTCAAAATATCATTTTGCACAATATAATTATCATAAGTGGCTGAATTTATGGTTAACTTTGAGGTTTACAGATGTCCCAGAGATTTGGAAGTAATAGGCCTAGGAGAGAGACTGACTTGGAAAGTGACTGGTCTGGAAAAGTATACAGAACTTAAAATTACATTTTCTTGTCTTTCCTTTATGTGTCCTTTCTTTTTTATTATTTATTTATTAAATGTTCTCTATTCTACCTCAATAGCTCATTTCTTTTTCCAGGACTACACTGACTTAGTTAAAAGTTTGGTAGTGCCTGACTTTGTTCTTCTCCTTCAGTATTATATTAGCTATTCTGGGTAT
This sequence comes from Xerus rutilus, assembly GCA_028644305.1. NCBI lineage: Eukaryota > Metazoa > Chordata > Mammalia > Rodentia > Sciuridae > Xerus > Xerus rutilus. The sequence continues at coordinate 85,019,827 of CM053404.1, forward strand.
TTTGCTTTTCCATATACATTTTAAAATCAGTTTGTCAATATTCACAAAATAATTTTCTGGAATATTGATTAGGATTGGGATGAATCTATAGATCCACTTGGGGAAAACTAACATCTTAACAATACTTAGACTTCCTCTTCATGCATATAGAATATCTTCTCCTTAATTTAAATCTTCCTTGATTTCTTTCATCGAAGTTTTGTAGTTTTCCTCATTAGATCCTGTTCTTTATCAAGCTCTGTTCATTCTTCTCCATGGTTTTTTATTTCTATTTCTTTAACTGAATAAACTCAATTACTAATATCTTCCTTTATTGCCAGCTCAATTCTTCTCTTGCATTTTAACTAAATTATGCATTCCCACTCCAGAATTCCTGTGTAGTTTTTTTTTATAGTTGATATCTCTTTATTGATAATCTCTGTAGTGAGGAAACATTTTCATAATTTCCTTTAGTTCTTTAAATTGTTACTGGAATTGGAGATTCTGCTGCTCACTGCTCAACCCAAACTCAGGAAATAGAAGTTGGAGGAAGTAAACAGTTTGATTCAAAGTGGGTCCTGAGGAGCAGAGAGGAGAATTCTTCTATCTCAAGTCCCCGTTTTCTAGGGGCTCAGAGTGTGAAAGAAAAGGGGGTGCAGTAGAAGGGAAGGCAGGAAATATACAGCTATCAACATAGCTTGGCTGTGCTAGCCAGAGAGTTACAACTCTAGGTTTTCAACCCTTGCTGCTACCCAGACTTTAGGGCAGTTTCTCAGTTTCCACTCTCAGCATGAAGAAACAGACACAGGAAAACAGATTATCAAAAAAATTGGGAAGCAAAAAGCAAATTGAGTCTTTTAATTTAAGTGGGGTCCCATTACATTTAGATATCATTTTCTTTTGTTCTTGGGACATAATTATAATAGCTGATTTAAAATATTTGCTTAGTAAACCAAACATTTGGACTTCTTTAGAGATTATATATTATTGATTGTTGTATCCTTTCCCTCAAGTATGGGCCATACTTCCCTATTTCTTTACATGTCTCATCATTTTCTGTTGCAAACTGGACATTTTAACTACTATAATGCAACTACCCCAGAAATCAGACTTTTTATTTTTATTATTTGTTGTTTTTGTTATTGTTGTTCTCTTTTTTGTTTAATGACTTTCCCAAACTAATTCTGTAAAATTTTGTTCTTTGACATGTGTGGCCTCCAGGGATTCTGCTCCCTTAGATTAGTCACTACCTAATAATTTAGCAGAGATTTTCTTAAATTCCTTGATCCAGTAAATTTCCCAGCTTTGCTGCAAGTCTCTTTATGAGTGTTGGGTACACATTCAATGCTTTCTTGGGCAGTTTACAATATCTCATCTTCCCCAGTTATTTTTTGGTACTAGGGATTAAACTCAGGGACACTTAACCACTGAGCCACATCCTCAGCCCTTTTTATTTTTTATTTAGAGACAAGATCTCGCTGAGTTGGTTACACCTCACTAAGTGGCTGAGGCTAGCTCTGAACTCGCAACCCTCCTGCCTCAGTCTCCCACATCACTGGGATTACAGCTGTGCACCACCACACCCGGCTCACCTTTAATTTCTCTTTGTATTGAGAGCCTTAGGATCAGTCAGAGGTGAAAGTTAGTAATTTCTCAGGGTGGGTATATGCATGGTCTTTGGGTTTCCCAGATTAGATTAGAGTATTTCAAAATCCCCTATGGATATTTTATGCCCAGATTTTAAGTCTCTTTTGGGGTCTTCCTTTGTTTGCCCCAAACATTACCCCTGCGTCAGGTAGCTGCAACATTAAACAATCACCATTGATTACTTTCAACAATTGTCCCAGGGAAAAAGCTATTCACAGAGGGTGAATTTGGACTCAGGTCAATAAAGATTATATGAAAATGAGGCTCTGGGTAAGTTCTACCCTGCTAGAGGCTTCTAATCTGCTGGGTTTTGCAAATACTTCCTATTGGTTTTAAAGATTACCACAGAGTTAAGGAGAGGAGAATGGTAATGAAACATTAAAATGCAAAAAGCTCATTGTTCTTGCCGAAATTCTTGAATGAATGTTCCTCACATTGTTGCAAACCTTTAGTTAATTTCCAGAGTTCCAAAAAAGTTGATTATGATCATAGTTGCCGATGTCCTCACCGTTTCTATGAAGAAGTGGTTTTTCAGAGGCTTTTCTCCACCATCCTGAAACTTCTTTTGCTAACACTGATTCCTATATTTGAATAAAAATACTTGAATTGCCCCCAAATTGTCTGGGATGATAGATGATGATCCTGGGACTATGGATGGAAACTTCAGAATGATATGGAATGAGTTCTAGGTACCTAGTGATCCAATAATGCTTAAACCACAATAGGGACATCTTCTAGGAGCTACTTATATGGTCACTTCTGTTTTATTCATTTACTCTTTGTT
>CM053404.1:85029930-85079726 GCA_028644305.1 Xerus rutilus
TCCATTTCTCAGGGTTTCAGGTGAGGTGAGACATCATGACAGAAGAGCGTGGTGAAGAGAAGTAGCTGACATGATGATCAGAAAACAGAGAAAGAGACTAAGCTCAACTCACCAAATATATACCCCAAAGACACACTCCCAATGACCCACTCCTTCCAGCCACACTCCACGAGCCTACAGTTACCACTCAGTTAATTCCTATATGAGGATTAATGTACTGATTAAGGCTCCCCTAACCCAAGCACTTCACCGCTAAACCTTCTTGCATTGTCTCACACATGAGCTTTTGGAGGACACCTCACATTTAAACCATAACAAATAGAAAATTGAAAATGCCGCAGTCCGTATTCAAGGGATGCACAGCCTTCCAGGGAAGAAAAAGGCATAAGCAAGCAATTAGAACAGAACAAGATTAATGCTAACAGAGGTGGAGTCAGCCCCGGGGCAGCACAGAAGCAGAGAGGAAGCAGACTTGGGAAGGAGAACACCGCAAAGGATGGTGTTCTCTGCTCTGCTTGGAGGGTAGTTCTCTCTTCGCAGATCTACCCTGGAACACAAGGCTGAATTTCAGTCACTCTAGACTGGATTTTTAAACTTCATTATTTTAAGAGGAAAAACTTCAAGGAAGAAATTGGTATTATAAATCTCCTAATTAAAGGAAAATACTCATTTAGTAGGATGTTCACTATCTTATCTGCCCTACTTCTGAGCACTCCTGGACACACCTACTCCAGAAATGATTAGGTGATTGACTGTCCCTTCCGAGAGGAAGACTGCGTCTCACTTCTGAAAGAGATGGATAAAGGAGTGTGTCCCGCTTACGGCCTTTCCTCTAGTCCAGAAATCAGTTTTCTAAGTTAAAACATTAAGACATGGAGGAATATGAATATTATAGTAATTATATTTTTATTTTGACCCTATCCTGACATGATTTTTCTCCCTTGGTGTTTAGAAGATATTTTGAAAATGATTGGGTATATTGTCGTTTTCCATATTGAGTTATAAAATTATCTCATTCATTTTAACATCTTTGTTTGTAGAACTCTAATTTATACAAACTGGAGGAATTTGAATAATGCCAGCCAGACTCGCCTATATGAAGTTTACCTTTTACTCTTGAACCTCCTTAAGATATTAAAATGTCTTACACTGTTTTTATCACCTGGCGATGCTACCTCTCCATTGTCTAGTGTGAAAGATTTCAGTAGTCTCCCCTTACCACAGGACATACATTCCAAGAGTACCAGGGATGGCTGAAATCATGAGTAGTACTAAACCCTGCAATTTATGCCTTTTCCATCTTAAGCATATATCATGCACTGTGCCTTAACTTTTGCAGTTAGTTAGAGGTGTGACAATAAAATTGATTTCTTTTTCCTTCTTTACAATTTCATGGATAGAAGATTCATTCTTACTCTGAAGCTTAGCATTCTCACCATGTGATTATTTTTCTTATTTAGTCAAGAACGTTTACTTTTCCACTTCAAGGAAGCACTTATGTTATTTTTGGCATCATTTGTCAGCTTCACTACTCTTGTGCTTTGGGCCATTATTAAGTAAAGTAAGTGTTATTGGAACACAAGCATAATCCCAACAGTCAATCTGATAATCAAGATGACTACTAGGTGACTAACAGGCAGGTGGCATATACAGTGTGGATATGCTGGACAAAGAAATGATTCACATCTTGGGCAGGACAGTGAAAGATGGTACAAGATTCATCATGCTAATTAAATGTTTATTTCTGGAACTTTCTATTTAATATTTTTGGACCATAATTGACCACAGTAATAGAAAAAGCAGAAATCAAAACTGCAGATAAAACGACACTTGTAGTTTCTTACAGGGAACTTTAAATTTGCTTGAGTGGTTAGGTACATTCTATGCCTGAGAGCAGGGAGCATGGAGGCCCAGTTTGCAGCCTCAGGGCTCCTTTTCAGGGAATGAAGACAATTTTAGTACAGAGATCACAGGTTTCTTTCACAGAATTTGTTAAGAATACCTCCTTGTTCCAAATGTAATAAAAGAAGAAGAAAATATGAAGCTATTGATCTTATTTTCTGTTTGACTCTCAGTAGAGAGGTTAAGGTTGCAATCTGAGGAATAGGGCTTCCTTGGAAGTGACGTGGAGTTTGCAGGTGCATAACAGAGGAGAGAATAGGAGCTGAAATATGCTTTTGTCTTGTGACTGTGAAACACTAGGAGAGGCAAAGTTCAGCCAAGCTCATCAGACACAAAATGAGACAGGAGCAGAACCAGGAAGTAAAATACAGATGCAAATGCAAAAGCAAGACAGATGGATCCATGGGTAAGAGAGGCTTGTAAATCTTCATTGGTGTTCTTCCAAGTCTGCCATATATAATTACTTAAATGCTCCTTCGCCCCCAGCAATCCTCTAATACCCATGAAGACAGGGTGACTTCCCTACCTCACTGTGCATCCAGTTTTCATCAACAGAGGACCAGGCATTTCCTTCTTGAAGTCTTTAGCTCTAGGTAAACAGCAGTGTTTCCTACACTTTCTGGTGTATTGTTCCTTTTCCCCAATGCTACCAAAAAAAAAAAAAAACAACACTTAGTTACATAAAATGTATTTATTGGGAGAATTTGAGAAAATTCACAAATTCAAAAGGGATGCTAGAAACTAGACTTTGAAAATAACAGAAATGAGGAAAGCTTCAGATGTCTCATTAGCACATATCTTTAGGGCTCCACCATGGAAATGAACATGCTCCAAATGCTTTCTCTATCTCCACCTCACCCACTCAGAGTTCAGAGTCCCAGGAGAAAGTATAGAATGGTGATGTCCATCCCCACCTGGGGAAGGCAGGTGATCGTTGCAGATAACCCCTATTGGAGATCATTACTAAAAGAAAAAAAGCAGAGAAGCTGGCATGCAAAATGCCCACCATTGAAACTAATGGCAGCATTCCATTGAATTTGTTGGCTCAAGTAGAATTACTTTGCAAAAACTAGGAGGAATATTCTGGTAGCGTCAGGCATATGTGAAGGCAGTGGACTGTCAAGAACACAGTACTGAAAAACCAGGACCAGAAGAGTGAAGAAAATATATGAATTAATTACAGTTAAGTGAATGAGCCTGGAAATACAGGTTGTGAGTATAAAGACACACCCAAGATGAAGGAAGCTGGGAGCATGGGGAACATGGGGAAAAACAGAAAGCTCATGTTTGTCACTGAAACTTGAACCTCCAATTACAAATAGGCAATATAGCTTACCAGAGGTAATAATTTGGATGGAGTAGAGAATTGGAGTTGGAGATAAGAGTAAATTCACATAAATCTATAAATGACAGAAAATGGATAACTTTCCTTGCAGTAGTATTCTGAATAATAAAAATAGCAGGATGGTGGAAATGAAGGGAAAAAAATCATCATTTGTCAAATACCACAGCATATAATCATTGTTACAGGTAAGAATCATCTCTGGATGCTAAAATTAGGTAATAAAAATGTGATGATGAATAAGATATTTGTAGAGTCATAAATTATCTCACTACAAGGCACTTATTAATTACAAGAAGAAAATTATCTCTACAGTGGAGAAACCTGGCATTGCCATCTTAACCAAGTTATCAAAGGTAACATCAACACTTATATCAAAATCATGCACAGAGAATATGATGCACTAAGAAGGGAACAATATCACTTTTGTGATAATCTTGCCAAGAATGCAAATAAATTTATATGAAACAACTAAGCAGTCATCTTCAAAATTATTGGGTTCATGAAACACAAATAGTGGCAAATTGTCATCCCATTGAAATATAAGGAGACATGCCACCTAAATACATTGTGAGAGATTGTATTAGACCCAGAATCATGAAAAAGACACTCTTGAGACAATTGGAAATAAATAGGTCTATAGTATATTGGTCTTAATAGGTATTGCATCAATATTAACTTCCTAGTTTGGATAGCTATACTTTGATTATGTAAGATGTTACTATGAAGGGCGAGTTATGTGAGAACTACAAGTTTCTTTCTTTTCTTTTCTTTTTTTTTTTTTGGTAACAAGGATGGAACCCAAGGGGTTTTAACCACATCCCCAACTCATTTTTATTTTTTATTTTGAGGTTCTCACTAAATTGCTGAGGCTGCCTTCAAACTTGCTATCCTCCTGCCTCAGCCTCCCGAGCCACTGGGATTACAGAAGTATGCCACTGCACCCAGTTACAACTTCTTATATCTCTAAAATGTGTGAAAAATTAAAAACACTTAAAAAATTCAGAATATAGACAAAGGAAAGAAGGAAAGGAAGGAGGAAGTGAGAAAGGCAGGGAAGGAGAAAAGAATGTACAGCCATATTCTCTTCCCGTGTTGTGTTTACCTCATCCAGAAAAATCAAGCAAAGATAACCTGAAATCTTGGGTTTTAAGCACAGATATTTGCTTCATTCCTTCTTGCTCCCATTCTCCCTCCTGCCCTTGACACACTCCACAGTATGCATTACTAAGGCTTCATTGATACTAGGACACAGTTACTTTCTACAGTGAAGAGTTTTCACTGTTAAGTGTGGATGTACAGCCAGATAGGGACCCTGTCTGCCTTTGGAGTGGGTCTTTAGTCAGCTTTTTTGATGCTGTGACTAAAAGATCTGACCAGAACAATTTTAGAGGGGGAGAGGTTTATTTGAGGGATCACGATTTCAGAGGTCTTGATCCATAGAAAGCCAGCTCCATTCCTTGGGGATGGAGGTAAGGCTGAACATCAGGGCTGAGGAGTGCTGAAGGCAGCTCACATGATGATCAGAAAGCAGAGAGACCCCACTTACCAGATACAAATATATACCCAAAGCCACATCCCAGTGCCCCACCTTCTCCAGTCACACCCCACCTGCCTTCAATTACCACTCAATTAATACCATCAGGTGATTAATTCACTGATTGTGTTAAGACTCTCATAACCCAAGCTTTTTTTTTCTCTGAACCTTCTTGCATTGTCTCACATATGAGCTTTTGGGGGACACCTCACATCCAAACTCTAACAGTCCTGGAAGTTCTTTCTATGGTTGCCGGCTTTTTTCCAAGGCTGTGGCTACTGCTGCTACTACTATTGCATCTGGGAGTTTTCTCAGTACAAGCTCAAGAGGCCACCACATGTGCCTCCACGTGCCCCACTGTTGCTACTCCCACTGATAGTGCCCCTTCCACTGTGCCGCACACCTGGATACTTTAACTGACCCTGAGAAGCTGTACTCACAGCTGACCCCAAGACAGGTCATCATTCTCTGCCTCATTTTGTAATTGAAACATCAATTAACCAAAGACATACTATTTTAAGCTTAGCACAATCATAGTTTTTACTAATTTTCACTCAGCCCATAACAAGAAAACCCCCTAATTTTTAAAGTTAGAACCTTGTTTATTTTATCTTCCTTTAATCTCAGGATTATGAGCTGTAAGTGCTCTTCACTACATTTTTCTTGTATTTATTCTTACTCCTGTTTGCTAAAGCAACCCCCAATTCCAATTGTCCTACATATACAGAACCAAACTGTTTAAGTAGATGATATGCAAGATAGATTTCTGCACATGGGCCATGTTTAGCTTACCTGAGTTCCATTATACCTTATAAACTAAAGAATCAAATTTAGCCTTCAAATAATACACAGTGGGAAAAGGTTTTAATGAACTTCAAGACCAGAGACTGACACAATAACCTGCTTTGGATTCCAATATCTCCAATTTCACTGGAGCAATGCAGAAGCATAATCAGTAAATTAGGTATTAATCCCTATCTTAAACATTTCTGTTCTGGAAACCTATATACACATATGAATACATGTGTATTTCTTTATGAAATCTTCCCCAAATACCACCTTCAGGGCAAGTATCAAACAGTCTGGTTAGATAATATTTTAAAGCCAAGAGGAATTATATCTTCATGCCCAAGTACAATGAAACTCTCTTACTTCATATATTTGGCAAATTTGAATGGAATTTTTAAAATAACGTCTTGAATTTATTTTAGGATATTGATAAGGGTGTTGTTTATCAATGATTGAATAGCACTCCAAACAGGGGCAGTAGTTAATGGCAATAGTGAACTGGTAGAAACTGAGTGAGAATCTCAGACTTAAAAACTAATTACAAGGCAAGCCAGGTATGATGATGTATGCCTGTAATCCCAGAGACTCATGAGGCTGAAACAAGAGGATCGCAAGTTCAAGGACAAGCCTCAACAACTGAGAGAGGCCTTAAGTAACTTAGTGAAACCTGTCTCAAAATAAAAAAATAAAATAAAAAGGGCTGGAGATACAGCTCAGTGGCAAAGCACCTGTGGGTTCAATTCCCAGTACCAAAAATAATAATAATAATCCCAAAAGCAATAAAATACCTTCATTAATGCAAATAATGTCTGGGTGTTAGGACCTTTCAGATAAGTACAAAGTCACCTCAGTTACCTCAAGTGATTGGGTTTTATTGTAGGAATGCATAAATAAGTGAAAGAGTTCAGAACCAGCTGCATAGTCAGGCTTCCAAAAACCTAGAATAATTTTCATAATCCTCACACACTACAAATTTGGGTATAGTGGAGGAAAGCGCTGCCATTCAGTTTATAACCTGGCTGTAAAGACCATGCTATATCATTTTATTCTCTCAGCAGCAGGCTTCCCTTCTGCATCGCTCGATGTGGTTATTCACCGATTCTCTGTTGCTACTTCCTGTGCTCTGGTCGCTTCTGCTGAACTATTCTCTGCTCTGCAGTCTGCATTGAGATTCTTGCTTGCTCACAACATCTGCTTCCTCATCATTTCTACTGGATCATTCATTTTTCTTGCTACCATCTTTCTGTGCAAAGTTCCATTTTTGTACACTCATGTGTGTCTTTGTGGGTATTTTACACTTAAAACTCACCAAAGGAGAGACTCTTACCATACTTGTCACCTAATTTGGGGGCCCAGCCTTCATGATGGGCCTCCTCATTGAGGCTACTGTTTTACAGATGGTTGGGTTTTAGTTGACATTTGTTCTAGCTCTAGTTCATAAACACCAGTATATTCTAAGTCAAGTGGAACATGGCATAGAAATTCCTGAGGACTCCTCCTCAGGCATGGCAGTTCTCTGTGGAATCTCAAAAGAAACCTAGAAGTACATAGAAGGATTGATCATTTTATTCTATTAGATTGTGTATCTTTATAAAACTATTTTAAAAAGTAAATTTAAGTTTTTCAAGGCCTAAAACTGATTCTATTATTGGGATCATCCACAAGACATGAGACCTCCATGTAGGATCCTCAGTCATCACTAAACAAAGCAGAGCTAAACTGGCTTGTAGAACACAGAGTTTTCCCTGCCAGTCCCATAAGCACAGTGTACTAACCAGCCTGCTGGTTTTAACACTTAAATGTACACTCACACCCAACGCAGCCATCACCAGCAAAGTGCATCTGTGATGAATGCGATTCAATCAGGCTTCTGGCCTTCCCGACTCAAGATAACATTTCTGCTGTTGATAGTATCAATTTATAATTTAATTTCAGGTCCTAGCTCTTAAGAGATAAGACTTTGCAGAGCTAAAATCTAATCCAGTTGAGGGTATTAGACAAAGTTCCATAAATTCCGATGACCACAAGATAGCCCGATTTCCGTAAAACTTGGCTGGAATACATTTCATAAGCCTGAATTTCTAAAATTAGTAATAACAAAAATGGTGACATGAAATTTAATATTTGTTTATCTGTTTATCCAGGTGCATGAGCTCACTGACCAGCTTGAATGTACAAAGCTTTAAAAAAAGGAAAAGAGAAAGAAAGAGAAATACACTTGCAATCTTCACAAAAGTCCAAGAAAAAAAACACGGCTTTCTCTTAGGGTATTCAGTGAAAACTGATCCCATCTTTATTAGTATATTGTTTGCTATTTATTTAAGAAAACCAAACCTGCTTGTTGTAAAAGTTGCAAACCATACAGAGCGATAAACAGAGGTTGTTATTCACAGTTGGGTATCTGGTTCCCTTTTGGAGAGTCTGCTGTCTGTACCTTTATTTAAGAAGATCTGCAGCTGTAAGCCCTGCCACCTTCAGCTCTCCTTGACTGCGGACGCCCCTGCTGCTCTGATTGATGTAGGCGTAGACTAAGTTATCAGGCAGCTCCTGACCCATCCAAGGAGGATAATTTTATTGCATGTCTGTTTAGCTTCTGTCTTGTGCTTTCTTGAAGGCATCAATTCTCTCAGGTGAAGAACACAAATAAAATTTAAGAAATTCTCCCTCAGGCTAAGAGGTTAGGAATCATGCCAAGATTTCTCTGAATGAAGTCACTCTCTGCATAATCTCCCCTGCTCTGGCCATATCTCACAACCGGGTGCTGCTCTTTGATTAGAGGAGAATTAAAGGCACTGTAGAGTCACTCAGGGGTTTGATTGCCAGTCATTTTCTCCTCTGATGCAATGTCTGTTTTATAGGATAATCCCAAGATGATCTTTGCTCTCTTTTTTTCCTTTGCCATTCTTTGCACGCTTGTGTTTGTGCAAGTGTGTGTAGGAAATCTATGAAATAGCAAACAACCATAAACAATAGGCATCTCTTCTGTTGCTGTTTTACTGCACCACGCCCTCCTTCCCTCTGAACAGAGAACTTTTGAGAAACTGCCTTTCTCTCCGAGTGCCATGAAAAATCATTAAGTAAAAATCGCAGGGCAGTTTAGCCAATTTCTCCACTTTACCGTGGATTCTTCAAAGCTATTATCCAAGCTTACTGTCTGTATGCTCCTCCATTTGCCAAGTTTTTTCCTTCAAAGTGCAAAGAGTAGTGAATCTGCTCACCAGAAGAGTCAAGGCTGTGGAATTTAGCCCTTGACCTTCAGCCTCCATTGTCCCTTCCTTGGCCAAGTTTCAACTCTGTTAATCCAAAAGCATTGTATTCCGAAAAAGACAAATTTAAGCTCCTTGTAAAATAAATTTCCTCTTTTCTGAAAAGCTGAACAAGGATTTCAAAAAAAAAAATTCACTCTTTGTAAATATGTTAAATGTAAATCATGAATATGAAAGACAGTCATTATTAATTTCTAAAAAAAAGAACAGAGTGGTAGAAAATGAACAAAAATCTTGACTTTATTTTTTTAAATGCAGATATTTACCAGATTGTGAAACACATTATTGAATATCATTGGATTGCCCTCTATGAAAATTGACATCTACTCCTGGTTTTAACAGTACCCCATTCTCTACTTCATTGGGAACACTTGGGCAGTGCACTCCCCCTTTGTTTTCTGTTTCATCAAATGTGCAGATCAGATAAAGAGTGCTGTAAAATCTGTCCCTCTCATCATTCTTCATGAGCCTGTGGCTGGCACATTCAACTCCCTCCTACCCTTTTTTTCCATGTGGAAGAACAACAAAAAGTGGTCACCAAAGCCTTTCCCTCTGTTTTCTTTTGATTATTCCTATTGTTATTATTTACATTAATTTTAGCCAGGCATGGCAGCACATACCTGTAATCCCAGCTACTTGAGAGGCTAAGGCAGGAGGATCACAACTCTGAAGTAGGCTTGGGCAACTAAGCAATATTCTGTCTCAAAAAATAAAAAGGGCTGGGAGTGTAGCTCAGTGGTGGAGCACGCCTGGCTTCAACCCCCAGTACTTTGAAAAAAAGTTTAATTTTAACTGATACATAAAAACACTAAACTGTACATATTTATGGAATACCATGTCATGTTGCCATACCTGTATGCATTGTATACTGTTTAAATCAGGTTAAATGTATAGATCTCCTCATTTTTCTTTCCTTTATGATGAAAACATTCTAAATCTAGTTTTTTTTAATACACAGTACATTTTTGTTACCTATAGTTATCCCACTGTGCAATCACACTCCAGAAGTTCTTGCTCCTATCCAACTATAACTCAATAGCCACGGATCGAATTCTCTCCATCCCTCCCTCCTTTTGCCCTTGTGTCTGCTGATGAGGGAGTTTAGAAGCCTATGCCTGCGTGGACACCAGGACACAAGCTCCACCTTAGGAATCACACATTCTCTATTTCTTAAAGCTTTCAGTTTTCTAGGAGAACCCTGCTGAGAAAGCCCATGGTTTTCTAACTCGAACTATGACTAAGTAAATTTAATTCTGGGGTAAAATGTGAGCATATCTCAAACCACATTTTTTGGAGAACTTTATAAGTAATACAGTGGATAATTTGAGGCTCATTTGCCTGACTCCTGGGGTTCTGAACTTGAAGGGGTAGGGAAGAGTTGCTTTATGTTAAGCTCTGAAAAATTCCAATTAGAGAAGCATATTCTTCTAGCTATTCCTTAAAAAAAACTAGAATTGAAGGACAAAGGAAAGAAGGGAAGTTGAAAAATATTTGTTAAGTGTGGGAATAAGCTGATGAATAAGTAAATGAAGGCCTTTTATTATTTTTTTATCTTTATAGTAAGTGGTTTATTCCTTATCTTCTTTTTTCTATAGCATAATTATTGTAGACAGCAAGAAGTCAGATGATATTTTCAATACTCCTCCTATTACTATGATATTCTCATTTATAATGTTAATTTACATAGACATGATTCTTTTTTTCCTGTTGATCTGTTTGAAAGCACAAAATTTTGATGTTGTTGAATAATCCTACTTTGTTTTGATTTTCTAAATTATTAATAACCTTAATAGAAGAACTATATTTGTTTCTTTTGAAGGTGGTACCTCTAAGACTTTTTAATTTTCTTTTTATTTTTAATTTTACTTTTAATTTATTTTCAGCTATATTTTTTTCATATTTACTTTATTTATTTGTTCTATTTAGGCTGACATGATAACAGAATTTAATTTGATTCATTGTACACAGAGGATAATATTTCATTTCTCTGGTTGTAAGTGATATAGAATCACAACATACATGCAGTCATACATAAAGTTAGGGCTATGATGACCATCATATTCCACCACCTTTACTATCCCCATGTCCCCTCCCCCCTTACACCCCTGTGAACAGAGTTCCTCCATTGTTCCCATGGCCTTCCCCACATTATGGATCAACATCCACTTATCAATAAGTACATTCAGCGTTTGGTTTTCTGAGATTGGCTTACTTCACTTAACATGATATTCTCCTACTCCATCCATTTACCTGCAAATGCCGTAATTTTATTCTCTCTTATTGCTGAGTAATATTCCATTGTGTATATATACCACAGTTTCTTTATCCATTCATCTATTGAAGGGCATCTAGGCTCGTTCCACAGTTTAGCTATTGTGAATTGAGCTGCTATAAACATTAAAGTGGCTGCGTCACTGTGGTATGCTGTTTTTAAGTCTTCTGGGTATAGACCAAGGAGTGGGATAACAGACTCAAATGGTGGTTCCATACCAAGTTTTCTAAGGAACCTCCATACTGCTTTCCAGATTGGTTGTACCAATTTGCAGTTCCACCAGCAATGTATGAGCGTGCCTTGTTCCTCACAACCTTGCAAACACTTATTGTTGTTTGTATTCTTGATAATTGCCATTCTGACTGGCATGAGAAGAAATCTTAGAATAGTTTTGATTTGCATTTCTCTGATTGCTAGAGATATAGAACATTTTTTCATATGTCTGTTGATCGGTTGTATATCTTCTTCTGTGAAGTTTGTGTTCAGCTCCTTGGCCCATTGATTGATTGAGTTGTATGTTTTTTTGGTGATAAGTTTTTTGAGTTCTTTATATATCCTGGAGATGAGTGTTCTATCACATGTGCATGTGGCAAAGATTTGTTCCCAGAATGTCAGCTCTCTGTTCACTTCATTGATTATTTCTTTTGCTGAGAAGAAGCTTTTTAGTTTGAATCCTTTCCATTTGTTGATTCTTGATTTTACTTCTTGTGCTATAAGAAACTTGTTAAGGAAGTATGGTCCTAATCTGACATGATGATGATTTGGGCCTATTTTTTCTTCTATTAGGCGTTAGGTCTCTGGTCTGATTCCCAGGCCCTTGATCCACTTTGAGTTGAATTTTGTGCATGGTGAGAGATAGAGGTTTAGTTTCATTTTGCTGAATATGGATTTCCAGTTTTCCCAGCACCCTTTGTTGAAGAGGCTATCTTTTCTCCAGTGTACATGTTTAGTTCCTTTGTCTAGTATAAGGTAACTGTATGTAAGTGGGTTCATCTCTGTGTCTTCTATTCTATACCAATGGTCTACATGTCTATTTTGGTGCCAGTACCATGACGTTCTTGTTACTATAGCTTTGTAGTATAATCTGAGGTCTTTGTAGTATAATCTGATGCCTCCTGCTTCACTCTTCTTGCTAAGGATTGCTTTGGCTATTCTGGGTCTCTTATTCTTCCAAATGAATTTCATGATTGCCTTTTCTATTTCTATAAGGAATGACATTGGTGTTTTAATTGGGATTGCATTAAATCTATATATTGCTTTGGGAAGTATGGCCATTTTGACAATATTGATTCTGCCTATCCAGGAGCATGGGAGATTATTCCATCTTCTTTTTTTTTTTTTAATTTTTTTTTTTTGTAGATGGACACCATGTCTTTATTTATTTATTTTTTATTGCTCTGTACGTGGTGCTGAGGATCGAACCCAGGGCCTCACGCATGTGAGGCAAGCGCTCTACCGCTGAGCTACAATCCCAGCCCTTATTCCATCTTCTAAGGTCTTCTTCAATTTCTTTCTTCAGTGTCTTGTAGTTCGCATTGTAGAGGTCTTTCACCTCTTTTGTTAAATTGATTCCCAAGTATTTTATTTTATTTTTTTTTTGAGGCTATCATGAATGGGATAGTTTTGCTAATTTTCAGAGGGTTTATCACTAATGTATAGAAATGCAATTGAGTTGTGGGTGTTGATTTTATAGCCCACTACTTTGCTGAAATCATTTATTAATTCTAAAAGTTTTCTGGTAGAATTTTTTAGATCCTTTAAGTACAGAATCATGTCGTCTACAAATAATGATAGTTTGAGTTCTTCTCTTATGATTCATATCCCTTTAATTTCTTTCATCTAATTGCTCTGGATAGTGTTTCAAGGACTATGTTAAATAGCAGTGGTGAAAGAGGGCATCCCTGTCTAGTTCCCATTTTCAGAGGGAATGATTCCAATTTTTCTCCATTTAGGATGATGTTGGCCTTGGGTTTAGCATAGATAGCTTTGACAAAGTTGAGGTATGTTCCTACTATCTCAAGTTTTTCTAGTGTTTTGAGCATAAAAGGATGCTGTATTTTGTCAAATGCCTTCTCTGCATTGATTGATAAAATCATATGACTCTTATCTTTAAGTCTATTGATGTGATGTATTATGTTAATTGATTTCCATACGTTGAACCAAACTTGCATCCCTGGAATGAACCCCACTTGATCATGGTGCACTATTTTTTTGATATGTTTTTGTATGCAATTTGCCAGAATTTTATTGAGAATTTTTGCATCTATGTTCATCAGGGATATTGGTCTGAAGTTTCCTTTCTTTGATGTGTCTCTGTCTGGTTTTGGAATCAGGGTGATACTTGCCTCATAGAATGAGTTTGGAAGGGTTCCCTCCTTTTCTATTTCATGAAATAGTTTGAGGAGTAATGGTATTAATTCTTCTTTGACGGTCTTGTAGAACTCAGCTGAGAATCTGTCTGGACCTGGGCTGTTCTTGGTTGGCAGGCTCTTCATGGCATCTTCTATTTCCTTGCTTGAAATTGATCTGTTTAAGTTGCATATGTCTTCTTGGTTCAGTTTGGGTAGGTCATATGCCTCTAGAAATTTTTAGGTGTCTTCAGGGTTTTCTACTTTACTAGAGTATAAATTTTCAAAATAATTTTTAATTATCCTCTGTATTTCAGTAGTATCTGTTGAGATATTTCCTTTTTCATCACAAATTTTAGTAATTTGGGTTTTCTCCCTCCTTCTTTTCATTAGGGTGGCTAAGGGTTTGTCAATTCTGTTTATTTTTTCAAAGAACCAGCTTTTAGTTTTGTCAATTTTTTGAATTGTTTCTTTTGTTTCAATTTCATTGATTTCAGCCCTGATTTTGATTATTTCCTGTCTTTTACTTCTTTTGGTGCTGGTTTGTTCTTCCTTTTCTAAGGCTTTGAGACGAAGAGTCAATTCATTTATTTGTTGACTTTTACTTCTTCTAATGAATGAGCTTAGTGCTATGAACTTTCCTCTTAGCACTGCCTTCATGGCATCCCAGAGATTTTGATATGTTGTATCAGAGTTTTCATTTGCCTCTAAGAACTTTTTTTATCTCTTCCCTGATGTCTTCTGTTATCCATGCATTATTCAATAGCATATTATTTAGTTTCCAGGTAATGGAGTAGTTTCTGTTTTTTAAGCTGTCATTCATTTGTAATTTTATTCCATTGTGGTCAGATAGGATGCAGGGTAGTATCTCTATTTTTTTGTATTTGCTAAGACTGGCTTTGTGATGTAACATATGATCTGTTTTGGAAAAGGATCTATGTGCTGCTGAGAAAAAAATGTATTCACTCTTTGATGGATGGAACACTTTATATATGTCTGTTAAGTCTAAATTATTGATAGTTTCATTGAGGTCTATGGTTTCTTTATTTAGTTTTTGTTTGGAAGATCTATCCAGTGGTGAGAGAGCTGTGTTAAAGTCTCCAAGTATTATTGTGTTGTGGTCTATTTGATTCTTGTATTTCAGAAGGATTTGTTTGATATGCATAGAAGCCTCATTATTAGGGGTGTGGATATTTATGATTGTTATGTCTTGTTGATGAATGATTCCCTTAAGAAGTATGAAATGACCTTCTTTATCTCTTTTCACCATCTTTGGTTTGAAGTCCACTTTGTTTGATATGAGGATGGAAACTCCTGCTTGTTTGCAGGGTCCATGTGAGTGATATGTTTTTCCCACCCTTTCACTTTCAGTCTGTGGATGTCTTTTCCTGTGTAATGAACCTCTTGAAGGTAGCATATTGTTGGACTTTTTTTTTTTTTTTAATCCAGTCTGTCAGTCTATGTCTTTTAATTGGTGCATTTAGGTCATTCACATTCAGGGTTATTATTGAAATATGATTTGTATCCTTTTGTTTCATTTTTGGTTTTTACCTTGACTTGGTATCTCCTTTGATTGCCCTCCCCTTTTTTAGTGTAGTTCCTCTCTTCGTGTATTTTCATTGTTGATTGTCATTTCCTCCTCCTAGAATATTTTGCCAAGAATGTTGTGTAGTGCAAGCTTTTTTGCTGTAAATTCTTTTAACTTTTGTTTATCATGGAAGGTTTTTATTTCGTCATCAAATCTGAAGCTCAATTTTGCTGGATATAGGATTCTTCATTGGCATCCATTTTCTTTCAGGGCTTGGAATATGTTGTTCCATGCTCTCCTGGCTTTTAGGGTCTGAGTTGAAAAATCTGCTGAGATCCAAATTGGTCTCCCCTTATATGTAATCTGGTTCCTCTCTATTGCAGCCTTTAAAATTCTCTTTATTCTATATGTTGGGCATTTTCATTATAATGTGTCTTGTGTAGATCTGTTGAAATCTTGTACATTTGGTGTCCTGTAAGCCTCTTGTATTTGATTTTCCACTTCATTTTTCATATTTGGGATATTTTCTGATATTATTTCATTGAAGAGATTATGCATTGCTTTGGTTTGAAATTCTGCACCTTCTTCTATCCCAGTAAATCTTAGATTTGGTCTTTTGATGCTGTTCCATTTTTCTTATATGTTCTATTCATGATTTTTTACCATCTTCATTGTATGGTCAAGTTTATTTTCAATATTGTATATCTTGTCTTCATTATTGAGGTTCTGTCTTCAAGGTGATCTAGTCTGCTGGTGATGCTTTCTATTGAGTTTTTAACTTGGTTTATTGTTTCCTTCATTTCAAGAATTTCAGGTTGGTTTTTTTCATGATCTCTAGCTCTTTCTTAAAGTACTCTTTTGCTACTTGTAATTGCTCTCTTATGTCTTAGAACGATCAATGGTTGCCTTTATTTGCTCTCATATTTCTTTGTTGGATTGATCAATTTTTGCCTGTAATTGCTCACTTATGTCATTCTTTAATTTGCTGATCATTTTAATTATGTACATTCTGAATTCTTTTGCTGACATTTCATCAACTGTGCTGTCAATGGATTCTGTTACAGTGGTATCAAGGTTTATTTGGGGCACTTTCTTCCCTTGTTTTTTCATGTTGATTATGTATCTTCCTTTCTTGAAATACCGATCTGAGGTATTGAGGCTTCTATCCTATAATCTTGTATTGACACTCTAGATTACCTGTGTCTCACCTTGGAGCTACTTCTGTTCCCCCAGTGTCCTCAGATGGGCAGTATTGCCACTAAAGTTGGTGGCAGAGGTAGTGGATGTACCTCAGAGGGCAGTGGGAGTGGCCTTGGCTGGGCTTCTGAGGCTGTGCCTGAGGGCTGTTTTGCCCCTCTATTGCGCTCCTTCTGGTGAACAGGAACTCTGGAGCAGAACTGGAGGCAGGCCCAGGTCTCACTTAGTCATATCACAAGCAGGAGAGTCTGTTTGCGACCCTTACAGTGAGTGTGAGCTCCCCTGTGGCTAGAGGCTAGCAGGCTCTGGTCTGGCTTCAGCTGGGCACCCTTGGCATTCCCTAAGGGCAGTTTTGGGCATTCTATCTCGCATGTCAACAGGAACTCTGGAGCGGAACGGGGCAGGCCCAGAGTGCACTTGGGGGGGCCTCTTCACATCTCTGCAGGGGGACTCTTACCCTGGGTGTGCCTTCCTCTGTGGCTAGTAGCTATCTGTCTCTGGTCAACCCTTGGCTGGACACCCGTGGAGTTTCCTGAGTGCAGATTTGGGCCCTCTGAGGCTCCTGCCGGTCTGCAGGAACTCTGGAGGGGAACTGGGTCAGGCCCAGGCCACACATGGGAGGAGCTGTCTCACTCTGGGTTCTCCATGGAGACTATTACCCTGAGTTTGGGCTCCCCAGTGGCTAGTGGCTAGCAGTCCCTGGTCTCCCTTTGGCTGGACACCCATGGAGTTTCCTGAGGGTGAATTTGGACCCTCTGCAGCTCCTGTCAGTCTGCAGGAACTCTGGAGCAGAACTAGGGCAGGCCCAGAGCACACTTGGGTGGGCCTCTTCACACTGGGATTTCTGCAGGTGACTCTTACCCTGGGTGTGCATTCCCCTGTGACTGGTAGCTATCAGTCTCTGGTCAACCCTTGGTTGGACACCCTTGGAGTTTCCTGAGAGTGGATTTGGGCCCTCTGTAGCTCCTGCTGGACCCCAGGAACTCTAGAGAGGAATTGGGGCAGGCCCAGGCTGCCCTTGGGTGGGGTTGCCTCCGCTAGGGTCTCTGGAGTGACTCTTGCCCTGAATTTGGGCTCCCCAGTGGCTAGAGGTAGCAGTCCCTGATCTCCCTTTGGCTGGACACCCATGGAGTTTCCTGAGGGTGGATTTGGGTTTTCTGCAGCTCCTGTTGGTCCGCAGGAACTCTAGAGTGGAACTGGCCTTTCATTATTTGATAACAAAAATTTTGTATAAATGCTGATTTAAGTGAAG
Source organism: Xerus rutilus (assembly GCA_028644305.1). Taxonomy (NCBI): domain Eukaryota; kingdom Metazoa; phylum Chordata; class Mammalia; order Rodentia; family Sciuridae; genus Xerus; species Xerus rutilus. The sequence goes on from CM053404.1 coordinate 85,047,364, forward strand.
CAGTCTAACATGTACTGGATTGGTGTTCTGTGTGTGTGTGTGTGTGTGTGTGTCTGTGTCTGTGTCTGTGTGTGGTCTGAGTTAATTTCATACAAAAAGTACATATTCAGACACAGTGCATAATGGTACATCAAGGCTTATTGGAACATTTTTATGCACCACAAACTCTACATTGTAAATTCTGTAACAGAAGAAACACTTTTGGTTTTCTTGCACCTAAGATCTGGCTTAGCACTTTCTTCCTTCCTAAAATAAATTAGAAGGTGATTTGGAGCAGCATCCCCAGGCCTCTCTTGATTGAAGCCTGTGGATTCAAACACTGATTATTGTGATCTCTGACTAGTATTGACAGGGAATCATGGCATAATACAGGAGGGAAACTAGTGTTTACTTGTGTTTGTTTGTAAACAAATTGTTTATTTAATGAATGAAATCACAAATACTACTTTAATATTACATTTATTTTCAAATTAAAAAGTCTCCATAAAAAAGGAAATTCCTTTATATTTTGCTAATGATAGTGTGCCAACTGATAGAATCTTTTCCTAGAAAAATTTGGCAAGATTTATTAAAAGCTCCAAAAGCCCCATTAACATTTTCCTAGAAACACCTATTTTAGAATTTATTCTAAAGAAATCATCATGTCTGTGCTTTAAGATTTATGTACAAAATATTTAATTGGATATTGCTTATATTAGTAAGAATTTTAAAATCTTTTTCATCAATGATGCTAAATAGGAAATTTGCTTATTTTTTAAATTAGTAAATATATATATATTTTGGAACACCATAACTCATAGAATTATGAAACAAAAAGCACAATTTATATGTTTAAAGTTAAAAAATAATATTACTACAAACTGTGAGCATATCACTAAGGATTTAACAGTTTTAATGAATATGTGTTTGTCCAAGCACATACACCCAAGAAACTAGTGTTTCTCCTTCCTTCTAAGTGATGGTTTATGTGTGTTGGAAGACAATTTTCCATGGATTTTTGAATTGCTTTTAGTTTGCAAATAGAGGCATCCATTGACCTTTCTTTCAGGCCATCTTTCTAAGAATGGTGGTATTGTAGTCTTGGAAAATAAAGGGTAGGTTGTATTATGGTCCAGTTTAGTAAAGATGTTGTCTCCCTCCAAGACAAAGTTCAAGCTCAGTGTTGCTCTTCTCTAATACGACCTACTGTGTGCAAAGATGGCACTGGACCATCTTTGTGTCACCCTGTGAAATTGGGCCTGCAGTAATGAATTGTCCTTTGTCTTTGCTCAAGGAGTTTCATGTCTTTTACCAGTATCTGCAAAACTTTGAGGGCTAACTTTTCAGCTCACTGTTCTTGAAAAAATAAATGTGTGTGCATGTTTATGCCATTTCTTATACATTTACAATTTAATATAACAAATATGGATAACTTTTATAACCATATGCTTCTTGTTTTTTAAAAGAATCTGAAAGCCAGGTGCAATGTCATAATAATATGCCAACAATAGTATCAGAGGATGCTGGTGTCTCACGGCAGAAGGACTGAGGCTGGGGCAGCTAACGATATTTTGTCTGTTGGCAAACTTGGGCCATTCTGTGACTGTTTTCACCCATCAAGAGCCTTGTAGTGTTCTGCTTCCGATTTCAAGCCTGTTGAAATCTCACAAGACCCACTGACTACACTTTATGAGGTTCATGGAGTGAAGAACCATCCCAACAAAATAACAAGGTCTCTTAGAAAAATGCCATCCACACTGCCTGACAGGGAACAGGTGTTTAATGCATAGGATTCGGAGTCAGAAGCCTGCTGCCTTTAAATATAACTGTCAAGTGATCAGCGTCCGCTGGCAAATGGCACTGGGAACAGAGCCTTTCTTTATACAACAGATGAGACTTTATAGTTGCTGGAGGTTATAAATGTTTGTGAATATGGCTGTGGATACATATGTTCTCTCATCAGCATCCATTGGAACATAGAAGTGAAGTGTTTATGAAAATGCCCTTATCTAATGGCAACTCCATTTCTATAATTTGAAGTGAGATTTTTTTAAAAAAATGGAGTGCAATCATCTGAAGATTTCTTTGGTGTGTGTCTCCACTGTATCCTGGTACTCAGAGATGATGGTTTAAGACAAGGAAAACAAAGGAAGAAATATTCTCTCCTTGCATCTAAGCCATTCTGTCACAACCTGAGGAGCAGAATCAATGGATTCTCGAATCCTTGTTCAATGGATTTTAGGAAATGCAGATGTAGAGAAATTAAATCAGATTTTTCATTCCTAAAAATAATTTAAAGCAATGATTTCCTATTAAATCCAATCTATAAGAAGCCCCTTTAGGTAGAATTTGAACCCTAATAATTTAAAAAGTCAGTCCATTATAATGGATCATAAATACACCTAATCCAGTTGACTCTCATTACTCTTTTAGGTGTAGCATGGATTTCAGAACTGAGCTTTGTCATGGCACTCTGGATTCCATAAGTTTCTTCATGTCACAATGGCAAAAGCTATTAGTTCTTTCCGACAACATCCATACTCACTGTCCACCTTAATAACAGAACTCCAGGTTTATTCAGGATAGAAATGGTCCAGCTAAAAGCCTAGATTTTGGGTTAGAGCTCAGTGGTAGAGTGCTTGCCTAGCATGTGTGAGTCACTGGGTTTGAGTCTCAGCACCATGTATAAATTAAAAAAAAAAAAAAGGCCTAGGTTTCCCAGGTTTCTTTGCAGTTACATGAGCCCACATGACTAACTTCTGGTCAAGGAGAAGAGAAAATGCTGGGTGAGTTGACTCACTCCCCCTTCTTCTCCCCTCCTCCTCCTTTTTCTTCCCAGGGAAGCAGATGGGATTCCTGCAGTGATCTTATGCAATGCAATTATCTTGCAGATGGAAGACAACCAACAAGAGCAGAAAGACTAAAGATCCTGGGTCTCTAATGATTTTGAGCTTTCTCCAGACTTCTTGTGAACATTGTTGTTGTTGTTTACATGAAAGATTAAACCCTGTGTGTATAAGCTGCTTCACTAGTTTCTATCTGAGGCACTTTAGTCTCGCTGGTACAATTCCATATTTTTCATGAACTGTCTTTGGAGAATTTCTAAAATGGATTTGAAATGTTTGGGGTTTAGAAGAAATAAATGGTACAAGAGCTAGAAAAAAATCTAAGCACTGAATTAGCAGAAAGGATTCAGTTGTTTTCAAACAACAAAACTGAAGGGGATTCTACATTGTTCCTGTATTTTTAACTAATAAATAAATACCCATTTAAACATTTTGTTCAATGCTTATTTCATTTTTGCCCACATCAGAGAGGTTTTGAGGTGACATGGGGTGAAGTCACATGGCCGGGCTTTGCATCCAGGTCCCTCCTCTTGTCAGCTGCATGGTACTGAGCAAGTTCTTTCTCCTTTTTTTGGTTTCCATTTCTTTCTTTAAAAATGGCACCTCGTTCCCAGGCTGTTCTGAAGGTTGCAGGATTTAATAAAGGTCATATGCAATGACTGGCATGTGTTATCAACCTATAATTATTATTTTTTTGTATATCCACTGTTCTTTTAAATATATTACATGTTACAACATTTGTAACTGTGACAATCTTTGTTTTATATCTATCAAATTGATAGGACTCTATGCTGCTACAGGAAGAGAAAAAATGAAGTCTGTAGATGGTGTGTTTATGTGTATTATAAGTGGGCAGATGAAAATCATAGGTAATTGGATAGTCAAGAGCATGGTCAACACTCTTTTCACTTTCTCTTTGACCTCATCCATCACCAAGCATGCTGTATAGTATGATAAAGTTACTCAAGTGTTATAAGAAGTAGGCTTCCTTAACAAGTCCCAAAATCTTAACTATTTTTTCTGCATCTAGACCTCAAAATAACAGAATTTAAGGTTTGGTTGTAAATAAAATCTCATTTACCTTCTGTTATAATGATGTAAGAACAACTGGAGGTTTAAATTCATAGTCTAAATTTTTCAAAATAATCTTACTCATTTCTAATAGTCTGTAGTTATGTCACATGTATCTTAAAAAATCATGCTATGTTTTTGAATAATTGCATCCACAGGACTCTCTGTTGTTTCTGAGTGTTCATGTTGTCTTCATTGCTGAGCTGATTCATATATATGGAACCCAGTGGGGACACACAACGGCTTTTGAGTACTCTTATTTATCTTTCCTTAGCTATACTTGTCTCTTGGTTTCCTACCTTTATTGTCACATTTTTAATTTGTCTCTGCTAATTTTTAGACTTTTTTACTTTCTGGCATTTCTTATTCATCTACATTAATGTTGTGTGTTCTTGGAATTCATTATTGGAGTTCACCCACAGAAAGGAATTATCTCTTCATCATAAAATGATGCTCTTTTTTTATTAGTTCATAATTGAACATTGTGTAATTCCCCTCTGGACCTCATTATTGAAGGTAACAACACTAATTATTTACTTTTTCATATTTCTGTCAAGCTGGAGATATACTTTATATACTACCTCTAGGAACAGCAAGTCATTTAGTGTATCAGTCAAAATTATTTGTTTTACAATTATGAGTGTGAAGAGAGAGTCTACAGAATGGGAAAAAATCTTCACCACCTGCTCCTCGGGGCATTAATATCCAGGATATACAAAGTACTCAAAAACTTAACAACAAAAAAATAAACAAATAACCCACTCAATAAATGTGCAAAGGAGCTAAACAGAGACTTCTCAAAAGAAAGAAAAAATACAAGGAGTCAACAAGTATATGAAAAAATGTTCAATATCTCTAGCAATTAAGGAAATGCAAATCAAAACCACATTAAGATTTCATCTCACTCCAATCAGAATGGCAATTATCAAGAATACAAATATGAAAGCCCAGGCCCAGGTCAGGCCTAGGTCAGGCCTAAGTCCACCCCACCCATCTGCTGACCCACGCCAGAGCCCAGACCCAGGCCTGGGACACCCCACATACACATGTGTGAGAGCCCAAGCCCAGAACCATCCAAGCAGAGTGGAGGTCCATGCTGTGGCTCTCCATTTACCAATGCATCACTTCCAGCCTGCATCCATCTTGGGACACTACAGCCATCGCAATAGCCCTCCCCATGTAATAGCTTCCACCTTGGGACAACAGACAGGGCCTGGAAGTAGCTGCTTGCCACAGCACAACATGCCACAGCACTGTATCTCCCAACAGTCAGCCCAAAGCCATTGTAAGTCCCACCCTTTCAGCCCCAACTCAAAGTGGTTGCATCCATCTAGAGCTACCTACACTGCTATCTTGAGTTACCACTGCTACCTTTAGTTGCAGTACAATCCATCCTGATACACCTGCCAGCAATTCTGAGCAAACAGCAAGATGAGGTACAGGTAATCTGCAGTGTCACTACAAGATTATAGGGTAGAAACTGCAATACCTCAGATCCTTACTGCAGGAAAGGAAAACACATAATCAACATGAAAAAACAAGGAAAGAAAGCACCCCAAACAAACCAAGATACTACAATAATAAAATCCATTGACAGCACAGTTGATGAAGTGTCAGAGAAGGAGTTCAGAATGTATATAGTTAAAATGATATATGAATTAAAGAATGAGTTAAGCAAGCAAATACAAGCAAAAATTGATGACTCCAACAAAGAAATAAGAGAGCAAATACAGGAAGCAAAAGATTACTTCAAGAAAGAGGTAGAGATTCTGAAAGAAAAAAAACAAACAGATAGAAATCCTTAAAATGAAGGAAAAAATAAACCAAATAAAAAACTCAATAGAAAGCATCACCAGCAGACTAGAGCACTTGGAAGATGGAACCTCAGATAATGAAGACAAAATATACAATCTTGGAAACAAAGTGGACCACACAGTGAAGGTGGTAAGAAACTATGAACAGAACATACAAGAATTATGGGATAGCATCAAAAGACCAAATCTAAGAATTATTGGGATAGAGGAAGGCACAGAGTTTTAAACCAAAGGAATGCACAATCTCTTCAATGAAATAATATCAGACAATTTCCCAAACATGAAGAATGAATTGGAAAATCAAACACAAGAGGCTTACAGGGCACCAAATGTATAAGACTACAATAGATCTATGTAGACCAAGACACATTATAATAAAAATGTCTAGCATAGACAATAAGAATATAATTTTAAGGGCCATGAGAGAGAGGAATCAGATTACATATAAGGGGAGACCAATTTGGATTTCAGCAGATTTTTCAACCCAGACCCTAAAAACCAAGAGATCATGGAAAAACATATACTAAGCTATGAAAGAGAATGGATGCCAACCAAGAATCTTATATCCAGCAAAATTAAGCTTCAGATTTGATGATGAAATAAAAACCTTTTATGATAAACAAAAGTTAAAGGAATTTACAGCAAGAGAACCTGTACTACATAGCATTCTCAGCAAAATACTTCATGAGGAGGAAATGAAAACCAAAAATGAAAATATGCAAAGAGAGAAACTACACTAAAGGAAAGGCCAATCAAAGGAGAAACCAAGTCAAGGTAAAAACCAAATATAAACCAAAATAACCAGGAATGTAAATCATATTTCAATAATAATCCTGAATGTGAATGGCCTATACTCATCAATTAAAAGACATAGACTTACAGTTTGGATTTTTAAAAAAGACCCAATAATATGCTTCCTTTAAGACACTCATCTCACAGGAAAAGACATCCACAGACTGAAGGTGAAAGGGTGGGAAAAAATGTATCACTTACATGGACTGTGTAAACAAGCAGGGGTTTCCATCCTCCTATCAGATAAAGTGGACCTCAAACCAAGTTAGTGAAAAGGGATAAAGAAGGACATTTCATATTTCTTAAAGGAACCATACATCAGTAAGACATAACAGTCATAAATATCTATGTCTCAAACAATGGCACATCTATGTATACCAAACAAAACCTTCTCAACTACAAAAATCAAATAGACCATAACACAATAATACTTGGTGACTTTAACACAGCTCTCTCTTACCATTGGATAGGTCTTTTAAACAAAAACTAAACATAGAAACTATATAACTCAATAAAACAATCAATAATTTAGATTTAAAAGACATATATAGAATATTCCATCTATCAAAAAGCGAACACATTTATTTCTCAGCAGCACATAGATTCTTCTCTAAAATATACCATATGTTATTCCACAAAGCAAGTCTTAGCAAATACAAAATATAGAGATACTAGCCTGCATTCTATCTGACCATAATGGAATGAAATTAGAAACCAATGACAAAATAAAAAAATAGAAAGTACTCCAACGCCTGGATACTAAATAATACCCTATTGAATGATGCATGGATAACAGAAGACATCAAGAGGAGATAAAAAAATAAATGAGAGATAAAAGGTAAATGAGAACTCTGATACAACATATCAAAATCTCTGGGACACCATGAAGGCAGTGCTAAGAGGAAAGCTCATTGCATTAAGCTCATTCATTAAAAGAAGAAAAACTTGAAAAATAAAAGACCTGACACTACATCTCAAAGCCCTAGAAAAAGAGGAACAAACCAACACCAAAAGAAGTAGAAGACAGGAAATAATTAAAATCAGGCCTGAAATCAATGAAATTGAAACAAATGAAACAATTCAAAAATTGACAAAACAAAAAGGTGGTTCTTTGAAAAAATACATAAAATTGACAAACCCATAGCCACCCTAACAAAAAGGAGAGCAAAAATTCAAATTTCTAAAATTCATGATGAAAAAGGAAATATCATGACAGACACTACTGAAATATGGAGGATAATTAGAAACTATTTTGAAAATTTATACTCTGGTAAAATAGAAAATCCCAAAGACATTGACAAATTTTAAGAGGCATATGACCAACCCAAACTGAACCAGGAGGACATACAAGACTTAAACAGATCAATTTCAAGCAAGGAAATAGAAGATGCCATCAAAAGTCTTCCAAACAAGAAAAGCCTGAGACAAGGATTCTCAGCCGAGTTCTACAAGACTAAAAAGAAGAATTAATACCAATACTCCTCAAACTATTCCATGAAATAGAAAAAGAGAGAACCCTTCCAAACTCATTCTATGAGGCAAATATCACCCTAATACCAAAACCAGAGACACATCAAAGAAAGAAAATTGCAGACCAATAGATGCAAAAATTCTCGATAAACTTTTGACAAATCACATACAAAAACATATTTAAAAAATAGTGTGCCATGATCAAGTAGGGTTCACTACAGGGATACAAGTTTGGTTCAACATACAGAAATCAGTAAACATAATCCATTATATCAATAGATTTAGAGATAAGAATCACATTATTTAATTGATGCAGAGAAAGCATTTGACAAAATATAGCACACTTTCATGTTTAAAACACTAGAAAAACTAGGGATTGTAAGAACATACCTCAATATTCTAAAAGCTATCTATGCTAAACCCAAGGCCAACACCATCCTAAATGGAGAAAAATTGGAAACATTCCCTCTAAAAACAGGAACAAGACAGGGATGCCCTCTTTCACCACTTACATTCAACATAGGTCTTAAAAGTCTACCCAGAGCAATAAGACAGATGAAAGAAATTAAAGGGATATAAATATGAAAAGAAGAACTCAAACTATCATTATTTGCTGACAACATGATTTTATACTTAGAGGATCCAAAAAATTCCACCAGATAACTTCTAGAATTAATAAATTAATTCAGCAAAGTAGCAGGATATAAAATCAATACCCATAAATCAAATGCATTTCTACACATCAGTGACAAATCCTCTGAAAGAGAAATTAGAAAAAGTATCCTAATCACAGTAGGTAAAAAAAATAAAATACTTGGGAATCAATTTAACAGAAGAGGTTAAACACCTCTACAATGAAAACTACGGGACACTAAAGAAAGAAATTGAACAAGACCTTAGAAAATAGAAAGATCTCCCATGCTCTTGGATAGGCAGAATCGATATTGTCAAAATGGCCATAATACCAAAAGCACTATACAGATCAATGTGATTCCAATTAAAATCCCAACATCAATCCTTATAGAAATAGAAAAAGCAATCATGAAATTCCTTTGGAAAAATAAGAGATCCAGAATAGCCAAAGCAATCCTTAGCAAGAAGAGTGAAACAGGAGACATCACAATACCAGACCTTAAACTATACTACAAAGCTATAGAGACAAAAACAACATGCTATTGGCTCCAAAATAGCCATGTAGACCAATGGTATGGAATAGAAGACAGAGACAAACCCACATAAATACAATTATCTCATACTAGACAAAGATGCCAAAACATATATTGGAGAAAAGATAGCCTCTACAACAAATGGTGCTGGAAAAACTGGAAATCCATATGCAGCAGAATGAAACTAAACCTTTATCTCTCACCATGCACAAAACTCAATTCAAAGTGAATCAAGGACCTAGGAATTAGACCAGAGACCCTGCGCCTAATAGAAGAAAATGTAAGCCCATTCCTTTATCACATCATATTAGGCCCCAACTTCCTTAACGAGATTCCAAAAGTGCAAGAAATAAAATCAAGAATCAATAAATGGGATGGATTCAAACTAATAATCTTCTCAGCAAAAGAAACAATCAATGAGGTAAAGAGGGATCCTACATTTTGGGAACAAATTTTTGCCACATGCACATCTGATAGAGCACTAATCTCCAGGATATATAAAGAACTCAAAAAACCTAACACCAAAAAAAAAAAAAAAAACTAACAACTCAATCAATAAATGGGCTGAGGAGCTGAACAGACACTTCTCAGATGAAGATATTCAATCAATCAATAGACATATGAAAAAATGTTCAGCATCTTTAGCCATTAGAGAAATGCAAATCAAAACTACTCCAAGATTTCATCTCACACCAGTCAGAATGGCAGTTACCAAGAATACAAACAACAATGTATGAAAAGGCACACTCATACATTGTTGGTGGGACTGCAAATTGATGCAACCAATCTGGAAAGTAGTAGGGAGATTCCTTTAAAAACTTGGAATGAAACCACCATTTGACCTAGCTATTTCACTCCTCGGTCTATACCCCAAAGACTTAAAAACAGCATACTAATGCAAAACATAACCAAAAAAACTATTAAAACCAGAACGAGATACTGTACACAAATATGTGTTTTGTGGACCATGCTTAATTGATTTCTGCTTCTTATTAAAAAACAAAACAAAACCAAACAAAAACTCCCCAAAATAAAATCAATTTCTCACAGGGTGAAAAAAAAAAAAAAAACAGCATACTACAGTGACACAGACACTTCAGTGTTTATATATGTATATAAAACAATCTCTTTATATACATAAACATATCCTTACAATGGAGTATTACTTAACCATAAAGAAGAATGACATCATGGAATTTGCTGGTAAATGGATGAAACTGGAAGCTATTATGCTAAGTGAAATAAGCCAGTACCCCAAAGTCAAAGGTTAAATGTTTTCTGTCTTATGTAGAAGCTGTCCAAAATAGGGAGGGAGAGTGTTAAAAAAAAAAAGAGAGAGGGAAAGGGAAAAAGAGAGGAGAGAATTTTATTGAAATAGAGGAAAGATCAGTAGAGTACACAAAGGGGATTGAGGAGGAGGAAGGATGGGAAAGGGGAAGAACAGTGGAATGAATCTGACCAAACTTTCTTATGTGCATGCATGGATGTGACACAATGGGTCTCAGCATCAGGTGTATCTAAAGGACACTAATTTGAAGAAAAAAAAAAAGAGTAAGCTGTAAAAGAATTGAAGAGAGATTGGTGGAGGAGAGGGAGAAGAGACAGGGGAGGGGGCAGCACAGGGACTGAATTCGAGTGAGTTGTATCCCATGCTTTTATTATTATGTCAGGATATATCCTAGTGTTGTATATAACTAAAAATAAATTTTAAAATAAATAAATGAAAATAAATTTAATGGATCTAACTGGAGACTATCATGCTATGTGAAATAAGCGAATCCCCCAAAAATCCAAGGCCGAATGTTCTCTCTGGTATATGGATGCTGACTCACAATAGGCTGGGGGTGGGAAGTGGAGGTTCACTGGATGACAGGGGAAAATGGTGGCCAAGAGAGGGGGATGGGAATGGGAAAGAAGTAGGATGAAAAAGACATGACTTTCCTACGTTCATATATGAATACACAACCTATATAACTCCATATCATGTACAACCAAAAGAACGGGAATTTCTACTCCATGTGTGTGTAGTATGTCAAAATACATTCCACTGTCATGTATAACTAAAAAGAACAGATTTTAAAAATAAATAAATTTAAAAAGGAAACAAAAAAGACTATTAGAGTAAAACATTTTCATTGATTAAAAAATCACTTGTTTTAATAAGACAACTCCTTATAGAAATGCTTTCTACTTCCTCTGGCTAATTTCTCTATCTCCTATGCATTCATAGTGTCTTTATTCCCAAATCCCTATCAACTGACAATCTTTGCCTCATCATTGAACTATTGATTACTAATCATGATTATTAAACATATTGCTGATATTTCCCAAGATTCCATCCCAAGTTTCTCTATTTTAAATAGCCACATTTTAATAACGGGAAACTTAAGATATTTAGAATACAGCTCCTTATGTATTAGATCCCAAGTCAAAGAAACCAGAATCCACATTCACAAAAGTGAAGGATTAATCAGAGGAGAAATTTGAAATGAGTTTGAAGAAAAGCAATCTTCCAATATCTTTAAAGAGACTAAGCTTTGAGTTGCTAGTCTACAAAAATAATTTTTCCTTCTTTCTTTCTTTTGTAACAGTAAAAAAAAACATACAAAATGTATTACATGCTTGAAGTATGGAAGTATTACATTCCACCAAAGATGATTTTTAAATTTTTACTTAAATCTTTCAATAAATATTTTTAATATAATGCTTAATAATGGAAGATTTGATTATTTCAGGTTTTATTAAATTTTATTTTCCTTGGTGATCTAACACCCTCATTCTGGTATTCTAGAGTTTTTGTAATTTATTATAATTGCCACTGTTCATCTCTCTAGATCACACTCATACCACATTTATTGTCACAACCACAAAGAAGGTACAAAATAGTGTTTCAATAAATACTTGTTTACATTAAGGAATGAGTGAATGAATAGAACAGAAACTTGTGAGAAGAATAGCAAATTTCAAGTAGATAAGTAGAAAAAGGGGCAAGGTTATGATCATGGACAATTGCATGTGTGTTTAAGGTTATTATGTAGGTGTTGAACGCTTTCTTTTCAGATAAAAATGATGTACTAGCATTTGACTCTTGATAACTTGTAAGACACTCTGCCATTCCCTGTATCAAGCTCTTCCCAGGTCACTTTTTGCATTAACATGTTAAGTTTTTAGTCCTGACAAAGAAATCATCTGAGATAAGAAAATTAGTTCATTGGAGCAGAAGTATGTCAATATTACTCTCAAAGAAAAAAACACACACACAAAGACTGTGCTCTGTACAGAACTACACAAAAGGGCACAATTTACATCCTTTTAAAACCTCTATCATCTGGAACATTTATTAGAAAAGCTGTAAGTCTGCCAAACTTTTTTTTTAGGATCTTAAGAGGCTTAGACACATTTTTAAAATATATGATGATGCTTTAATACTCACAACAACCAGGAGGGCTGGAATTGCAGCCAAAGGTTAAGAGAAAGGTCAAAGGGAACACACACACATCCGAGTTAGAAAATTTGCCTGATTAGGAATAAGTATGTCTGAGTTCTGCTTCCAATTCTTACACCAACTACCTTGAGGAATTAACTCAAGCCTCCTGGCTCCTTTGAGACTTAACATTTTTATCTATGAAATGAAGGGCTTACATTCTGAGCTCTAAGTCTATAATTCTGTGCATATTTTATCAAATAGAATGCATTCCAATCACTCCCTTCAAACCCAGAATTCTTCTTACCAGAGATAGAAATAACAAGGGAGACTTAAGGATCACTCCAATGAGGAGCCACTTTCTCCTTACAGCTCAGAAGGATATCCCCTCGGCCCACCCCTCATGAATGGACAATCACTCAGTTTCTGGGAACATATGACATTGGAAGCAGTCTCTCTTCTCCTCCCCATGCCCTCTCCGCTGTTGTTAATGGTCAGTGTGGGACTTTGAACGAAGACATTGGAAAGGCAACCTATAAAACATAAAATTGGAAGGAAGGTGGTTGAATTGTACAATAGCACTGGAAACTAGGGAGAATGCCTTCTATACCCCAGAACCTTTGACAGCTATGAATCTGGCTTACAGAGTAAATTTTGTCATACAATTGGACCTGTTAAAAAGTAGTTAATTAAAAACAAATGGATATTATAATACCAAAAGGGAAAGTAAGTAATGAAATAGTGTCTATAAACAGAAGTAAAATATACACGTATTACTCTATTACAGTAACAAAAATGTTAAGTTTTTGTTGCAGACCTTAGCTTCTACAAATTAGAAGTACATAACATCTTCAAAATGTTTTTTTCACATATTCATGTTCACTGGCAATACAGCCTTATTGACCTATAGGTGATCATAGTTGGTCAAAAACTATATTAATTTAAATTCACAAAGTCTCTTCAAATAAAGCAACAGATAAATAATAAAAATTTTCAATATACAGATAAGCATTATTGAGATTTATAAAAACTACTTCTTACAATAAATTCCAGAACTTAGGGTTGGAGATATAGCTCAGTTGATAAAGTACTTGTCTCACATGTAGGAGGCCCTGGATTCAATCCCCAGCACAAAAAAAAAAAAAAAAAAAAAATTCCAGAACTTGGGATAGCACCCACATATTTGTTTCTTTAGGATCAATTCTAACAGTTCTCAAATAAATCTCTCTGCAGTCAAAAGCTTTCCACTAAAATAGCTTCCCCAGAAAATTCATCTTGTTCTATCTCTTCCGATTCATAATCACTCTGCTTTCTTGTGCAGTTTGTATCCTCTGTTTGAACACAGGAATGCCTTACTTCCTCCAGAGCTGGAAAACTACTCTCGAAGCAGATTTGAATGGTTGTGAATCTTTTCCGAATTTTCACTTGAAACAAACACATGTAGCTAAATCACCTATGTCAGAAATGATAATTTGGAGTTCTCTGAATGATCTTCCATAGAGAATATGTTTATTCAATGTGAAGTAGTTTTAAACTTTCAAGCCATGCATGTTATTAAAGCTTAACAGTAATCATGACGATTATTTGGAACTTAGACAAACAAAAGATTCCTTAGGAGAGAATTATCTTATCATTAACATTTTTCAAACTTCCTGGTACATGGTCATAATAAAAAGCAGATCATTGTTCCAAGATTCTTCAGTAGTTTGTAAATTCTCTACAGTCAATGCACATCCTCATTGCCTGCACCCAAACTGACCACTCCCATGACCTTCACCTTTCTAGTCATGTGTAAGAGGTGAAGGGCAGCTTTGCATCAGAGTTCCTCGAGGGATCAGCAAACATCAGGTCTCTGAATAGTGGAAATGTTGGAGAACTTAGTATAAATCAGTTTTTTTTCCCACCAAGTTTTCTACAAGAAACAAGAAGTGCTTCCCTGCCCCTCACCCAAATATCTTCTCTTAAAAAAAAAAAATTACAAGAATACTTCAGCTACATCAAAATACAATAGGATGATCATAAAGATGAGAGACCTTGCAGATCACTCCATGGAACAGAATGCAGAACCCCAAACTCAGCTCTACTAGATCAAGAATTTGGTCTGTGACAAAAATGGCATTTCAAAGCATTTACAGAAAGATTATGTGACATGTGCTTTAGACAGTAAACTTATTTGTCAAAGACTTTGTGTAAAAGAATTAAATCTTGTCCCTTCCTTATTCCATATAAGAATATTGAATTCTAGACGGCCTAAAAAGTTAAATGTGTAAAAAATTTAAAATTAAAAAAAAAAGAAAACATAGATGGATTTTTTTAAAATCAATCTTTGGGTTGAGAGGTCAATTTCAAGGCATAAAATCAAATATAGAAACCATAAAAGAAAGGACTGACACAGTCAATAGCATAAAAATTATATTTCTGTACTCTAGAAATTAAAAGGCAAATGACAGTTTGACACAAATGACATATTATGTTACACATAAGAAATAAAGAGCTTTTATAAATCAGTGAGAAAAAAAATAACAACAAAAAGTCCCAGATGAAAAATGGATAAAGAACATGAAAGTCATGAAAACAGAAATGTGACAGTTCCCCACAAAAGTTCAAAACAGGAAAATAAGCAAATAGAATAACAATGAACTAACTATTTTACTCCTCAATTTGGGATTTATGTTCTATCTATCCCGTATTGGCAATGAATCAGCAAAATAAGTATTATTTGACACCATGCAACATATAAATCACCCTTTTGGGAAGTTGTATTTGCAATAAATATCAAAAGCTTAAAAAATATGACCTGTGACTCCACTTCTAAGAATATACCCAGAGAAATAATTAGATGTACACAAGATTTATGTACACAAATCTTCATTGCCTTGTTATTTTTTAATATGAATACAGAAATAATCTAAGTAGTAGAGAATAATTAAATAAATTATATCTTGTAACAAAATGGCATGTGTTTAGTCATTGAAAAAAATGACATCAAAGAACATTATTATATCTTAAAACGTTCATAATATCATAAAATGGAAAGGCAAAACAAATAATTTATGTAAAATGATTTCAATATTTAATAAATAATGTGACTCATTTTAAGTATTTATTACTTTAGTTGGTGGGATTATGATTCTCCCCCTCCTCTATAATTACTAATATAGTCATCTTTTGATAACCTCAGCAGATTGTTTCCAGAACCTCTCATCTCACTTTTACTCCTGCAGTTACCATAGCCCATGGATGCTCAAGTCCCTTATATAAAATGGCATAGCGTTTCCGGTAACCTATGTACATCCTCTCCATTATACTTATGATACCTAATGCAGTGTAAATACTACACAAATTGTTATATTGTTTACAGAATAATGACAAGAAGTAAAAGTATATGCTCAGCACAGATTTTTTTCTGTAATTGGTTGAATCTGTGGTTATGAAGTGCCAATTTTTATTTTCTATATATTTCACAATGATTGTACAATACTTACATAATTCAAAGTAGAATAATCAGGTTATTAGAAGGAAAAAATTACAATTGATATAACTCGACTGCCTTTGTCTACTGTCTCTCTCCATCAGCAGCAAGTATGTCTTTACTGAGGTTTCCAAGAGGAAGGAGGCAGCTTCCCCAAGTCGCCTTCCTTCCAGGCCAAGTGCATTCAAGGCATGCTTCCTGGTGATTTGTTAAGCATGTTGTTATTTAAGATGACTTGCTTGCCAATGGAGATAAGACCCTGCTATAGGTTGAATTGCATTCCCCAAAATTCTTATGTCGAAGTCCTGACCCTCAGTAAATCAGAACGTGACCATATTTGGAAACTGAATGTCTGAAGATGCAATTAGATAAAATGGAGTCACAGAAGAGTAGGATGGGCCTATAATCCGTTATGACTAGTATCCTTATGAGAAGGGGAAATTTGGACACAGAAATATGAACAGAAGGAAGAGAGTGTGAAGCCATACTGGGAAAGGGCCATGCAAAGAAGAAGGCAGAAATTGGAATGACACTACTAGAAGCCAAAGATTGCCACAAACCTTGATAAGCGGGGTGGGAAGCATAGAATGGATTCTTCTTCCTCACAGCCCCAGAAGAATCAACCCTGCCAACCTTCTTGTCTCCAAGAATTTGATGAATTGTCTCCAGAACTACGAGACAATAAATTTATGTAAAACAAATAAAAAAGCTAACTACCCAGATCATGGGACCTTGTTATAAGGCCCTAGGAAACTAATAGAGACTCAAGAACATTTGACATTTGGATTAGGTGTCTGTTCCTCTGAAGTTTAAGACGACACTGGAGGGCAGTTGCTGTTTTGTCCAGGAGTGATCACTTTATGATCTTCTTGCCTTGGCTGATGTAAAAATTCAATGCAACAATGAGGAGATCCAAGGTCAGAAGGCTAAGGCTCTCTGCAAAATAACATAAAGATGGTCTTCAGTGGATATCAAGTTGCACACCTGTCCCTAATTTTCACCAAGAGATGTATTTTCTCTTTGGTGCCTGGGGTGGGCTCCAGGTAGAGGAAGACAAAATGGAGGGGAGTTGTTTGAGAGTAAGAAATTTTATTCTGTACCTGCAGACCACAGGCTGAGGAGAAAGGGTAACCTTTGATTCTGGAGCTTAGGTTGTGGCCTGAGAATGGCTATTTATAGTTTCCAGTTTTATTATGTCTGAATTGCAAATCTCTTCTGTTATCTCCAAGCCTTCAGAAAGATCTTCTTAAGGATTATAGACTCACTTATCACCATGGGGAATCTGAGGCCAGAGAATGTAGTCTGCAGGGGGGAAATGGAACAGAGTTAGAGCTTGTTGAGAGAATAGAGTCTCAAGACCACACAGAATGGTATGCACCAAAGCTATATTGTGGCCTAGAGATCCTCGGTCCACTAAAGTGGCAGGTAACCATCAAGACAGACTAGGGGAGCATATCAGCTTTCTCTGGGGATACTCAGAATGCACCTGGAAAATGGGAAACGACTGAACTTCCAGTATTCTTGCAGAATGGGGCTTACACCGGTGTTTGGGGGGTACATAATTGTGCATTCCCAAAACTGAGTAAGTCTAGAACTCACTTATTTCGAACATTGTGTCAGACACCCACAATTGTTGAGAAATTCATTCTGTCAGCATTTCCTTTTCAATTTCTCTCCACAGTTCTGCAAAGTTATGGGGAAAATAGTACTTCCTCTATTATAGTGGATTATAAATTTTATTCCAAAAATATTTCAACTTATTAACAAATTAAAGCTTAGAAAAATAATGATCATTGGTATGTGTCCATGCACACTCATTTTATGGTGATATTGATATATCTCAAATAGGTTCATGGCCCTGTCTTTTCAGCCATGGCTCCAGTAGAGTTCACCACAACCTTCAATTTAGACTCCTCGCATCTTCTTTTATTCCCCTACAATTCATTTTCCTTCTTATAGTTAAACTCAAGTGTTAATTTAGCCTGGTAACAGCCCAATTAAAATCCTTCAATATTTTCTCAAGGAAAAAGAATAAAATTTGTCAGCCAGAGCCATGAGGCTCAATCACTTGGTGCTGCCCACACCTCGAGCTTTATTTTCCAGCTCTGTCTGGTAACTCTTTTCCTCACCCAGCCTAATTCCTAATTTTCCTGCAAGTCTTCAATGTAATACCACTCTTTTCACTGATCTGGAATCTAACACATCTCCCTAAATCATCGTACTCTTTCATTATCTTTAACTACAGCTGTACTATCTCATTGTATATTAACTTAATCATTTATTTGTGTCTTATTGATCTTCCTCCCTTTAAAGTAACAAAAAAGCATAGTTACTCTTTTACTAGGCTGTTTTCTACTGCCTGGTATAATTCACCTTCTGATATATCAAAGGTGTATTGTAGCTGCTCAGTAAATACTTGATGAATGACAGTACTTAAATTGTATCTTAAAGAAAAACTCAAATATAATAAATTATATATTTATGGTAAAGATTTTCTTGTTTTTAGGCAAGGGTGAAATCGATCTACATGGTTGAAGATGACATCTAGAGCAGATTCTTGAGTCTAGAATTCTTTAACTTCTCAGAAGCTAGCCTGGCAAAGCTTCTCAACACAAGTCACCATTTTGGTAAAACAAGAATAACTAGGAATCTGTTACAATCATACACATGACTGGAAGACATCCAAAGTCATTTGATCTTTCACCTCTAGAACTTGCTTGGACATGAGTTTACAATTTGTTCTTCAGCATTAAATAAATACAAGTCTTTCCATTAAATTTTTTTTCCTGAAAGAAAATAAAATTCCTTGATCTTGCTCTAATATAATCTAGTTATACAATGCTGGTCCCCAACTTCCTTATTTATCACATGCAAATAATACCAACTCTCTAAGTGACAGAGCTGTTTGAGGATCAAGTGAGAACTTGATAACTATCAAAACTGAAAAAATTCTTAATAATACAGCAAAGCTTTAGGTATAGAACTACTGCTATCAATATGCACAGCCAAAAGTTACATTGCCAAAGAATTACCTAATGGGGTGTCATTGGTGTTTATATTTGTATACATATACCTGACATTAAGTTTCAAACTGTGGCCAACAAGGTAGGAAGTCTAGGAATAAAAGAAAAGAGGAAAAAACCCATACAGGCTGAGTCTGATTAATAAAATAGAAACAATTAATTTATTGAGGTAGAAATAAATTACTAACCCTGGTTTTATATATTTTACTTCAGAAGTTTAGGTAAGTTCTTTATATACAGTCTTAGTTTACAATCTTGACAATTTTATTATCAATACTGAAAGATTTTAAACTATCATTTCATCTCATCTACTTCCTAAAGCTCCTTGAGTCTTTGGCAGTAAAGACATAAATTGTCATAGCCTATTCCTATTGAACTTTGAAGTATAAAATTTTTTTTGCTCAGCCAATCTAAATCAACCATGCAATGTAGCCCCTTTGGGTAATAATTATACCTGAAATATGCACTTGAGTAGGAAAAGAAAACATCTCAATTCCAGTTTCTTTCCAGTCAGGTTTATGTATTTCTTGGGTCTCCTATTTGAAAGATCAAACCCCTCCATCTCCCAGGATATTTGCAAATTTATGGCAATGAATTATCTAGTGTCCTTCCCCTCATATGCATGATTTTTATTTTTAATAAATTTTCAAAAAGCACATGTTACAGGTCATTACTTGTATATACTACTTAAGAGATATATTACTAAATCAATTATAGTTGGGTGCAGTGGCCCACATGTGTAATCTCAGTGACTCTGGAGACTAAGGCAGAAGATCCCAAGTTCAAGCGAGGCCAGCCTCAGTCACTTAACAAGGCCCTAGGTAACTTAGAGCTCATCTTAAGAAAACAAAACAATAACAACAACAACAACAAAAGGACTGAGCATGAGCTCAGTGGTAAAATGCCTCTGGGTTCAATTCCCAGTACTAAATAAATAAACATCAACTTACAAATAGCAAGATTAAGTTTTATTAAACAGCTTTCTAAATATGCTACCAAGTGTTCTACGTAAGCAATTTCACTTCAGCACTCATGTGAAAGATTTCTTATATCCTCAAAGTATTTTTATTCATTATACCAGTAAATTTTTCACATCATCATCAATAACTTAAAGAATTAATATTGATAAAGGCATTTTATGCTTATTGGGAAAACAGTTCTCCATTAGGCAATAAAAAGAAACTCATGGTCAGTTTCAAGGTTCTTCTCATTATTTAATGAGAGTATTAAAGGTGTAAATCTGAAAAATGTTGAAATGAGATTCCAGTTTTATTCATTGTTTTGAACACTGGGAAGATAAGCAATGAGATGATTCACTAGTGCAACTTATCTGGTATTATTAGCATGTCTATGATAGCCATGATGCTCAGGGTAGGGGAACTGTGTGATTTACCTATGAGGACCATTGTGTTTCTTTATCTCTGTCTCTTTCTCTCTCTCATCCATGGGGTAACCTAACACAGCAATAACAAGCACCCCCTTGGCTATACTGCCTCTTCCCCAGGCTGCTGGACTGCTTGTGTACTCTCGAATCACTCCACTATCCTGCTTGATTGAGAAAAACCCCTTCATGTATCTATACTCAAGGAGAGTGACACTGTCCCCTTTCCCAGAATATAGTCACAACTGGGAGTGAGGAAAGCAAGTATAAGAAGACATGACCCAAATTCTCTTTGTATAATCTGTGTGCACTTTGAGGGGGTAGTGATACCAGGGATTGAACTCAGGGGCACTCAGCCACTGAGCCACATCTCCAGTTCCCAGCCCTATTTGTTATTTTATTTAGAGACAGGGTCTCACTGAGTTGCTTAGCTCCTCACTCTTACTGAGGCTGGCTTTGAGCCCAAGATCCTCCTGTCTCAGCCTCCAGAGCCGCTGGTATTATAGGTGTGCACCACCACACCCAGCTACATTTTTTTTTTCTTTAAAACCAACCCAATGCTTTGGGAACATATTAGCAATTATATTGATTAAAATAATACATATCCATTGTAAAAAAAATCATTCTGTATAACATAATATATAAAAATAAGAACATGGTCATAATCCTACTACCTAAAGGCAAACAGTTTTTGGAAATTCACTTGACATGTAAATGGCAAGTACAACCTGAGTATAAATCTATGCTATAAAATTTAAATACAATTTTTTATCTCAAGATAATCATTTTTCTACAGATAGAAACTTAATCTCTTCAATTTATTCCTATTAAAATTTTTAGAGCCCATTCAGAATTTTCTCAGAAACATCAGAATTTTTCAGTCTGTTAAATTTTCCCCTCTCCTTTATCTCTAGAATCATATCCAATTTTTGGTTCAGGTCCAACAAGACCACACTGGGGAGTATATGAGTACTCTTCACCATCATGACTCTACCCTTAGTCTACATTTATTCTCATCGGTTTTTAATGAGATAGTCTATGAGCTATCTAGTCTTCTTTTATTAAGCATGGATCCTGAATCATTCTCTTTCCAAAAACAAGGGCTTTAGATTCTCCAGTTTTTTTCTAGTTACAGTCCCACCCTGTTTGAGAGGTAGAAAAAGCAATTAGCTACTCTCTCTAAACTCTGTTGCCCTTTCTGAAACCCATCTGCCTAGGTAACCTCTGGGGCTCTTGCTACTCCATGTCTTAGTGATCCTACTAAACACAAGACTTCTCTACAAGGCTTATCTCTCCATCAGGCATTCTGAAACCCAGCACACAGGTCCCTTCAGTATCGCCTTACCTCAAGTATAGTGGAAGTTCTAGAACTCACACACTTGCAGCTCAATTCCAGGTTATCCTATGGGAGTGGCACCTCTTCAACACAAGTTTCTAAAGCAGAGTCACCTCTCCAGCTTGGGCAACCTTGGCCTGATGTCCAGGAATACTATGTTTCCAAAGAATTATTTATAGTAGAAACTAGAAATCTTCCAGTCATAGCCTTTCAGAAATTCTGACCCTTACAGGTCAAAAGCCCTGGCTTTCAAGATTTTATCTCTGCTATGGGTCTCATGAGTCTATTGGGAACTCAAATCCAAGGTACTGACGTTTTGTCCTTTATACTCCATGTCATCTCTCCCCTGAGAGAGTGCATGTTAATGAAGTAGTAGCGGAAGGGTAATAGCAAAAGGAGAAACAGATTGGATTGTGAAGAGGATTTCTGCTAACATAATAGAAATCTGATATCTGTCTTTCTATCTATCCAGCTGCCTACTGAGCTATTTTTGCAGACAGCTTTCTTTTATATTTGGAGAACTCAAGCATGCCTACTGCTCTCATTCCTTATAATTCTACAAAGTTCCCCACTTTGCTTAACACTATACTTTAGCAAACGCTTGAGACATTTCCCTCTGCCCTCATTCTGGAATTATTGCACTTCACCTTCCATTGAGTTGACTGGATACTTCCCTTATTCCCAAACAATAGAATTTCATGTGAAAGATAAGCAATGTTTCAAAAGTAATATCTTACTATTTTCTACCAAATTGGAACAGAAGTATAGGTTTTATATTTTTATTTTTTCTTACCGTGAACATGGAAGCTCACAACTGACAACCTACTCTGATAGTTAAATGTGATACTTGAGATGGATTTGGACTTAAAAGCCTCTTGGATATTTATCAGGAACTTGGATTAAAAATTACTCAATGCCCCTCATTACTACTTGTTTCATTCCCATTGCTTACCCCTTTCACTTAATCATTCTGGCGGTTAGAGATCTCCAAATGTTTCCTGTATAGGGCTAGAAGTTTTTAGCCTTTGCACATTATATGATTTGTTATGAACATTCAATTTTTCCATGGGAGTGCAAAACACACCATAGGTAATACACAAATAAATGGCTACAGTTGCGTGCCAACTAATTTGTTTACAAAACCAGGTAGTAGGTCGAATTCAGCTCACAATTCACAGATTGCTGACCCCTGTTTTAGAATATTTGGTCCCCATCTAAAACTGTTCTCCTTTTTCAATTTATTCTGCATTCTTTGCTTCATTAATCTTTGGGGGCTCAACATAATTTGCTGACTAGACACAACTTAAGCATATACCTATTTCGTGGCTTGACGTTTAAGATCTTTTACCATTGACCATGAGGAAGTAAAAGGAAATGGTACCAAACAGAAGAAAGTGTTGAGAAAACTAACCTAACCATGCATACTAGCTTGAGTGAGGACAGGCAAACAGTCCCAGGACCATCTTCAATAGATCTAGAAACTTTAGGCATAACCCAGAGGCAGTATATGTGCCTATACACCTTTCCTAAAAATTGGACAGCAGAGGGACAGATCCAGAGGGCTGTCATACCAGGTAGTCAGGAGGCACCATTTATCATGTTTTCCTCTCTATTAAATGCCTCCAGCCAAGAGTCCAAGGGAGAGACAGGTTATAGTTTAGTCATGAACAGGCAATGGCAGCTTATCATCATCAAAACAAACAAGCTAAGGTCTCCAAGCATCTGAATAGCATCCAACTGGCCAGAATTGTGGCAGAGTAAGGGACTGGACACATAACAAGCTAAGGAACTAAACCAACTGAGGAATTAGGAGAAAAGAGAAACTCAGTCCTGTCTTAGAGCAGAAAAATGGAAAAATCTATCTAGAAAGGTGAAATTGGTCATGATGTCATGAAGAGAAAGCTCCCTTCTGTTGGATGTGACCTCCCTGGAAAAGGCCTCAAACACAACCACTGCAGAGGTTCTGCCTTATGTAGTAAATGTATTCTCCCCTTCCCGATCATGATTAGAGAAACAGGTGATGAGGACCTGAGGGACTCTAACTCAAATGTGCTTAAAACTGGAAGAGACATGTACATACTGACTTGAACAATTCAGTAAATGGAACTGCCATGCTGAACAGAATAGCTACATCAGCAAATACTTTGTTGTTGTTAAGAAGTGTCAAATAGCATCCAAAGACCACTTTATTTGGTCATCTGGAACACATCACTGTCACAAACATCAGTGATTTTTATTAGCTTATTATATGAGCAGCAAATGTTTACCTGTGAAAAGAACTACACAGAAAACCAAATCACAATGAGAAGACCACTCAGTGAGTGCGGGATTAATAGAAAGATGATTTGATGCCTAGATTGTTCAATGGCATTATGGTAAGAAAATAGGAAATGAGTTCACTGTTCCTTAGGAATATAGCCTTCTACTGTGTGGATCCAGAACATGCCGTTTGTTGCTGGCAATTCCTTGCATCTCTCCCCACCTTTCTTGGGAAGCGAGGCATCTGAGTTTCAAAGGCATATTTAGTGGTATACATTCCCTTACCTATCATTGGGTTACCACTGCCAACATTTATTTCCATGAAACTCTTCCTTTGCTATATTTCTGTTACTAGCCAACTCTTATTTTGTTAGATGAGTCTTTATTTAAATAAATGAACATGGAAAATCAAGTTACAATCAAATCTTCTTAGCACAGGAACCACCTTTCTTTTGCATCTTTTTTAAGATCTCTGCTCTGGTTCATTACCTAAAGTTTCAACTCTCAAGAGTTATTTCCGTTTATTTAATTTCCAGGATAGTTAAAGTCTTCATATGCATTCAATAGGGAACACCATGAGACTAAAACCTAGAGGCTTACAAAGGCACACGTTAGACACATTGGATTCTTCATCTGACAGGTAGAAATGGCCATTTAGGAGCCCAGTGGTTGGATGCAAGATCAGTAGATTTTTGTAAAAATAATTTCTTTTAACTCACTATGCTATGATCTATCTCCTCAGTTAGTATTGGCTTAGAAAAAGATGTGGACTAAATCTTTTGGGTAATTTGTAGGGGTAGAGTTCATGAGTACATGCAATTTTTTTCACAGAACTAGCAAAAACAGTCTTTAATATGAGAGAATAAAGGATCCAGAATAGCCATAGTAATTTTCAGCAACAAGAGCAAGGCTGGAGGCATCACAATACCTGATCTCCAACTGTTCTACAGAGTTGAAGAACAGTTGTCATTATGTCATTATCATGTTGACATAAAAGTGGATAAGAAGACTTATTCTTTGGATATGAGATCCCCCAAAAGCTCCTGTGTTAATATTCATATGCAAAATGATTCAGTTATGAGAGTTGTAACCTCACCAGTGGATTCATCCATTTGATGGATTAATAATTTAAAAGACCTACTGTACTGGGTGGTAATTGTAGGCAGGTAGGGAAAGGAAGAGTAAGTACCTGAGGGCATGAGGTTGGGGTTATATTTTTTCCCCTGGCTCTTCTCTCACTCTGTCTGCTTCCCAGCTGCTATGAATTGAGTAGCAATTCTACATCATGCACTTCTGTCAGAGCACATGCAATTTGTAGATCAGAAGAGATAACATGGCACAGAAGGCAGGCCATGGCACTTCACAGGAGCTCCCGGTGGGAAGGCAGGGATGAACAAATACAGGCAGGGTGAGGGACTCAATAATACTGTGAGGAGCTAAGAACTTGGAATCTGTGATGACCATTTTGGAATATTAACTTCACAGGTTGGAAAAAAGAAAGAGGAGAATTGGAGAATATAATAATTAGTGCCTATGACAGATGAATAAGTATTCTAAGGTCTTCATTTATGGGTGGCTTAACCACGGACAAGTCACTGATGCTTACTAGCTCATTAGAAAAATGAAGACAATAAAACTACTTCACAGGCTTATTGTAAGGATTAAATAAGATAGTACATATACAGTACTTATAAAAATCTGACATATGGACTACATTGATAAAATCAATTTCCTTTTTCTCTGGTGTTGGAAATTCTTAGCCTGGAACCCATAACCCCAGTGACAATTAGAGCTGGGTACCTGGAAGAATATAAATCCTTTAAATTGTTTACAAAAATTGTTTATATGTACATATAGTACATGTAAACTTTACTAAAGAGAAGGTATATATATGTGTGTGTGTGTATGCACATATGTGTGTGTGTGTGTGTGTTCCTTCCAGTTTTCAAGAATGCCCATGACTGGAATAAAAACTGAGAAGAACTGTGCTAGCACACAGAGTCAAGAGATAATTTTTATATCTTAATTATTAGTAGGAGAAAATGTGATCTTAATATTTGAATGGTTACCCATTGACTTCAGGAAACAGTCTTTTAATTCTGTCAGCTAGACATGTCAATAGTATTTGGAACTGAAGGGGAATTATAGAACAAGGAAATCTTTGGTTGACTCAATTCCCTACTTATATCTGGTCATGCTTTGAAACTTTACTATCCTTTCTGTTTTGCCTTCCATCATTATCAAAATTGTCTTCTAATTGTGATTCAATTTTTTATGCAATGACAGTAAATACTACCATACTTATTCTGGCTTTTCCTACTCAGAAACCAAGAAGATTGTCATTGTATTGAAAATACGAGATTCCATACAATATTCTTCTTCTACGACTCAGATAATCTCTTTTACTCGTTCGTATCAACTAGAACATTTGTAGTATCTAATGTTGACAGAGAACTATGCTAGTAAAATGGATATTTGGTTTATAGTGATGTTTGGTTTATACAATTTTGATAGAATATTTTGAATAATGATAATTATACCAACTGGATCTACTTGACATGCTTTTGATACAGCACTTCAAACTACTGAAAAGGAGCTTTTAAATTAATACAAAATAAGGAGCAGGTCTAGAACTAATATACTGGCCATTTTAAATAATGAAATTTTTAAGATTATGTATACACTGTGAAGATAAATTGAGACCTAAAATATTTGTGTGAATTTTAGAAATTAAGCCAAATCAATGCAAGTTCTTCTTCCATCAAAGTTGATATTTCAAGATAAATAGGAAAACATAGAATTAATAAATATGCAAAGGATCATAACTCTAGTCTCTTAACATATTCATGAGCCAATTAAGAAAATATGGCTGGCATTCTATTATTGGTGGCAGAAGGTTTGGTTCAAAGAATAATTGGTCTGCTAGTTCATGAGATTATATAATGAGTTCTTTCTTATATATAACTAGCAGATTATCAACACCTATTTTATGTCTTTTTAAGAAAGTAATTTGAGTAACTGTAAGACAATAATAAAACATTTTGAAGGACAAAAATAATGTGTTTTGTGGATGATTCTCAATACATGAGTAAGTATTTAGTTAGTGCTGTATTTATGGAGCTATCAATTCCCTTCTAAAGGGGCTGCCCTATTGTGGATTCAGGCATTTGCATTTACATTACTTTACCTGTCAATCAGTTTTACTCACTGAGCTTTAATGAAGCAATGGACCAGAGGAAAGAAAATGGCAAAACTTTCAGTGCATCTGTTTTTTACTTGGAATCATGTGTTTTAGTCGAAATATTTTACAGGCAACCAACACTGATAGTTCAAATTTTCACCTTCAAAACTTTTTTTCAAATTTGATATAAAAACTGTCAGTTTAGAAATCAGTTAACAAAAGGAGGCCTGCTTTTGTTTGCAGTTATGGTAGTAGAAGGTGGATATGATAAAAACTGATAACATGATGATAGATGCTAGAGGTCAAATTTAGCATAATATTTTTTAAAGTCTATAAATTTCACATGGTCAGGGATTATGTTTGTTGAGTTCACTATGGTATCTCTATTTCACTCATCACTAGTAATCAAAACTGTTGAATATACTGTCGAATTTTTTTACTTTAGCCTTGTATTAGGTTTCTTTCTTATGAAAGAAAAATCTGTTTGCTTTTTATTTGTTTGCAAAGACTCAACACCTATCTAATGAAATTAGCCTCTTTAGATATTCAAATAATTTGTTCTGTGTTGTCAGTTTCAGTGACTGACATCACTAAGATCATAAATATTCAGCTTGACGCCACAAAACATCTGCTCTTTGATAGCAATATGCTACTTTTATGATTTTGTTTTAAGAACTTTGAGTTTTATTTACATGTACCAGATTACATCCTATAAAACTTGAAGTGTCTGCTTAACATTAAGACTTGCAAATAATAATAAGATACATGCAGACACATGTTAATAAATCATGCCTTATATTCTTCTCACATGATACAGTAGTTCATAGTCCCTCGGTAATTTCATAGAAAAGAGGCGGGGACATAGAGGCCTGGAGCTCATTTCAGGCCTGATTCTAATTTCACACATACATAAAAGAAGTTAATTATGATAGTGTTCACTGCTAAGGCTAAAAGGCAGGATATATGTGTAAAGGTTGTGGGACAGAGGAAGAGATGATATCTTCTATGGATATTAAATTCTTCAACTTAAGAAAGAAATATTGCTTTGGAGATTGATTTGAGTCCTCTTTATATAATAAGGATTCCCTTGTTTTCCATTTCTTTCTCCTTAATGGAGAACTTGTATTTCCCTCACTACAAAGTGAGTGTAAGGTTTGGCTTTTAAAGCCTTTTTCAAAGCTCTCAATTACTTGAAAATCTCTGGATTACTGAAAACTCCCACATACTATTTTTATTTTATATGAATTGTGTGTACATGCTTTGAACATTAATCACAGATTGAGAAGTGCAAGAAAATATGAAATATTAGCCTCTAAAAGAGATGCTTCAAGAACTTTATGACTGAGAGTACTGAATAATGTATCTGGATACATTGATCAACTGAAAGAGTAAAAGCAGAAGCACCGTTTTTCATCCATCAGTGAAACTGGCTATTCTGTTCAGAAAATGTTTCTTGAAAATCTTGTTTTTTATATAGCCTATTTTATAATGTTTCAAATTTGCAAGTATAACAAAGAAAAATAAGTGATGTTTGAAAGCTTCTTGTAAGGATGAACTAAAAGCCAGAAGTGATGTCCAGTATCATTGTCACAAATTTTTTTCAACGTAGTTTCTGATTTGGCATCCATTTTCAGGCCTATCATAAGTTGTTTGAAACTCAGTCAGATTCTGTCACCTTTGGGCAGTGAAATCTTTCCCTCTGGGCTCACACATGTCCCCAAGAGTGATTTTGAGGAAACTCAGCTGACTCTTAAGAGTAGATAAGAACAAGGTCAGTTTTGACTAACTTGGTCTTAAACACCTGGCAGGAGAGTATAGCCTAAACACAGTCCTACATGGACATTTGAAAGGAAAAATCATGTTTTCTTCCAATGTAACTTAAGATGTATACTTGCACCAGTCCTACAAAAAGTAAGTAAAGCTAGAGGCTATAAAGGAAGTGTTCTTGTGTGATAGTGCCAAATAATAATGATCACAAAGGACTCTACAGTTGCAAATTTGTCCAAGTTAGTTTGAGTCTGATCTCATAGACCTACAAATCTTCCCAATGGCCTACAATGATAAACTTGATCTGTTTTTCATTGATAATATTATGAGTTACTGTCCTTATGGTTTTCAGAGACCGGCTGAACTACTAATGGCTTTTGTACTAATTGTTTACAAAAACTAATGCTTTGCTGTCTTGTTGATTGTTTTCTTAGCATGTTCCCTGCCTGATAGTTGATTGTTTTCTTAGCATGTTCCCTGCCTGATAGTTGATTGTTTTCTTAGCATGTTCCCTGCCCGATATATGCCTTGTCCTGCCATCTGCCACTGTGGATCTCTGGACTGCTCTGATGTTGAATGCCCTTAACTGTCCACACCCCACCTGATAGAGAACAAGGACTTTGGGGTACTTACCCTAACTTCACCCCCTTTCAGCAGGAAGCAGTCTGGAGATGCCATTACCCATTTTTCCATGGAAATGAAATATAGAATTTGACAGTGGGCAAATATAACAGTGGTTTGCTTTATGCTTTGAATATAGCCCTTGATGCTCTGTCACTGAAAACCAAACCAAACAATAAATCTTCCCCTCCCTCTTTCAATGTGGTTGTTACTAATATAGCTTGCTAATTCCCAATCCTATTGACTCAAAATCCAACACACTCACCACCTGCTGACCATGCTAAAGCCTAATGGTCAACACTAAAGTTATGTAAATAATTCTCCCCTTCATGAGTTTTCTTTAAACCAGCCAATTCACAACCTTCATAGGAAAACCTAAAGGAATACACTCATTGTTTTCAATAGGGCAAATTTCCACAGGTTTCTCCATCTTTCCCTCTTTCCCTCTGTTTCTTACTCTTCACCTACTGATTGAGCTCCCTGACACCTCTGGAATTCACACAGGCCTCCCATCAGCACCCCTAACTTCCTTGGGACCTGTGAGTAATAAATTTCTTCTACTTCATGAATTTTGGATTTACTTCCTCCTTGTGTCTCACCTGACACACACATCTGTGCCCTGGTCAGGGCTCACCTAGAGAGTGGCTATCTTATGTGCACTCTGAAGAAATATATCAAGACCAAATTTTTTAAAAAAATCACAACAATAGAAATTATAAAAATCAGACTCAACTGTAGTTCCACTCTATCAGCACCAACCCCTCCTGCGCTACCCAACAAATAAATGCTGAGCTAGGAGCTTATAAACGAGGCTCAAAACTAGGAGAGTTTTACAAATTTACATTTAGTTATGAGTATTTTCCAAAATTCACTTTTGTGAGAACTTTTTAATTCCCTATAATAGCTGAAAATAGATTTTCATTATATATATATATACATATATATATATGAAGTGCATAAATAATGCAGGCCAATCTCTCTAATTAAAACCTTAAAACCATCTCATAGTCAAGCTTTAACTGTCAGCCAGAATTTCCCACAAACATTTTGGCTCATATTTCAATATAAATCATTGTACTTAAAAGTATAAAAATGATTATCCTAGGAAATTATTGAAATGTGCAAAGCTTTCTTTAAAACATGTAGTTTAAATAAGCAAAATTTCTAGGGGACATGTAGGCATTTTTAACATCATAAAGAGAAGACAGAGTAATAACAAATAGCTATTTTAACTTTGATAAAATATTTTATTGACTTGAAAATGTTGAATAGAATGAAGAACATTCCACTCATTTATATTCCCTAACACTTTTTAGCCAAACAAAATTCTTAGACTTTTTCATTTTATACTTACTTGGAATCTAATAACTTCAGAATATGGAAGAACTGAAACCTAAAACAAAACTATCAGTTATTATCATAGTCTACAAGATATGCTTTGAAAGTGAATGCCTAGAAGGTTTTTCAACAATCTGAGGTCATGTTCAGCTCCCATGCTCAACTCTCCTCTGCCAGTTTTAGGATGGGTCTTCAGCCAACCTAATTGCATATCTTATTTCAGAAGCTCTGGACAAACAATTCCTGTTGAATCATGAGAAAGGCCCTTGGGGAAATAGAACTTCTGTTTACTGTTCTCCATAGGATCAAATAAGCCCTCCAATATTTATTTTTAAATTATCCAAAATGCAATTCTAGAGATATAGTCCCAAATGATGTATTTATTTTCATAAATAGAAAATCACTGTTTCTTAAAAAAGGAATGATGAAAAAACATACATAAGGAATACATGGATAACCCAAAAATAATCCACACGATGGTAGTATTCTGGGTGACAAACAGCACAAGGTAATGACTCCTAGAAGTCTTTTTTGAGCCTGGTGTACAAAGACCCAGGGACCTACCCTATGAACATGTTCCAAAATATGATATTCCATGCTTTACAATGATTAAAGAGCCACAGCTTATACAAAGGCATCTTCATAAAATTCTCACAAATGTTAAACAGTATTTTAAAAATGTAAAAGAGGATGCACAGATTTTCTCTGCATGCACAGGCAGTGCTTGGTGAGTACAAATTTAGGCAGGCACAGAAGAGATAGGCCAGGAGTGTGTCAAAGTGGACTTAAGAAGCTGAGCCTAAGCAGCTATAAGTTTTTTTTTTTTAGTTATTTTATTTAAATGCATTTCAAGTCATAGTACATAACCAGAGCTCAGTTTTTCTATTTCTCTGGTTGCAAACGAGATAAAGTCACACCATTTGTGTCTTCATATATGCACCAGGGGTAGTAATGACCCTCTCAATCAACCGTCATTACTATGCCCATTCCCTTGTCCTTCCTCCCACCTCTCCCTGCCGCATCCAGAGTTCCTGTATTTCTTCTATGTTTCCCTTTCCCACCCCCCTTATGTATCCTCATCCACTAATCAGAGAGAACATTTGGCATTTGGTTTTTTGGGATTGGCTTACTTCACTAAGCATAATGTTCTCCAATTCCATCCATTTCCCTGCAAAGGCCATAATTTTATTTTCTTTTATTGCTGAATAATATTCCATTGTGTATATGTACCACAGTTTCTTTTTCCATTCATCTATTGAAGGGCATCTGGGTTGCTTCCATAGTTGCAATTGTGAATTGTGCTGCTATAAACATTGAGGTGACTGCTTTATTGTAGTGTGCTGTTTTTAAGTCTTTAGGGTATAGGCCAAGGAGTGGGATAGCTGGATCAAATAGTAGTTCCATTCCAAGTTTTTTAAGAAAT